>CP136868.1:5649615-6014615 GCA_033000465.1 Sciaenops ocellatus
AGACGTCCAATATGAGGTGGAGTAATTAGCATTCTCATCTAATGGTCTCATCTCTCTCCTGCTATTGTCTCTCTCTCTCTGTCACCCTCTCTCCTCCTCTTCTTCTTTCTGGGCGATGTGACGTCCTCTGAAGCCGTAAAATGAAGCCGGTGTCTGTGTTGTCCTTCCTCCGTCGCCGCGGCTCACAAACAGACTGTAATTATTTTCTGCCAGGGACAGGATCAGTGTGGAGAACAAAGTGCACAACAAAACTAGACACATGCACACACACACACACACACACACACACACACAAGAACAAATTGCAGATGAACACAGACACCAAACGAGCCGAACTTTTTCCCCTGGTTGTCTTGTTATACTGTGATTATTCCCAGAGAGAAACTGATTTGCTTATTAATGCAACAAATGCTGTCTGCTTTCTGGCCATTTTTAAAAATGTTGTTTACATGGAATCCATGCACTCTGCACGTGTTGTTCTGCTGTTATTAACACCGGCGGAACAAGAAGACATGCACATACAGAACCGTACATACACATACTGTACGTATGCACACAGCAACTAGCCATCTAACAATCACTCAGCACACTGCGGGTTTCTTCCTCGTATTTGCTGCCAGTAAATTGGATGGTCTCCCATACATATTTTCATATGCTGATGGCCACATTACTGGTGCAGGCATCCCGCTGAAGTGATTTGTGGTGCTCATTTGAAAGTGATAGGACGCAGGCAGCCACTGAACTCCTACTCAGCTGTGGCTAGAATCAGGCTGTCTTTATTGCTTTACAGCTAGCGCAGTAACCTGGGCACATTGATAATGGGCTGTTGTGCTAACAGGCAGATAACACATCCAATCCATCACCAACTTCCCGGGAATGTGTGTGTTGTTTGCTTTTAAGCAACAAATATAGGTCCGTAGCCACTGAAATATACCCGGCTATTTGTAAAGAGCCGTCCATGAACGAACAATGAATCCATTAGATTGTGCCAAGTTCGTTTTAACTATGGGTAACAGGCGTTTTAAAGAAAGAACACGCAGTTGTTACTGACAAATGATGTAGCACATAAATCATAAGTACTATATACAAAGTTGCTCATTATTCACTCTGAACTCTTTTTCTTATCAAACTGTCAGACTCTGTGGTTGTTATACAATGTGATTACCTTCCTCTCTCTCCTTACCCCCCATATTCCCTATTCTCCCTGTCCCGCTCTCCTCCATGATTACCACACTGCCTCGAGCTAGTGAATTTGAATTGGGGCCGCCTATTATTTTCCCCCCATGTGATAGTAATTATTTACAAATTTGTGAGTGTTCATGTGAAATACAGGATGTTCTATTAGAAGTTATGTGTGTAACAGTGGGGGGAAGGTGGCAAGGTCTTGATTCCTGAATATGCTATTAGTGCAATCAGATTAAAACACAGCCACAGGTAGTTGAGAAGTCAGGCTGGAGGAGCCCCTGAGACACTGTTAACCCAATCAGATTAATATTACAGATTGTCATGACCGCCTTTGTTTTCCATTTGGGAGAGAGGTTTGGGGCTCACAGGGTTGGGACTGTTGTGAATGTGATTAACCACACGAAACAATAGGATACAAAGAGAGAGTGTCGCTTTTGGCACCGCTGTATTCAATAACCGGGAGAACAGACCGGATTCTCGCCCATTATATTTCTTAATTTGGCGAATCTTCACGCAAATTACTCAAGCTGGCCTCATTTGGGTGGAAGTACAGATTACAGAGGGAGGATGTAATTGTAGGAGACGTGGGGCCGCTCACTGGGAAAGTAGTGAAGCTGATTGCACAGGAAGTAGTATTATTGGCCATGCATAAAGAGCCGTTGTTAAGTAGTTCTGCAGAAATCAAACAATCAATCTTCAATTAAATAATGTAGCGAAATGTTTGCGCTTATCTTCACGAACTTAAACTCATCGATGAATACTTGATTCGAGCGTGTGCAGTCACGATCGGTACACCAGTGCGGTTAGTGTAGTGTAACCACCCGAAATCCAGCTTGTGCTACTCCAAGGCACCCAGCAGCTTAGCTCATGGCCTGAAGCACGCCACAAGGCGTGTACAAACATACACTCAAAGCTAGCTCATTCTCTCTGTATGAAAAACACACAAGGCACAGATACCCTGCAGAGACAACAGTTTGGTACAAAAGCCTTTGTTCGTTATCTGATACTACAAGAATAGGATATTTTACACCAAAAAAAAGTGTCTGTTGAAGGGATTGTGTTATAGATAGTCCTGCATGCAACATGTTTTTTATCACAGCGTTATATACACCATGTATTTACACACATTTATATAGGCTGCATCTGTCGGTATGAATTTTATCTGAGGAACAAAATGTTGTTAATAAAGTGAGTACAAATGATCGATAATGTTCAGGATTCTTGGGTCTCTTCACAGTAATCAGTTAACATTTGTTTATTGATCGGTTGCCAAATGTCAAGAAGGTGGGTCGTATCTAACATGAGCCTGTCAGAGGGCAAACACCAGGAAAGAACACAATGTGAAGGAGAGGGGAGTGCTGCTAACAGTGAGGAACTCTTTTCACTTTCTGTGATGGACAATGTGCTATAACCCTCATCCATGAGATATCTGTGCTTAGTTTATGTCTGTGTCTATTTGAACTGAAGCAAACCACACACCGAGTGTGAGCGTCATTGCAGGGGACGGGTGGAGAAAGCTGGTTAAACTCACTGGGTGTGGGTTCAGGCAAGGCCTGCATCCTTTTCTTGTCAGTGGCACCCAAAGGCATTCAGAGTATGTGCGGCATTTATTTTAAAAGCTGGTGTGGCCATAAGGTGTAGTGGTAATGAAATCCCCTAGACCTAACAGCAATCACTTTACCAACACCTGCCTGTGCCATGGCAGTCAGCCTCAGAGTGGAATGATTTATAGCTATGGCCATCCTGCCCATTAGGAACCTGACTAGTGAAGATACCTCAGTACAACAACACCACTACTACACCATCCTAAGAACTGATTTGTGCTAATAGTTGATGATAACAATACATGTTAATGGTCAAATGGTAGCTAGTGGGTGACCAAATATGTTGTTTTACCTTAAAATGCGGCCCCATGGATTTTGGTGACATGGTCACAAATGTCTCATATTCCCTATGTTCATACAACTTGCAACCTAGAACACAGCCGTACGACATTTGAGCTTCCTTGGGATCTACATCACACAGAAGCCTTCATAGAGCTCAACCCTGATAACACAGGTGACACAGATAACCTCATCTACATCTATCTGCTTTCCATCCCGTTAATTTAGCTACTTTTAAGAGAGCAAACTGATCCCAGATTCTTAACCACGCCTGTCGAATAAACATAACCATTTACAATAATCTTAACATATATTTCATATTTAATATTCATCTTTTGGCCACACAAAACAGTTACTTCTCAAGTTCTTGCAATAATAAATGGTCCAGTGTGTAGGATTTAGTTGCATTTAGCTGTATATTCACTGCATTGCAATCTCCTCACATCACCCTCACCTACCTAATGTAAAGGAGAAAACAACACTTTGAAGGCGCTGTCTAGAGTCAGCATTTAGTTTGTCTGTTCTGGGCTAAAACATGGCGGTCTCCATGGAAGCGGACCTGCTCCCACTGTAGATATAAAAAGATAGTTTTTCAGTAACAAAAACAAAAAGATTCTTATTTTCAGGTGCCTGTATATGCCTGAAAACATAAATATAAATATTATATTCCTTGTCTTCCTTATTCTGAAAATAGAGGCCTCCAATCTTGCACACTACACCTTTAATGTCACATAACGTTACTGACTTGACCAGAACATTTCTGAGGCCAGGTGAAGAGACAGCAAGTTAATGTTAACTTTGCATTGATATTTCAGATAATAATTTTCATATTGTGAGAAAGTGGTTGAATGCTCACGTTAGCTGTTGTCTAATTCTAACTAATGGACTATCAAATATGTTGTTTTACCTTGAAATATCACCCAACGTCACTCTGGATTTTGGTGAAATGATATGATGATGACGATCATACGACTTACAGCAACCTAGAACATTTGAGCTTTCCACCCAGGTCTGGGATCTCCATCATACAGTAGCCTACATGGAGCTCAACCCTGATAACCTCATCTACTTTCCATCTTCTTTTCCTACATGCAGTGTATTCTAAACGTATCTTTGCTGCATCTGAAGCAGGTTCCTTGTCATTTTAGCAGTGAGTGGAAATCTGCAGAATCCACAAAAACGAAAACAAAATGTAAGAAAAAAAAAGATTTTTGCTAAACGAATGTTGTAATTCTAAGCAACTCTCTCTTTCTCACTCTATCTATCTATCCATCTCTATTTCTCTAGTGTATGTATGCAGCAGCTGCTGTGGCCAACATGCTGAAGGGTCTAGAAAAGGCTTGCGTGAAGTCGATGCAATATCACACATACTACACCTTAAAACAAAACAAAAAAAAAAGCAGAATGTTATTGCCTGAAAACATCCAATAATAGCCAATTAGATCATCAAAAAAAAACTATTCCCAGCAATATACCCTCGCACAAATACACACAGCCAGGGCTCAAAAATAAAAAAGCAAAAAAAGGAACCCTAGGGCTGTTAAACTTTAAAGCTCCTGCTTCAAAAACTACATAAAATAAATGATCTGACTAAAACCATAACCCTGGGAGACCTCGCTCACTGCCTGATAATTGTCTTCTTTCATGACACCATCCATCCAGAACATTAGGCCTGTATTCTCAGGCCTGCTGGGTGCTATCACATAGGGCAATCGCAAATGAGCGGGGAGAGCTCCAGAAAGGCTGACCTCCACAGGGAGCTCTACAGCCCCCTGCTTATCCGGCCATAGGGATCCGGGCCTACATAAACAATTTCAAAGACAAGGAAAGATTGTTGCAAACAGCCCAGTTACACTGCTGGGGAAGGGTATATACACAAAATGTATGTGTGTGTGTGTGTGTGTGATTTGTACACACATGAACAAATGCACACGTACGCACACACCGGCTCGTAGTCTTTGCTTCTTCACTCAGTCATTCTTTGAGGCAATTGCTGGTTTCAAACAGGATCTATAAAAGATGAAACAACCTTTGCACTCGTCTTCCTCTGATGTTGGGAGACATACCTGCAGCCAGTGTTATTAGTTACTGCTTGTATTGATATGCCCAGTGCAGCGTGTTGGCGGGTAAAACCACTATGTGTTTCTCCCACGCCTCTTCCCTTTGGACAAACAGACGCACTCTGGCCTCCAACCACAGGATTGTGTGGGATATGTACATCTAATTGGGTCTCAGAATAACAGCGGAGAGGAGGAAGAGTTCATCAAGTTTAGCATCCAAACTAAACAGGTTCAGTCGAAGAATTCAAAGCAGGTTTAAAGACAAACGTGCGTTTGATTGAATATACGCATTAGGTAAGCGTTTGCTCCTACATAGGGGTCATGTATTTGCTCTGAGCTTCTATATAAGCATTGGGCGTGATGATAAATTCAGTCCAAACTGATATGCCGCTGAGCATTCATCATAACAAGCGCAACTCAATTTAGCATGAGCCAATTTCCTGCCTCCCCATTGCAAGTCATCGAGCGTGGGTTGTGCTATTCAAATCGCAATTGAATTCATCTTTCACGGCCTCATCTAATAGAAGCTTCTCTAGTCAAATCCAACCCTGTTAATTTGCTCATCAATACAGCATAAGCATGCCTGTAGGGACAGACAGTACAGTAACTTAACAGGGCCCATTCTTTTTCATCAGCACGTCCCACATTATGTACCTGCGACGTTTATTTGCTGTGCAGATAGAAACAGTTATCAAGCTCGGCCGGGCAAAAAATAAAACACTCTTAGTTCTTTCCGAGGGCAATTATACAGTACATTCATTTTTGTTGGTGCGTCAATGTGTGTGTGTGTGTGTCATCCCTGCGGGTTTGCAGGCGTCAATAACACTCTATAAATTCCTCCAACACATCCATAATAACTCACGATAGGGTCCTCTGCCCTTTTACTTCAAAGATGTATTTTTATGCACATCTGATCGCCAGCAGAAAACAGTAACATCCATGAGGCGTAGCTGGAGAAGTGAAGCTCCTAATGATCATGTTTATTAGGCGAGTGAATCTGTCATAGAGAGATAATATGATGCTTTACTCAGAAGCATCCTGTAAATAAGGGTAATTAGGTACTCTGTTCTCTTCAAAGCAAACAGCAGCCTTGCTGGATTTCCTCATGTATCTTTCACTGGTGGATAATCATTACTGCAGTGTCTGAAATCGAAGGTGTCCGTGCAAATGCCTAGAGAATATGATTTTTCAAAGCTGCGTCGGTTACATGCCATTAAAATAAATAGATTTATTAGAACGAAAACACACGTTGAAACAACAAATACATTTTTTTTATTGCAGATTCACAGGAAGCTGTTAATACGCAACAAAACAAGAACAAGGTGCTGTTTCACTCTTCAGGTTGGATGCCACTTTACAACTTTTTTGGGCTCCCACATTGAGAAAAAACCTTTGACTGATGCTCGTCCCACCAAACCAATCATCTATGATGAAACAGCAATAAAGTATTAATCTTGTTTTGTATTTGTAAGCAGCTCTTTAGTGCACCAGGACATAGACTTCACTTGACTTTTGGAAAAAAACAAACCAAAATCCATTAATTATGAGCTTACAGTCATAAAACCTTTTTTAGTTACTGTAGCCATGGTAACCATCTAACAATGCAAAAAATAGTTGTATGAATGGTTTATAACTGATCTATGAAGCATTAGTAAATTACTTATTAACCAATAATAAATCCAAACTTATTAGAAAGTGATACCCTAAATCAGTTTTTACATGTTATCATATTTGGAGAAAGGCTTTAGTCAGGCGGTGCCTTACATGGCAGAATTCTACAATATCCACAATACATCAGTCTCTGGTGAAAAAAAAACAAAAAACAAAAGCTGACTGTTTGGACTGTGGCATTGCACAATTGACAGGGAAAGCATCCATCTGTCCACATGCAGTCTATTTATAAGGCTGCCATTGACTGACAACTACTCCTTAGGCATACTATAAAAGACCAGTGCTGGCTGAGAGGCTGCATGTGTAGCTATTGATTACCAGTCAGAAGAGCATAAAACATCTGGGAAACAGTGAGATGAGTAACAATCAGGAAAGCTAGCTTTCCCTCAGGCAATTTATAGACCCATTTGCCTTTATCGTATGAAATATTCCCCTATTCTTCACCTTAAGGGGGAGCAATAAGTAACCCATTGTGCAGAAAGTGTGTGCTGGAAGTCTGGGTACCCCCCTAAAGGCATTGCTCTTTGCCAATAAAATCCTTGCAGGGTGAGAGGTCAGATGTGTGTATATGACATATTGTTATTTTACATGGCTGAAGATGACCCCGGTGGGCTGTCATGGGGACTGAATAGTTTTCTTGAATGCATTTTGTCCCATTTATATTCATATTTATTTCATAATGCCACATGTACTGCAGTAGACTAAAGATAAGACTAAAGCGCTGAGTTAAAGGCTCTGTTTCATCCACGAAGATCACAAGGTCAAGCAAACGTGTGTGATATACAGTATATGTGATGTACATACACAGTGCAGCTGGATTCAAATGTATATTTATTGATTGTTAATTACAAAACCGTGCATTTGTATTTAACTTTTTATTATGCAAGCTCTCTCCAGCATGCATATGAAACCAAAGATCATCTCACAGATTAGTTTACAATCATCGTAGTCTCAGTATTGTATTGTCAGTTTTGTGAATATACACCTCAAAGCATCTTCATTTGCATAAAATCATTATCTGAACACAAGTGGTCCAAGTTAATTCTGCTATCCATCTGCTTTCTATTAAGAGGGAGAAATATGCATAATTCACAAAATAAAAAATATGAATTGGTTGCTCAACAAACGCTAAAGCAGCCGTCCTGTTACACTAAGAATTGAGCGGCGCTCATACTGGAGTTTAGAGTTTGACAGCGTACTTGCTGGTTTTTATTTTTCTAATGAGCACAACAAAGATGAGGAATCACGGCGTTGTACCGTGATATAATTAGAGAGGAGCCCCGACCCGTCTGGTCAAATGAGATCATTTTTCCAGAGCGTGCCCTGGGCCAAGCCTGATTAATTTGCTACATATTGTGTTGGCTTATTGTAGCGGTTGCATTACTCGTTCTCATTTTGTCGCTGATCATGATGAATCTCTACCGAAGTGACACAAGCAGGGAGATTTTTCCCCGATCCAAATTTATGAAGTAGCTTATAAAGTAGCAAAGGCTAATATTTTTTTTTGGATCAGGTCAGGGACTGTATGAAAATTTCAGGGTGGGGTCAGAAAGGCAGAAGATTATTTATTTTTACTTTTTGATATTCAGGAGGGCAGCCCTTTAACTTTTCCACATCCCAGCAAAAAAAAAAAAGGGAGAATATTTTCACCAAGAAGATGAATTTGTGTGTGCCACGGGTCATAAAAGTGCATTTTGTCATATGAAGACGGTCATCGTATTTCTGTTATCAGAGATAAAGTTTTCTCATCCAAACCAACCAATCACTATTAAGATTAATGTCTCAGTTGAGTTGAGACCAGAAAGATGTGGACCTTGATTGAATATAACATCTACACAGCATATATTAGTTGTCACTTGTGGTGGAAAGTAACTAAGTATATTTACTACAAGTGCAGTACTTGAGTACAATTCTGAGGTAACTTTGAGACTTATATATTATTCTATTTCACTACACTGTGGAGGCACACTAGTTACTTTGCAGATTCAGATTATTAATACAAAATATAATCATCTAATAGTGTAAAATGTATTATTATAGATTAAATGCCAGTGAAAGCTCTTCAAAAGTGACAGAATGTCTGGAATATTCACTGAACAGGATGCACCATTTTTGTTATATATTTGCCATAATTTTGGCAAATACTAGCTTCACTTCTGTTGTTCAATAGTTAAAAGTTTAAACACCATGTGTGCTTTTAATTATTAACAGCAAAGTGAGTTGTATCCATAAATTGGTGGGGGAGGCTGTTGCATTCTCAAAGGGGAGGGTCCAAAGAAAATATCAATAATAACGCTGTGGAGAGCTTTAACCATAACCTTAGCATAAAGCTCAGCCCTCTTCCCCACCCTAAATCATTTTTCCACAATCCCTTAATAAGCAAAAAAAAACATTTTGGTACATTTTGAGTTACATTGCAGCTGAACGTTGAACATTTTGAAGAATTGTTCAGTTGTTACTGTTCACACTCACAAGGTCACATTTTGTAAGGCGATACAGTTGATTCTGTCAGTGAGGCCCTCCTAACTGATAATATTTATCTACCTTTGACTGCATAACTGCCAGATTATTGACATAGCTTTCTAAATTTCAGCAGTTTCTGTCACAGGCACAATTTCTGGGAAGGCTGTCGTTTTTAGTATTCAAAGTCTTTTTCAGGTTTTAGTTATTAATACTGACCCAAATCAGACTGATGTGCAGTCCTGAAAGCTTCAGTGATTTTTCATTACTGCACACAGAGAGCTGCTGACCATATTTTATGTAAATCACATTTCCTACCAACCAAAATGTTCCCAGAGGACAAAAATCTGAATTCACTCAGTCGAGTCTGACCTTCTGGCCTCGGAAAGTACGGGTTTAGACCGGAGACTCAAAAGCTTAATCCGTTCATCCACACTTAAATCTCTTTGTGGATTTGCAGTGGACGACTCGTACTAAACGTCTCCACGACAGAGGGAAAATAAAGGTGAAATTTTGTTTCACTCATTTCTTTTTTGTTTCATCTTTATTTCAGATTAGCTCTGCCCGTGGTTCTACATTAAGGTTACTTCACTTCGGGTAACACAAAATCACAGGCAGCCTTCTCTTGTTCATCCCAGTTTAAGTCTGAAAAGCCAAAACTTGGCACCAAGTTGCCCGTTAGTTTGGCGAAAACACACATATTTGCATTTTTACATTTCATTAGCAACACTCCCAAACCGGAAGTTGTTTTCATTTGCATCTAAATGCGTTTGACCCCCCACACTGGAAATGACAGATAATTATTTTCCCTGAAGTGTTCCTTGTTTGCAGGGTGAACAGAGAGAGAGAGAGTACAAGAGCCGTGGCAATTGCTCAAACATGTTTTCCAGCACAAATTGCGGTGGTGGGCTGTTTGCTTTTTCATTAACATTCACCCTCTGTCTGATTGCCTTGAATTTGTGAGGCTCCTTCTTGTAGGACACACACCAACGCAGGTTTGTGTCTGTTTGTCCGCTCGCTGGACAAGCTTGTAGCGCGAGATGAGATGAGATGAGATGAGATGAGATGAGATGAGATGAGCACTAAAATGTCCTCGAGCATGTCTTGCATGTGGTCAGGTTTTGCCAGCAAAAGCACTTTGGTTGAGATTCGGGGAAAAATCCTGGTTTTCATTAAATGTAAACACAACCTCTTTTGTGCTTTGTGTCACAGTGGACTTTTTGTTGTTGTTGTTGTTGTATTAAAACGAGACTACTGTCTTTCCCAAATCTTACTGAAGTGCTGCAAGTACAATAACAATGAAAATATTTTAGATTTTGATTCTGATACGTTCAGTAGTATCAACAATTTGTGTCTTGGCAGATGTGTTAATGAACAACATTTCCTCAATATGTTGATAAAACTGTAATCCAGGCAGCATTATGATAACTTCAAAACATATTCAGTGGTGCAAATTAGTCGTATATAAACACGATTTCGGGGAGGCAGGGATGAGATGATGATGTTGTGTTTCTCGAGACTTTATTAAAGCAAACAGAAGTGCGTAATATCACAATCAAAAGTATAATGATCTCCTCGAACGTCAGGAGGCTCCAGAAACAAAATCTTGATGTTTAATGAATCATCGTTGGCAGGAGTAATCCCAAACATCATTTTTGTAAATCGTCTTTTTTTTCCCCCTAACACACTGAATATAATACTGCTCACTATATGGGCAAGTTTGGACAAAATGGTTCAGAAAAACAGATCAGAATCAAAATGTGGGTGATGTTATTCGTTCATTTTTGTCACTTCATACAAACCAGTCTGAAAATACAGCCCAAGATGGCCTCCCTGTCAGTAGTGGAATCTTTTAACAAGGTGCAAAATCTCTTTCCCCGGCTTTGGAAACGTATCAGAGCTAATTCTCTGTCAAACAGATGTTTGGCTGAGCCACATCAAAACAAACAAAAAAAAAGCTTCTGAACGATTTTCCAGCATATATTGTTGAAAAGGAGAAATCATTTTAGTGACCTTTGCTCCGCCTTAGCCCAAATTAGCATAAACTGCGCTGGGTGACTGAGTGTGATAATAAGCCACGAAATAAAGACGTGGAAAGTTATTCTGCACGGTCACACGAGAGTTTGGTGCAGCATGAGAGACATCTTTCCAAATCTTCATGAGAAAGCCTATACTTCTTCTTCTTCTTATGATTTTCTCTCAATAACAAGATGTTTAATGGCTAACTTCACCAATCTTTTAATTCACTCACTGTGACAGATGCAATTAAAACATCACTGCAGACAAACGTGCACTAAGATGAGGATTGTGAATATGAGACCTCCTGGCAATCTGAGCTAACTAAAGCTAACAGTCTTGGAATTTCACTCTGATGGTCTGTTGGGATGGTTCGCAAACGTTTACCGTTGACATCTGTTTCAATTCCTCAACTTAATCATATTTGCTTTCCCATTTAGGTTAATTTTTTTTGTAAATATGAAACTGTCTGTGCATACAAGGCAAACAGTACCAACGAAGTTCTCTGCACAGCAGAATGGAGCGTGTTATCTGCAGGGAGATGCAGCCCGGCTGGAAATAAAAACTGCTGTTAGGTCGGGATTATTGATCACATTAATATGCAATGATTATTTTCTCAGGGTGAATTTGTTGTCTAAATGCTGGTTTGAAGTTGTGTAATTAAAAAAAAAGAGCTTTGAAGAAGACTCCAGTAAATAGATTTGACGTTTTTTTTAAAAAACATATTTTTTGAAAACAGCTCTAAGTGAAGTGTTTGTTACTCAGCACTTCAATGGAGGACATTTCAAAATGAATTATGGTTTTAAACTGCTGCTGAATGTTTATTTGTACCATATCCACCATGCTGCAAGACAAAAAAAAAAGACAGAAAGAAAAACAATGATCCATCATTTATCGGGAATGTTTCTTTCCTCAAAACGAAGCGGTTTAAGTTTGAAAGAAGAGTCACTTGACAATCGAGTTCATATGTTCTCGGTGACTGTGGGCAGTTCAAAGACTGTTTATGAACAAGAACAACTGTCAGTAGAAATAAGAGCCAAAAACTCTGATGTCTAATGTCATCACACTATCTGAGGACGGTCCATCGACTCAAACAACAAAGTTTGTTTTCTGATTTCTGGGAGAAACATATTCATGTTTCTCCCTCTTGTAAATAAAGGATCTGATTCCATTTTGAAATAAATATCAGATATTTATTTGTTAGAAGAGGCTATTTTATTTATTCTTTATAATGTCTGTCTGCTAATTGTTGTATTCAGAGTCCTACGGGTTGGTTACCTAATGCCATGGGGCGAGGAAGCACTTTAAAGTCATAAGGAAGAGTATATTGTCTCAATAATTATGAACACTAGTTGTATGAAGCACAATACAATGTGTTTTATCACATCTGCTCACAATGTGTGTTTATATAGTAAAACACTTTCATGTTGTCAAATTGTGGGATTTATTTTTATTTCAGTTAATGCAAAAAAATCCTTTGTCAGTGGATTTTAATGCAGATTTAATACAAATTATAAACTACCGCGTCATTTCACAGCAGACCTTTTGACCTGTCAGTGCACAGGCGTTACTAACAACATTAACATTGGCTCCAAATGTCCCAGTAAGTCAGCAAACCAGCATGAGGAATACCAGGACCGCGAACCTGAAGCAGCTAAACAGAATCCAGCCATCATTTATTTTATTATTTATGTGCTTTATCAGCTGTGACATGTCAAAAATATCTTCTGTGAAATCTGAAATTTTCTTTGGTGAATGTTGTTTTAATCTTAGTTAAGCCTGCGATACTGAGGCTGCAAAAAATAAAAAATACCAAAATAAATCCATTATATTCTTTATTTATGTGAGCTTGTTTGATTATTTTCACTGTGATTAAACTGAGAATAAACTTTGACTTGGCTGCCATGTGACCCCGCTGTCTTTAATCTGATTCTGTTTCCCTACTCCTGAAGGGATCCTTCCACAGAAGAGAGAGAGAGGGAGAGAGAGATACTAGAGGAGAACAAGGAAACGCTCGGGTCAGAAATACTTTGAGCCCACTGGATGGAGCTGCAACGACACTCCGCAGAAGAGAAACCCACTCTAACCAGAGGATTAAAGCGCAAACCAACTCAAAACAACTTAAACACAAAACCACTGTGACGATACTCCATATCTCTTACTACATCTGTCATTTAAGTTAGTGCAGTTATGTAAAAGTAGAATGAAACATAATGTGTGTATGCAATAAATTAGTGTGATGGAGGTTGATGAAAGACCAGATTAAACTGAAATTATTCTTTAATTTTGTATTATTTATTTTGAAACAATGTTTTAAGTCTCTGTATTTATAGATGAAGCTGATACATTTAGTAATGAGCCCAAATTGATGGCACATTACGCTGCAATAGAACAGAAAATATAGTGTTTTTATAAGATAACTGACTTGGATTACAACAACACGAGATGAATGCTTGATCTGAAAATAATCTGCTAATGAGTGTAACATAAACGGCTGAACGGAATGTGAACTTAATGCCCCGCTATACTTTTTTTCCCCCCTTCTTTCCTCAATTTTCTAAGTTTGAATTCTTGACACTTTCCACCTCCAGTGCAAAAAAAAAAAAAAAAGAAAAAGACAAAGTGTTGACCCAGACTTAAAATGTTAGTTTTAATATAGTTTTGCACTGTTGATGACTCCAGATACATTTATGAGCATTAGCCAACAAAGCAAACCCAAGTCTAGCCCAAACAAACTGGGATGAAAGGCGCCCTTTGATCCGCAGCCGACCGTAGTGACTTCAGCACTTCAGCTCGATTGTTTTCAGCTGAGGTTTCTCTGGGTGGCTTCACTTCAAGCTACAACTGAAACTGCCGGAACAAGGATTTACTCAGGATTTAAGAACCACAAAGTTGGCTCACCCGAAAAAACTCTCAGCTAAACCAAATAAATGCTTATTTTTGGAACAAGTAGCCCCCCTCGAGTTATTGTGATATAGAATGACAAAAGCTCCAACTTCACGTCTTTGTACTAAATATTCACAGTCCTCTCAGGCCCGCGCTGTCATTTCACACCACTACCGGCTTTATGTTGTGCCCTGCGACAGCTCACATTCCGTCTGATCATAGTTGTGTGTGACATTTCAAAGAGGATTATGAGAATGAAATGTGATAAAAACTATTTTCACGTGACCCCTGAGTACTTGACCTCTGATAGGCTAGCGCGGCGTAGCACCCAAGGCTCAGACCTCTGGGATTCGTATATCATGCAGTCTGTGCTTGTAGAGATTAAGAAACGGGCCATCGTAATATATACAAAAATAAAAATCCTGCATTTTGTGAGAGAACAAAACTATTATTTAATACTAAACATGAAGAAGTCGGGACATTGATTCCAGAAACAACAAACACATAAAGCAAAAGCTCATCAACAATAAAACCAGATGTAATATCAAGCCTACACATTCTCTCTCTCACACACACACACTCCACTATTAATATATTATTGTGTATTTGTTACTTGTGGCCAACATAAATAGAGTTATGTGCTTGAACATGTTGACAAAGCAGCCATGGCTCATTGGTGGTTGATGGATGGCCGTGTGTGCCACGCTAATTATTAGTACACATAAAAGGATGCTGTTATTTCCAGACCTGGCCCAGCAGGTCCCAGCCTGGAGGGGTCACTGGGTAAACACGGAGCCATCAGTCTGCGACTATATCACTCAATCTTGATGTATGAGCAAAGAGGTACAAATTAAACGCGCAGCGACCTTCTAGGGGGTACCGCACTCAACAGGACGCCATTTGGGCTAATTCCTGCATGGGGTTCAGACAATAGGCCACTATACCACATGGCGTAATTACTTTGTGTACACACATCTGGAATTAAGCTCCCAGAGGAAGCTAATACACTTAAAAAAGAAAAAGAGGCCAACTATTTTAGATGTGCAAAATTTAGTATGTGTGGGAAGAACAAGTGGAGGGAGCATGCTGAGTGTGTTTGTGCATGCATGTGTGTGTATGTGTGTGTGTGGCGGTGGGGAGGGTTTGACTTCAAATGTAGACACCGGTGAACATACTCTAACTCTTGACCTTCGCATGTCATCTGCTCAAAGTTAATCATTGCCATTGGAACAAGGAGAAAAGATCCTCTTTGAGCATCGAGCTCAGAGAAGATTACATGTCATATATACAGTATCCCTCAAATCTCTTGCTTGCCTCCTATTTTCCCTCTACACTTATAGGCTTCCCCAACTCCGGTTACAGCCATCTTGCTTCTATTTGACGACGTTACAGCCCCACTTTCCATACCAATCCTATCTGTGTCATTTTGACGAACACGGGCAGAGAGATGTACCGTGCAGGGAGGGGGGGGGGGGGCTCCAGATTCTAGGCTGCATCTGGATTTTATAGCAGCTCAATTTTCCGTGCTGGTTGCACAGCTCAGATTGGATGTGATGAGCCGGGCTGGCTAACACGGAGTCTGCGTGAATGTCAAGTCGAGACTGATATTGATATTGATCCACAGGTTGAGACAGTTGCTGAGCATCAGCCACAACACGGTATGAGACACGCAGAGAGCATGAATCTGCATCAGGACGTAAATAGTCAGGACATTAGGGGAAGGGGATTAGATCTGACTGCTGTTATTATCTTGAAAATGTGGTTAGTTCTGTCTTTCCAAGTCATTTACAGGGATTATCGTCTGGTTGCGTACACTGAGTTACAAAGTATATTTCCACAGCAGCCTCGCATTACACAGAAATTCCCTTGTGCGGCTTAACAAGTTGTAAAAGTATTTTAAAACTCGGGTACAAATATTTATAACTTTATTGATAGTTTACTTGTACAAGATGTACATTCATATTTTGTGAATCAAAAGGGGAAAAACAAACTGTACGATGATTCATGTTTAGGCATGCTTGCATATGAAATGATAATCATTTTAATGGGTACAACAAATTCCATGGAGTATTGTTCAGTTCAACCATCCCTGAAATGTTTGTAAACTCGGACACGCTACATTATTTTTTTTTTTTAGGCAAACAATGCACTACAGCCACACCTCCTAATTCAAATTGAACACTTAAAAAAAAAAAAAAACATACAAAAATAAATGCAAAGCCATGTAAAAATGTACACTTGTAGTTCAACTATTTCATCTTTCATAAACTTTCAGACAAAATAATAAATAAAACACCAATATGTTTAATTTAAAATGGAGACATAGATAAACAATTCTAAATGGAGGTCTGTTAACAGAGAAAACGTTTTTTTTTTTTTTGGAGACTGTTAGAGGTACGTAGATCTGAAACAGATCGACATGTTTAGCACAGCTCTGACAGCAGTGTGAAAAAAAAAATAATAATCTTTGAATCCCAAAATAATCCAAATGTTTCTGGAAGAATTTGAAAAAATACAGTCTGAATTGTTTGTAAATTAATGATGAAATGTCACATATAACATGCAGAATTAAGCTAATCATATTGTAAACAACTGCTTGGTTTGGATTACATTGCTGATTTATGATTTATGACCATTTTTTTTTTATCCAATATCCAAAAAGGAAAATGGACTTCTCCATTGTTTAGCGGAGAGATTTTCATTTTTAATCATTTTTCAGAACCCGACCGTAATTTCTGCAGTATCCAAAAAATGTGCTCATGTTTTCCCTCAACAAGTGTACCTGATGTATACAAAAAAAACGCTTGAATACATCACAGGAGGTTTTTTTACGTGGGATATGGCACCTGGTAATGAAACTCAATAAAATATACACTGCTGTAGAAAAAACTGGCGTGTTTTGGCAAAGAGATTTCAACACTCCCAACAGTGCATGATAAAACAACAGAAGAAGAATCAT
Source organism: Sciaenops ocellatus (assembly GCA_033000465.1). Lineage (NCBI taxonomy): Eukaryota > Metazoa > Chordata > Actinopteri > Sciaenidae > Sciaenops > Sciaenops ocellatus. The sequence goes on from CP136868.1 coordinate 5,666,736, forward strand.
TGGGTCTCTTTATCGTTGAGGATTAACTGCTAGCTGTTTTTACTTTTTTGCTATTTACAGTATTGCACTTAAACTGCACACCATTGCATTTCAGTTTGACTGATGCTTTCTTCTTATTTTCAGAATTACAAAAAAAGAGAAGAAAAAAAAACAAACAAATGCATGTATACCCTTTATCCAAGATAATGTCCTTTTTGCTGATCACATGACAATATCAAATCCCCCTCCCCCCCTTTTAATTAGTAAAGTAGTATCTGCTTGTAGTGCCATTTGTAAACACCCACATACAAGACCTGAAGTGCAAAGGCTATCTTCACTTCTTTACCCAAGATACGACACAACAAACAGAAAGAAATCAAGACAAAAAGAGAGAGAGAGAGCACGCCGTGAGAGGGAAAAATGCAAACCGAGTCACACCGACACATGCCCAGCAAACGCAGGAGAACATCCCTCCCCTCTGCAGCAAAGGAAAAATGAGTTGTTGCTTTTGTTATAGCACAAGTCCAGAAGAAGAAGAAGAAGAAGGAGATCAAACCGCAATGGAGACCCTTCACTTTGTAGGTGCAGGGGGGCGAGGGAGGTTGTGGGCATGTAGGATGGCAGTGTTAAAAACAGTTGTTGAGCGTTTATGTCAGGTGTGGATGGAGGCCAGTCCCAGAACGGTCCTCCATTAGAGCTCATGCACTTGGCAGCAGCAGGGAAACACAGTGGTTGGAGACAAATATGGCCTTTTTTTAAATGTTTTCTTTTTTCTTCGTTTTTCTAGTGAGGGGTGGCGAGGGGTCGAGGGGAGGGAGTGTGAGGGGGGGAGGGTTCGTAAAAGGTGAGGAGCCATTCCAATGCCTCGGTGAGGTGGTGTTTTTGGGGTCTGTCCCCCCCCCTCCCCTCCCCTCCCTCCCTCACACACACACCATGCTCAAACATTGTCAACATGGCTGCAGCCAGCGTCAGCGAAGGCTCTGCTTTTTGGCCCTGCTGCTGCCTTGCCAGTTTGCTTTGTTCTAACGTCTTCTGGTCTGACGGGCCCCGGCCTGGCCCTCAGACAGACATCCACATGTGTTTGTACGGTCCTTGGGATGTGATCTGTGCCTGGAGTGGACTGAGCCACTGGCCCCGCAGAAGTCCTGCCTGTTGGGGCGAAAAGTAAAAGGTGATTTCATTGGTATTTAATTACCGTTCTCTACAAGTGGTTTGTTTTGGCAGCTGGTTTTGTGACAATTTTCTCGCTCCCTCCTTCTTTTTTATTTTCTTCCTCCACTGTTCTCCCCCTCTCTCTCTCACACACACTCTCTCTCCCCCCTCTCTGTATGTGTTCCTCTCTTTCATTCTCACTCAGTGTTTTTGTTTAGTTTAGTTTTAGCTGTGAGTGTCACGGCCCTTTCACAGGCTCAGTCTTGTGTGAGAGGCGATTATGGGCATCAGGCGAGCGGAGGGGCAGCCCGGTGGGGTCAGAGTCCCAGAGCCTCGGCGTGTTTTCTTGCCTTGAGTCGCAGGTCGGCGATGCTCGAGTTCTTGCTGTTGCTTTTGGCGGCCGCCGCCACTGCCGCCGCTGCGGAGGCCGAGTCGGCGAGAGACGCGATTGGTAGTCCAAAGGGAGGGGGCGGGAACATCAGGTAGGGAGCGTGAGCGGCCAGGTGAGGGTGCAGGTGAGGATGGGAGTGGGTTACCCCGTCTAACTGGAGCTGGGCTTGGACCTGCGGAGCAGCGAAACACAAAGTTAGTCAGCGTGGACGCCTCAGGCCGTGAGCGTGCATGCATCTATGTGTGTGTGTGTGTGAAGAGGGTTGAGGATTTTGGTTTCACAGTTTGACACTATTAAATTTCCCCTCAAATGTTACCCCCTCAAAGCTGTTGCTTACAGTGTGTTTTCTAAGAAAATAGTTAAGGGCTGCACTCTGCGCTTCAGCCCTTTTTTTCATGTCAGCTATTCTAAAAGTTAATGAATCATACATTGCTCTCAGACACCACATCCAATTTAATCGTCTAGAATCAAAGTCTTTCTAGGACCCAGAACAGATTTGTTTAATTCAGACTGAGGACTCTGTTATACCCTTGGAAATATGCAGTCTTGTTATCCTGATTATGTATTCAATGGCATAAATAAACAATTTTGCACTAAAAAGATATTCACATATTTGGAGTTATAAATATTTATCCAGACATATTCCTGAGTCAACGGGGGGAAAAAAAGAAAACCATAAGGAGCATAGAATATCAGTTTTCACATTCTTGGCAATTATTTTATAAGAAGTAGGTGAAAATTAAGCATCCACTCACTTCAGAGGGAGCGAGCTGAGCCTGTTGCCATTCCTCATGTGTTTCAAACACCACAGGAAGAAGTGGGAAAACTGAAGTATTTCATGCTTTCTTCTCCAACCAAAATAGAACGATTTAAAGTCAAAGTTTTAACTCGACTAAATGTTATTTTTTTTCCGCTTTCCCCTCCTTTCATATTGGAGTAAAAAATACTGAAAATGACTTCAAGTTGAAGCCGTTAAATGAAAGGGAAAATTAATTCGAACCGCAAGATTGCTGAGAGTTGCTTAGCAGCGCCGCGGTGGCATCCAAACAAAAACCCTCCCTGCACACGCACAACAAGCGTTTCCACACATCTCATTTACCAGCAATCAGGTAACAAACTGCAGCTGTGGCTGATAACTTCCAAGTGTATAGCGCAATTACATCTGATTCAAATGTATAAGCACTGATGGAACGACCAAATGAAACTTCTGGAAACTTGATTTAGTGGAGTGTGGGGTACATGACAGAAACTGATCCATCCCTGACAAAACAGGTGGTGGACGTTTGACGTGCCTGTGTGTGTGTGTCCTGTTTATATCCTCACACACACATACACACTCACAGCTTGCATATTTATTTGCTTATTAAGATGATTTTGGCAGTTTTATCTTTACTTTATGGTTGAGACTGAAAAAGAATGAGAATGAGTCACATGACCTGAATGTTTCGGGCCAGATTCAACCCTCATACCATGTAGTTACAAGTCATGCTCCATGCCCAACCAAACCACAACCCATTCACTTGTTTTAAATGCATATGCTGCATTGTAATATCAGCTCAGCCTGTGTGTGCTGCTCATTTCAACCTCAAATAGCATGCCTATCTCAGTATGCAGGCCTCAAGCCTCCAACCCTGCCAGTGCAGCTCAACGCCAATATCCATCAGAGCCCACTCCATTCCCCGCTTTCATCATCTCTTTTATGTGCTCGCGCCTGCCGCACTGTTGGCTTAATTAGGCCGCTGCTTTTCACGAGGGTCAAGCAGACAACACAGCAGCCGGGGACGCAGAAGCAGATAGCAGCAGATCAAATGTCTGTTCACCTCTCTCTCTCTCTCTCTCTCTCTCTCCCTGTGCAGCCTGACCCTCTCCACACAGCCAGAAGGTGAAAGGTGCACTGAGGTCTGACTTACACTCTCCCTCCCCACCCCCTCCAACACACACACAGACACAGTCTCTCATCACTTGCATCTAATAGCTGCACATGGCCTATAGATTCATTTGAGTCTACAAATATAGAAGGCCTGCTTTGACTCTCATTCCAACACAGCAGCTATATGCATGCACAGAAACACACAGGAGAAGCTTCAAACACTTTGAGTCCTCAGTCTTTCACCCTTTTACATTACAAGATGCTGAGTAATCATCTTTTTCCATCTGCACTTTTAACTTTCATATATTTAATTCTGCCTGATCGGATGTTTCCAGATTTTTAAAGCTTTGTCATCACCCCCCCGCTTAGTATAGAAGAACACGGCCTTACCTGTTGGAAGGGCATCCGTAGGGCACCCATATTGACATAGGGTGCTACTCTGCATGCGTCGAGGTGACTGCCACTGCCCAGAATGACACCTGGAGAGAAGGGAAAGATGTCTGTCAGACAGCCAGACAGTTGTTGTTATGTGAGATGAGGAGGTCACAGTTTTTTGTTTTGTTTTTCCACATGCAGTTAAAAATGGTGTCAAATTGCAAAAAAAACTAAAAATAACTCAAAAGAAAAAATAAAAATATCATTCAGAAGGTTAAAAAACATTTTTTTTACCTTTGTGCATCTGGTTTTCTTGTTTTCGACATTTTGCTCTTCTGTTCTGAAACCAGACCTGAAATTTAAAAAGGAAATATGAAATATAAGAACAAAATACAAAAAACATTTTTATTTTTACATCAGATGTTATTTTAATAATATTCTTATTAATGGGGAGGGCAGTTATTTATAACAGATGAAAAGAAAAAACACGGGTATGTTACATATGAGCAAATGAAATCTTATTTAACTGTTTGTACAAAAATATCAATAAACTGTTGTAATAAAAATAGAAATATTTATTTATAGGATATAAAAATGTTTTTTTTAATGTCTGCAGGTCGAAAGAAAATCGTGAAATGAAACTACAACAACATTCAGCTTCACAGTAAATTCTTAGATAATAAAATACAATAAAACGACTATAAACTCAGCACCCACACACCGTGTGGGAGTATTATAAGAATATTATGATGATATTTAAAAAATAAAAAATTTTTAAAAAACTTCGTTAACCACCTTCCAATTTGCTGACTTGTCTTTGAAGCTGCATGCTGCGGGCTACGCGGCCCTATTGTTAATCATCATCAACCTAATTTGCCTCTCGGTGAATAACATTATCTCCCCTCCCCTTCGACCCCCAGCGATGATTATCATTTACAGATGCGAAATTAGCGGCTGGTCGCTTGGACCACAAAAGGGCGCAGACTGATGATGAGGATGATGATGGAGCTGCTGGTGCTGGTTGGGATGCCTCAAGGTGCCGTGGAGCCATTTTGAGCTGCGTGGATCGGCATTGTGTCGAAACAGGCCAGTCGATAAACTGTTTATTATAAAAGTGACCTAAAAAAATATATAAATCTATTGTTTTATGATTTTAAAAATGAGGCCACATATATAATTTTATAGAAATATCGCGATATAGAGACGTCATAAAAATATTTGGGGATAAAATGTAGAATTTAGGTGGCATAAACGTAAGGTGCTTTTTTTATTTGTAGCAATTAAACGACATTATTATTATTATTATTATTATTATTATTATTATTATTATTATTTAGACTCACGCTGTCGTGGGTGTATAGGTGGTGAGTTCTCAGCCATACAGCGGTAAATGATGGTAGAAAAGGTGTTTATGAAAATCCCAGGTGATTTTGCATACACTCACAGTAATCCCTCAGATAAATCAAGGCTAATATTAGACGGGGCCCGAGATCAATTCCAATTACGTGCCAGTATGTTAAGCAAAGTGAACTACACTGGTTCAGACAGTTATTTCTTCATTAAGGGCCACTCAATGATGCGCTTCACAAATACCCTAATCTCATTTCCTTTTTGATTTTTTAATAGAGACAGTGAATAATGACATTTAATTTAGCAGCGCGCCAGAAACCCAAAGATATTAGTCCTAACTGAATTACTGCCTGCTCCTCACCAAGCTCTCATAACTTTCAATTAGATTCATTGACAGCTGCTCGGAGCGCAGGTTCACAGCCTGCAACAGCCCCGGCTGCAATTCACTCTCACTAAATCTGGAGAGAACATGTCCCCGTGCCTTAAAAAAGAGGGGGCCCTTAAAAAACACACTTTATTTTTCACAGGGAGACTATCAACGAGTGGTGCGCGTCCGCAGTCATTTTGATCACAGAGCACACGCACACACACACACACTCGGGCTGCTATCAGCCATATTTACATCAATTATTTTAATGCACACACTATAAACTTTATTAGTAATTGTTGTAATGTGATCCCGTGTTACACTCGTGTCAATGTTCGGGTTCCAAATGGTAGTCGGTGGGCTTATAAAAGCTCTATGATGGGTCCGATTAGAGAGCTGAACAGCAGCAGAGTTGGGCCAGAATTGAGTTATTTCTAATCTGTTTTTATGGGGACACTACATCAAGCCAATGGCAGATATTACAAAGAAAATGAGGAGGGATACGAGTTGACATGAGAGCGCGTCCCCTGAAGCAGCCATTCAGGCTCTTCATTCATTTTAATCATTGCTTGAGATTTTTTTTTTTTTTTGTCCCCCAAAGGCTGCTGGGATCGTACAGGCCTATACTGCTGCAAGTAGTTCAGGAGGTTGTTGCATCCCGGATGATTTACAGCACTTTACACGTTTGATATCACTGACTAATACTAAACACACCGTCTATAAAACTATAGACATTTTCTCTATCTTTATTTGCAGGCAACTTGCTCAATACGCCACAGAACACACACATACATACACACACACACACACACACACACACACACATACACACACATTTGGTCTAAATATGAATTTAAATGCGAGAATCCTAAAAAGATCCAGTGTGAGCGCGCAGGCACGATTTGTTTTGCAGAATGAGTCACAGTAAAGTTGCAACTGCGCTGCAAAGAATATTAAGACAGCACGAGGAATGAAATATCACAGATTCAATAAAGTTAAAATAACAACTGACCACAGACACACACACACACAGAGAGAGAGAGAGACACACACAAATCCCACAGGAATATCATAAGAATATTTTAGATCTGTGTGTGTGTGTGTGTGTGTGTGTGTGTGTGTGCGCGTGTGACGTTTATCTCTCATCCTAATGAGCTTTTGACAAATTGATTTTCACACACACACACACACACACACACACACACGCACACGCACAGTGATCTCTTTGCACCACAAAAGAACCAGGATGTAAACTCGCTTCAAGTTTTTTTTTTTTTTTTTTTTGCACGATTTAAACATGACATGTGGCCCTGCAGAATTTCGCTTTTAATTATTACAAGCTCGAAAACACGCAAACTGGATTATTAAAAAATGCATCCTTGTATAAACAGTTCTAAATATTTTTCTTTCACTGTTGTTTGTTTTAGAGGTGAATAACTGAAAGATAAATCCATAAAGTCTATTTTCGTGCAGCACGGCTGTCTCTTAATTATAGCAGTGCTTCGTTGTCATTATTAATTGGAGCGTTGATGCCACTAAAGCAACACACACCTCCTGTATGAGATCTGTTAATAGTCTGAATCTCAATATCACCTCAAAACACCAGGAATATTGTCACTGACACATCAGGACGCTGTAAACGCTGCAGGCACAGCACCGATCCCTGCAGGAATATTATGAGGAAAAACATCGATTCTTGTTTGTTGTTCACACAGCAGCCCCGGTGTGATCACCGTTTTCAATCAGATCAGTGGGTGAAAGAAATAAAAAGAAAGAGATCCTCTTTCTCACACACACACACACACACATATAAGAACACACACCTGCACTCTGGCCTCGGACAGTCCCAGCCTCTGGCTCAGCTCCTCTCTCATGAAGGCGTCCGGGTAGTGCGTCTCGTCGAAGAGCCGCTCCAGCTCGTTGAGTTGCTCCAAGGTGAAGTTAGTGCGACTCCTCCGCTGCTTCAGTTTGCCCTGTGCATCCTCATCCTCCGACTTCACGTCCTCTTTTTTCTCCTTACACTCGTATATCCCTGTTAAACGGCCCACGGGTTATGGGGGAGAAAGAAGAAGGAGAAGAAGAGAGGATGCGTTCAAATCTGGACTTTACACATTCCTGGAGGAGTTACACAAACACGCACACACTCTCTTATTCACATCACACATGCACATTACTGGGGCCCCCCCATAGTCTACACTGAGCTCTGTCAGGAGCCCAAGGCCTGGCAATTTGGCACACACATTACACAGCCTATTTCTTCTTCTTCTTTAAGAGAGAGAGAGAGGAAGAGGGAGAGAGAGGCCTGTGGCTGCATTTCCAGCCTCCATAAGTCAGTGTGTAATGTCAGTGCCGTTAGAAAAGTAAATCAGTCAATACATGGCATGTAAGCCTAATAAGGGTATAAGCGAATTAAAGAGCAGAAAATTAAGCCCCGGCTAAACGGAGAAGATTTAGGCCTAATTACTCTCCTGCGTAAAAAATAAAAAAAAAACAGATTGAGGTTATTTCAGACTATGAATAAAAAATGCTCGGTCTTAACATTTCATTCCAGCAGAAACCTTTGGATTAAGTGTTTCATTGAAATATCTGTATTTCAAACATTGTACAAGACAGTCAGAACAGAGGCCATTCTATGTGTTTTTATTGTATTTAGGTGTTATCAGCGCTTTAATATTAATATTATTATTGACAGACATAAAAGTGCTGCAAACACTGGCCTGCTTTGGTTTGTTGCTGTTTGCTTTCACTGACTTAAAATGTGTTTTTTTTCCACAACTGAAAGTCATTTAATGTTGTGATATTGTTGCAGAATTGTTACCAAATTAATCCCATGCACACAGAACCACAGGACACGTCGTCCTCCTCTATGAGCTTTGCATTAATAATATGTATAAATACATATAAAAGGTAGAATAATAGAACACAGTGCTGACCCTTTTTTGCCTCCTGTGACAGGATAAATATAGAAACAAGTTTAAAATCACTCACTAAATGTCTAAAAGTCTGTCCTGTGCACGCTCTGTGAGGCCTGCTCTGCTGTCCCACTGTACTTTTTTATCCAGTTAATGAATGACAGGCTTTTAAAAAAAGAAAAAAGGGAGATCCATTTTGAAGAAGTGTGTGTTTTTTGTTTTTTTTTTACAGAATTTACAGGAGTCTAACAGCTCAAAGTGTGATGTGACCTTCGGGTACTTAAACTACACGAGTATATGAAGACCCTGCAGGCTGTGGATTTTTAGGGGGGCACTGCATCACAAGAGTGTCTCAGTTAAACTTTTAAACAATAATAAATAGGATGTAAAATGTGCTTCAGAATTCATATAAAATACTGCAGCTGTAGAAGAAAATAAAGTGGAGTACAAAGGACTTGCACACACTTTATTAATCATCCTGCAGGATTATTATAGTTGATAAATGATTTGGTGAAAGTGCCCTATAAATAAGGCTAAACTCTGAATTAAACACTTCACATAAAAGGAGATTATTATATAAAAAATTACAGCAGCAATGATTTTTTTTTCTTTTGGCCAAAGACTGAAACAATCAGCAAATAGTTAAAACGACGATCAGACGAAGGGCCCGCCTCCTGCTTTGTAAAATAACCACTGTAACAATAATAATGTGTTAACTCTGTGATTCACTTGGACTAAACGCACAGCGTTTATGTAAACACAACTCCGTTTTTACGCACGGGGTTTGGAGAGATATGCAAAAAAAAAAAAAAAAGAAAAAAGAAAAACGTCGCTCCCGATTCAAGAAAACTGAACTTGAGACATTTCCCCGACACAATACGGAGCATTTTCCTCAAATTAAATTAAAAAACCTTACCTTCTGTCGCCCTCGAAACATTAAAGTCCTTCAGTTTCTCTTTCTCCAGCTCGACATGGTCCTTGAACAGATGCACCGGGCAGTGGTTGCCCTCCGTTATGTCCTGCAGGTTTGTCTCCGGGCTACCCAGCTCCCTCGCCCTTGTCAAGCCGCTCTCCAAAACTTCCCTGTACGTGATACTCTCTTTGCTGCTCTCCTTGGTTTTCTGATCGAAAGATTTCGACACGAATGCCGTAAGTTCTTCCATGGTCGGCTCTGTCGCTCAGTAGTGGTCCTGGTCAGGGAAATCCACCGTGAATTCTCGGTATATACCTTACCGTCTCTATAGTACCCAGCCACTGCTCACGGATACGCTCTTTTTTGGAGGCTGGCAGCCGCGATAGATAGAAGGGGTGGAGAGGAGGTGAGATCACTCCTGCTGTTGTGACTGTGTATTTGAGAGCACACTATTTATACACGGCCACCTCAGCCCAGCCCCCCCACCCCTTCTTCCCCCCGATCTCTGTGTCTTGAGCAATTACAGGCCGGCTCGACTTTGCAGAATTCAACTTTCAGCAGCTTTTTTTCCTTCCTCTTCTTCCTCTTCTTCTTCCACAAATCAATGATGGAGCTGATGGAGGCGGTTAATTGAATTACGGGGTCATTAAAATGCCCACGGTGGCTCACTCCTGCGTGGAAGGCTGTATATGGCTGTTATGTCTAATTAATTCGGCGAAAATTTAATTAACGCGATTATGGAGATACAAATGCTGGGTTTGTGGTGGTAGCCCCTCGGTTTTTGTTTGTGTTTGTTGAGTTGACTAATATGTTTAAAGGCTAATCTGTGCGTGACACGCTCCATAAAGCAGCTATAACCTCTGATGTATCAGCTGATTGGACTTAAACTTCTCTAATGTGGAGTTAGCGCATGATGAGTCTAAAAAAAAACGCACACATGGAGAGGTTTGGCAATATCAAATCGGAGTTTAAAAGGGGTTAATTTATTAAAATATATTGCCCAATCTTGAATATTTTAAAACATCCAACTGCAACTGGGTTTAGTTAATATCTGTAAAAATTTAATTAGATCACAATTCTTTGTTTTCCACAAATTTTACGCACGAAATTTTGAATTTTTTGCCGTTTTTAAAGTATTTTCTGCTCTCCTGCCTTCTGTAAACAAGAGTCACATCAATCTAAAGGCAAACTGGAAATCATGAGGCAAAGCAGCCAGCATTTAACAGCAACAAATACACAATAATCACTGGATAATGCTGTAATTAATATTTGGCTGTTATAAATTCAGGTCCCTTTTGAGTATTCACTTGTAATCCTTTGTGGTTTCCGGTTACAAATATGTGCAACAAATCAATAGATATCAACAGTGAAAAAATGTTCCCTCTATTTACAGGATTTTCATGGGAATAAGTGAGCCCATAATGGCTTAACGTTATCTAAGTCGTTCATCAGTCCACCACACAAACACAAAAGGCCGGGAGAGGAGTGTGATCCCCTGGGTCTGCCGCCCTGAGCGGCCCGCCACTGTGAAAGTCTCATATCTCAGCTCTCTAATGACTCGGTTTGATGTCTCTCCATTTATCAGCGAGCCCGCTTCACATCACTGCGGCTTGACGCACAAGTCGAGGTCTCTCCCTTGTGCCATGAACTGCGCCTTTTGTTGTTAATAGACCTAAATCCTCTTTAAGACGCAAATCTGTGCTCCCTGTCGTGTGCCTAGATATCATCCAACACAATAAAAGTGGCGTTTACAAAAGGCGCACGTGTGTGAAAACGAAATAATCCACCATCAGGGGCTTGTTAAAAAAAATGAAATTAAAGGAAATATCTAACTTTTACGCACGGCGTCTGCACGTGCCGATCAACTCTGGGGTGTAAAAATGTTTATTATTAAGATGTATTTATCTTTATTTGATCTGTGCTCGTTTGTGCGTGATTTAAAAAATACAGTGTTGGATATGAAAACATTACGCACACACAGAAAGCCAAAATCACATTGACATTTTCATCAAACAGTTGTTGGAATTTATTGATAAGCAGCACAGATGAAACTACATTTTTGGACGAGATAAAAACATTTGAAGTGAACGGTGTATCCAACAGCAAAGCTCATTAACAATTGTTCATTGCAACAAAATATTCATCCAGAATAATAAAGGAAAACATATCGCCAGAAGGCCTATAGGCGGTGCATGTTTAATATGAATGACGAACATAGTGCCCAATTAAAATAACACAACATATAGCTAAATGTATCATTTGTAAAAATGTATTTTATATTATTTTTATCACATTTTATTTTGATTTTCAGCTCATTAGAAGACACCAGCAGTAAAAAAAAATGTTCCAGTCCCATTTCTTATTTCTCCCCTAACGATTAAAAAAATGATTGCACGTAATCTCACAGACTTGAGGCATGTGGTGTCCAATCAGCAGCAGCCTGGAGGAATATCAGAAGAAATCCAGGAGGGATGCTTCTTTACGCACCAACGCTGGTGTCGCTACAGTTTAGTGGCCAAAAAAAAAAAACTCTTAAAGGGGCCTCAATCATATTTTCACATGCCGCTCATTTCCCCCCACCCACCCCACCCCACCCACGATCACGACACCCCGCCTTCACTGCTGCACGTGCGCACCGGAAAGAAAGAAAGAAATTAAAAATCAGGCGTGTTATTTTGAATTATTCAGTTGTTTATTTATTGCCAGTATTATTGCTGTTACTAGTGTGAATGACCACAGGACAGAGGGGGGACAGTGTGCTGCAAATACATATATTCTAAAGAAATAATAATAAAATAATAGAACGTATATTATTATTATTATTATTATTATTATTATTATTACATAATTCAGGGTTTAGGAAATTGTAAATTCATTAAATAAATACAGTGTCCTAATTTCTAATTTTCTAATTTAAACATCTATATTCATCCCAGCTTTGATCAACGTGCTCTGTGTCTACCAACATTATCTTCTACATTTTTACTCCCATTGCAACACCACTTCATGTTTATGTCCATTGTTGCTTCTACATAAGTGATAAATTTAATAAATGGAACATTTAAAGTGTGTGCTCGCTAAAGCTGGACTGACTTACTCAAAGAAAGACTCACAAATGTGTCTTTTTTTCACTTTTTTAAACATACTGGAAATACTGTGAGTGCTAAGCGGAATTCAACATGGCTGCAGGTTTCTTTACATTGAGTTACAAGTAAAATATCATCCCCGCTGAGTCGCAGGAGGTGACAAGCACTGTCTTTTTACTGCTCATAAACCTACTCATGCCCCTGATCGTCCATTTACTGCTAATTAAGGGAGCTGAGGAATTCCTTCTCTACCTGCTTGTGAAGGCTTTGGAACATTATCAAGACATCAGCAGACTTAAATGAGTCTGCGCTGGCTGGAAGAAAGCAGAGACAGAGAGAGAGAGAGACAGGGAGGGAGAGGGAGGGAGAGGGAGATGGGAGGAGAAGAGTGGAGGGAGGGTGAAGAGACAGTAGAGGAAGAGAAAGTGGGGGGACAGACTGTAGTAATGCAAAGCAATGAGCAAATTAGGATTGTGTTGCCCTCATTGATCATACATCACATTCACACTTTTGGGTAGCATGTCAGATAATAGAAATGAACTGTGTTAGCACCCTGTAGCCTGTGCGAAGGTTTGAATCCCTCCGGTCTTGCTAGTATCCAGATTTAGAGATGAGAAGGGAGGGTAATAGAGAGAGCAGCCGCTGCTTGGACACAAGTCCTCTCTCTCCAAACAAATGCCACAACACTGTTTCAACCTGTTCCCTGTGCCACACTAATCCCTCATGTGTGAAGTGACGGATGATCCTAAATGTAGATCTCAGCTTCTGGAAATCTGCCAAGAATTTTTTTTTCACTCATGAGAGGAGTCAATAATTAAATCAGTGAACTGAGCATTAAAAAAAGTCAAAGGATGACATGTTTTTTTACTAATAATGCATATTAAGGTATGACAAATTATGTGTGTACAAGAAAGACAGCAGAAGATGTGTTTTTACATGCACCCATGCTCATCTCTCTGCACCATGCTTCAGTAAAATCATAATATATGACAGATGTGATTGTCTAAATGTTATACTTGGCCCCGAGAGAGCAGAGTGAGTTTTTGAAAATTGAACTTAAAAAGCAACGACTGCACCTCTAGCTTCTAATATGATTTCCATGACCATAAAGCGTCTTTTAGAGCAGCGCTTATCTCCAAATATCATCATCTCGTACTATAGGGACAAGGGAGTATTGGAACAAAAATGCAATAAAGTGGTATATACTTGAATCTGATTCAGCAATGCAGAGATGCCGTACAGATGTGGTGGTCCTGTGCAGAAACACAAAATTGGATTCTTCCCCTGGTAGATAAATTTAAACCTTTCCTGTGAGGAGGAGGAGGATTTTTTTTTCTGTTAAACTTGCAGTCATGTTAATGGCAGTGATTTTGTGTTTGTTTATTAGGCTCCTCTGGCTTGTCTGCGGGGTGCAGGGATCTCATGGTTGCTACATTGTCTGGTGCCTTCATTTAGGTCCTTTTTTTTTTTTTCTTTTTTTTTTTACCAGTGCTGCAGCAGCGGTCCACGGAGACTACAGGCTGTTCTGTGTTCAAAAAGCCTTGTCTGCCATCTAAATGAGGCTTTCGGGGCAAAAAAAAAAAAAAAAAGAAAAGAAAAAGAAAAAAATTCAACATGAAAATACCACAATGTGCTGAACATTAGCTCGCACTCAACTGAGATGTTTTGGGAATATGTTGGTTCTCCTTTTTGGATTGTTATTTTTCCCTGTGTATTCTCTAACTGCTATCTACCCACAGGGCACCGGGGCCTCTTGTTGAGGAAAAAAAAAAAAAAAAAAAAAAAGGCATGAAATTGACATTATATTCTTAAATGCAGCGCAGATTTGCAGGGAAAACACAGTAATCCACTGACAATGCTTGAAAATCAAACACGTACTCGTTCTCTCTATCCCCCTCTCTCTCCTTAACAAGCTACAGTTTACACTTCAGGTTAAATCCACTCATTAATTACTCGCAGCTCCTTAAAAATCATCTCCTTTCATTTAGGCCAAAAACAAAATGAGAGTATTTATTTCTCCTAAAGTCCTTTATAATGATACTATTGTTCTCATGGTCAAATACTCCTGGGAAATGCAACAATTTACACAAATCAATAGCGTTCAAATAATTCATGGCTGATCACATGGTGTTTTAGCTCCTTATTTGCAGTAGAAAACCATGTTTTGTTTGGTTCCCAGAGGGCAACATGAAAGACCCGGGGAGAGGCGGGGAGAATCGGGAATGGAACTGAAGAGAGTGCATGAGGATAATAGGAGGACATTGATCATTTGGTGCACGAGGAGACATCTGAACCTGAGTCGAGGCTAACAAGACGTATCATTTATACATTATTTAGATGTGTCTGGTGCTTCTCGTGTACGGTTTTGTTACATCAGGTTTGCGTCATCATCTTTGGAGGGGGGGACACGTCGCGGTGACCTGAAATGATGAGAAGAAGCAAAAATAAAAAAAATGCTACTTATGTAATTGTCTAATTTTTATTGTTCGTGCACCCAGCGGAGAAGAAGAAGAAATATAGAAATATAAATGCAAAGCAACGACCAGCGTAGCATTCTGATGCTGATCTCAGCTGCATCCTTCAGTGTTGGCCATTTGAAATCACTGCTGTGCATTGTGGGAGCAAATAAATCCCCATTTGGACAGTGTTAGTCAGTCACAGCTTGTAATAGAAATTAATTTTGTAAATGTGGAGATGGATCAAGTTCCCTCTTGGCAGGGGAACCATCCCACAGACATGTTAACAACGTCTTCAGAGACCAATGAGGCCCATTTACAATAAGTGTCTGTTTTAAGTCGCTTGCTTTGTGTGTGTGTGTGTGTGTGTATGTGTGTGTGTGTGTGTTTCACCACAGCAGGCTATAAGGGGTCCCTCTGGTGTCAGCCAGAGAACGGCCTTTTGAGGCGGACTGGCTTTTATGGAGTGATGCTACACTTTCTCAATCACACAATTAAAGCCTGGTCGAGAGAGAGAGTGAGTGAGAGAGAGAGCGAGAGTCTTCTGTTCATAGTGCAGAGAGCGAGAGAGAGAGAGAGAGAGAGAGAGGGAGGAAGAGGAATAGCTTCTTTTACAGAGAGTGATTTATGTTGTGGTGTTGAGAAAAGAGGAGTCCTTGATAGATGACTTCATTAGATTTAATTAACAGAACCGAAGACCCAACACAGACAGCGGAGGAGAGACAGAAGGGGGAAAGAGTGGATTTGAGGAGGGGATTGAGGGATCAAAAAAAAGGTGAAGAAAACACAGAAGAAGGGTCTGCACAGGAAAACAGAGAGGTAGAGCGGAGGGAGACAGGAGTGAATGTAGAACAGATGCTCGAGATTAGGACGAGAATGGCGATGCATGAAGAAGAGGCTGGGATGTGTTGAGAGGTTAGTGTGCAATCAAGACAAGAGTGCCCTCTGTGGCTGGGACTCCCAGGAAAGCCCCTTAAAAACCAGTTCACCGGCTATATAAAGCTCATCGGCCTCGTTTAAAAGAGGGTGCACATACTTGCACATTACATTAAACACACTTGTGACACGCCAACACACCCGCATGTATGTAAGACTGATCTGGCATGTGCCGCAGGCTGTGTCTGTTGGCTGAAGGCTGGCTTTGATGGGCCAAATCACTGCCTCTCTCCTGTCAGACATGTCTGTCATCTCATCCCTTTGAATTTGTCACCCGGGCCAGTCACCGTAGTCAAACTCAAGTCCACTTTTTTTGTGTGGACCTAAAACATATTTTGACATCTTTGGATGTGGCGTTTAGAGACAGAGTTACAGGTAAGAGTGGCATGCAATATTTTTGACTTATCATGGTGCGCCTCAGCTGTGACATTTTGGGCATCTGCTGGACACACTGTACAGACAAGCACTGCCACTATTTCATAGTTAAGAGAGGGAAAAATTTTTAGCGCTGGAAAAAGGTGAGCGGCTTAAGGGAAATGTGTTAGAGTCAGATGCAGGTGGACAAGGAAGGCTGAGATGGACGAGAATAAAAATTGCATTTTTATTAACAGAAGCAGTCAAAACGTCATGTGTGTGTTATTACAAAGAGAGCCAGCCATCAGTTGAACTAGTGCAATGAGAACTTTTGTTAAGTATGTATGTCCTCTGACCGACCGGTAATGAGAAAACCACCACATCATTAGCGAGTGTGTCGTACAAATGACTGCTCCTCGGCTACATTTTAGATGATATGTTTATGGTGTTGTTTCATATGTTAGTAAAGCGGTATATGCCCTCTCTAGACAGTCATTATAAGTTGCCAGTTGATAGCTCAGTGAGCTGCTGTAGGCAGTGAGCACCTGTCACTACTCATACATCCATCTTTGTCTGCTTTAACTCAGGGTCTGATGGAAGCAAGAAGACCCTCAGAAGACCACAGCAGCCTCGCCAGCTGAGAGCAATAATTAATCTAATTCACTCTCAATTCATTTGACAGACCTAATCCATAGGTGCGGGCGGCACAGATGTGATACTGAAAAAAGTGTCATATTAAATATAGAATCTAACAAATTTGCAGCGCAAATGCCTGATCTTCTTCTTTTTTTTTTCCTTTTAATTACATCACCTCTCTCTCCCATCCCCTCATCTATCCACCTCCGCTCAGATGGACTCAGGCACCAAACACGTGGTCACATGACATGAATGGGTAATCAGTAGGTATTAGTGCGTGTTAACAACCCCTGAGCTGAAAGATGATTCCCCTCTCGATATTAAAGAGATAACACAGCAGAGGAGCGAGAAAGCAAATGGCCCTAAGCCTCCAGCTATGCTCCCCTCCAAAGTTGTTTTCCTGGAAAATTAGGCAATTGACTAATGGCGTAAATGCTGTTAATTACCGGCACCAGTACCCCAAACAGTCGTCTCTGCCTGTAACTAATAAGAAATCAATTAGCTAATGAATTGGTCATTAAGTGAAAAGCTAATCTTGGCCGAGGTATTTTTTAATGATTATTTTTTGCCTATGATCCTGGCTAATTGCCGTTGTCATACGGCACTCTCGGCTTTCAGCATGCCTAATGAAGCTTCATTAGATCATAACTGGCACTCTTGGAAGATTCACAGGCAAACCTGCTTCCCAATTATTTTTAATTGCCAGACATTCTGCACAAACAAGTGCTGCTGCACCTTGCGGAACAGGAGAGCTCAGGCTGGCTTTGCGCTGCGTTTCCTTCATGACTTCATTTGAAGCGATTAGAGCGTGGGGCAGGGTCGTCGCCGAGCTGCTGTTGTCTGTGGCGGATTTTAAAGAGCCCATCAGCTCAAACTGCTGGGCTCATTGTTACGCTTCATTCCTCACTTTGATTTGGACCGAGGAGAAAAAGCTTGCTGCTTCCAACGTGGCTGATCTGGCTCCAAGGCACTGACGGACACATTGTGCACACATTGTAACACACACACACAAGCGCGCGCAGACAAAGAGAGATTTGTGCATTTAACTGGCATTTCTGTGCAATTACAAAAACACAGACAGAGACAAACACAAATATATAAACACACACACACACACACACATACACACACTACCTGCACACCTGTACATGTGTCAGCTGACAAAAACAAAGGAGAGAGAGCATCCCTCCCGGGCATGAATAATTAAGAAAAGACAAAAGAGCCTTGTTTTTTTTTTTTTCTTTCCTCCTGTATCTCCTTCTTTTGTGTGTCTAGTAAACCTCAGTGTAGTTCTCCACTAATAAGATGGAGGATTATTCTCTCCATGGTGCTCACACAACACATGTTTCCAATCTGACCCCGTACAAGTATCTCTCTCTCTAACGTGAAGAGGCTCGTGGTGAAACACAGAACTGTTGAAACTCGGTTTATCCCGAATTTGCCACCAGGTCTTTTCCTCTGCCATTGTTCTAGATGACAAACACAAACAACGCAGCTTCAACAGCGAAGGACTGAAACATTGTTTTGTTGTGCTGGTCTGAACAAAGAGACAAAAGAAATGTATCCAGAATCGATTGCTTGTTCTCAAAACAATATTTTTTTTGCGGCTCAGACTCGGTTTAGTTAGGCAGCGAGCTTGCACAATGTTATTACCACCTGTGCTTGTGAAGATTTTGTGATATAGAGTCTGCATTAATACAGTTATCAAGCAAAGGCATGTTTGTTTAATCACAATCGCAGCTTTTGCCAGAATGTCGTGCCTTTGAGAAAGCGGCCAATCTTTCTGAATTCCAGAGGCTTTTGTTTTTGTGGCCTCTGATTTGCAGCGATGCCAAACACCTCTCCCCAGGTGCCTTATGTGTGTCTGTCTGCACATGTGTGTGTGTGTGTGACACACTGCGAAGAGAGGGCTGGGACCACTTCACTGGCGCACCGAAGTTTGATGGTGGATGAATGGCACTCCAGATGTCTATCAATATTTAGCAGTAAACATCCCAGGCAGGCGGGGAGACGTGGCAGCTGAGAGCATGAGGTGGTGCAGCTATGAACTGTTGACTATCAGTTTAACCGGTTAAACTGGAAGGTGAAGCCTCTCTGAAGCTGGCAGACACAGATGTGACACTTTGCAGCCTCAGATTGGTTGGAAGCGGGACACGTTTTATGAATGATTTTCACCAAAAACTACCCCGATTTTTTTTCAAAAAGCGGCAGCAGGCCATCTTATGTTCGGTTTCATCTGGATTTTACGGCCCCACACGTGCAACAGTTGAGTTTCCTGACACATATGCAGAAAGTTCTCTCTTGATCAGGAGAGCAGAAAATGCTTAAAAAAGTGAAGAAATATTTTGAGGGAAAATTAAAACCATGTGTTGAATTTAATTTTCCTCATGGCTCTTTCATTTGCATTTTAATAATCAAAATAAACACAGATGAATTCATTTTTTTTTTAAACAGAAACCAAATATAACCGTTTAAAAATACTTCACCGTTCAGTACAAGGTCCCAAAAATTACAACCAGTATTTATGTCATTAATATCCTAAAAGCTGATTTTCACTTTCACACATTTAAAGCTGCAATCGATCATTTTCATCATGTTTCAACAAGCAGAGACCACGACTAGCGTGACATTTGTCAAGTTGTTTTACTTGTTGTTGCTGCTACTCAGTGAAAATGTCCTCAACTGCTTAATTATTATTAATTAAGTCACGAAATAAGATTGCATTGGGATTGCCGACCAAACAGGTGCAACCCGTACTCACCTGCAGAGCGTCCATTCTGAAACTGATTTTAGATTTGAAGTCGACATTGGACGACATTTGTTGTTTTTAAATTCACAGAAAAAACAAAATCAAATGAGTAAATTGTGTCTCTTCCTGCCTCTCTTTCTGCATTAAACCAACACACTTAGACTTGCACACACACTCAAATCACATTACAACACATCTAATTGAAGTTTATGACGCAGGAGAGCATATGCTCATTGAGCCAATTGAATCATTAGAAAAGCACACAGTAGGCAGAGGATCTGCCAGAACTGCAGCTGAGGAAAATATGTGAGGGCCTGAATTCCCTGTCCAAGACCGTTACCGAGATGAAACATGTAAACATGTCAACACAGACGCACACACGCACTGAAAAGCGCACATTTCGCATGCGGTATGACAATCTTACGTTATGTAAATGCAACTTTAGGCGGCGCGGTTGTAGCCAGGTCTGTGCCTTGATACCTCCCCACACCTCACTTCCTCCCCCCCCTCCCTTTTTCCTGAGAGCCGGTTGAGCTCTGACATCCACGCACGTCCACACATTCTGTCTGACATCGGGCCCTGTGGTGAGATGCTCCTTGACCGGCCTTGATCCACAGAGGAGGGAGTAAGTGGAGAGGAAGTAAGATAGACAGGAGCAAAGACAGCCTGTCAGAGTTAAAGGCAAACAGACATTAGGCTTTCCAGAGCTGCAGTTGCTCTCTCTGACTCTCCTCCGCTCCACACTTTATAAAATTTACATGACGCATCAGAAAGGCCACAAGAGCCTCTTTGATTGTGGAACTATGCCTGAAAAATACATCAGTCGCCATCTTTTCTGGCGGTGAAGCCGGGAGACAGAATGAAAATACACTTGGCGCGTTCACACACCCTCTCTTGCGCTCTCATTCGCAAACAACATGGCACACACAAAGGCGAAAGACAGAGAAATGGTCATAGACACAACACACACACACACGCACACACACACAGACACATTTACTTGCATGCAGGCTTCACCCTGTGCGTCTGTGAAACAGTGGGATGTATCTCCTCAGTGTCATCTCTAATCGCTGTGATCTAAATGTATAAGAATTGATGGTGCCTTCCACCAAATGCTGTTATGGGGGACCTGGTTTGTTTATTTAATGAAGCCCGTGTCACAGTGGATCTGCGTCCTTGCATTTGGAAATGGTGGCAGGTGTTGGTGGCAGATTTCCCTCAAACAGGGCCACTGAATTAACAAATCAAATTAACATAACACTGGCGTCAGATCTGGGGGCCTGTTTCTCTGGCACGGCTGTCCCTGTAGTTTGCCTGTACGGACGCTCCCCTCTTGTGTCCAGATGTCCCCACAGTGCCAGCTTCCTCTGCCCAGAAACCACTGAACTGGGCCCAGGCTGGAACTAAAACAAATCATGGGCAAGGACATGAGTGTTTCCCTCACTACTAGAATAAAACTTTTTTTTTTTTTCTGCGTAGCAACACATCCCATCACTGCATCTCTTACTTGTTGAGGTTCACCATATAGCACATGGTATGCGCGTGTTTATGACAGATGATGAGTAGTAGACTTTATGGTTATAATGTTTGCACCATAGGAAATGAGGAGGTTGGCCAGCCACTGAAACAAAGAGGAGCAGTTCAAATGATCGTTTTGGGTTGTACTGACAAGATTCCCAGTAACTAGACTTAACTAAGCTGTTTTTAGACAGTGTGTGCTGACATCAAAAAGGCAAACATGGTTTCTGTTTTTGTAATCTAAAAGAAGAGTATATGCTTATTCTACGTATAAAAACTAAAAAAGAAGCTATAAAACTATTCAATGAAACAAATTATTTCTTATTTTGTTTCTTATTTTTATATGCAATAATGATTGTTGGGTGATATTGATGTTGTCCATTGTCAAGTCAAGACAATACAGTATACTGTAGCTACTTTAGGCCCAGAATCTGTCAAGACAAGATGAGCTAAGCACATCTGCAAGCCGAGCGAGCGTTTATTCTTTTCACAAGAGCGGCAGTAAGAGAAGACAAGAGAAAAAAAAAATTGGAGAGTAAAGCTCCTTAAATTAGATTTCTTTGGCTTTTTTTATGAACAGTCGCCATCTCACAGACAACCTCCTTCTCTTAACAGCAATGCAGCAGTTCAGCCGGTGTCCAACACATCCAACACATTGTTGGTAAAATATCTACAGGCCTAATGGTGGTTTAACCCATTCTGTCTACCTTACGTCACTGAGTTAAAGCAAACAGAACAACCCTGAACTGAAGTGGATCAAATCTGAGTGGAAGGCTCATAATTACATTGGTATGCAAACCAATGGGCTGGTTTCACAAAGATACACAGTGACTGTAGCTTAGATGTAGCTAATGGTCAGACCTCAGATAGACGTCTGGAAAAATTCTGGAGAAATTCAATAGTTACAGAGGCATTTTACTGGAAAATGTATCTCCAGCATACCTGTAGCAGAGCTCAGCGGTGTGTTTTCTTAATGTGGCAGGACTCTGTACTTCTAGTAACTCATCAATCAGGGCCGGGATAGTTTCCATCAGGTTACTTTGCTCTCTAGAAACTCTCTTGCATCTCAGTACTCCCTAACAACATTGTTAATAAACCAAAATTATCAGCCAAGTTTTTCCTCTTTGCTGTAATTTCATCACTGCTAGGCAAGAGTCACTGATTGCTACCATGGAAACGTGGCTCTTAGTTAGCCCGAGGGTAGGATGGGTAACTTTTTATGCTTCAAATAAGTCAGTCTTTATTTCTGCTAAAATGGCCAACTTACATCAGACCAATCTAACAGAAAAAATGAGTCTGATCTAACACGTCACACCAGTCTAAAATCCTGTCATGAAACCAGCCTCTGGTTACTTTTGGAAAATGCAGACCAGTATTCAAAGGAATTCAACCATATTGGTCAATTCTGCACCTCATGATTCACGTCCAACATCCGTGTTCAGCGCCAGCGCAGAAAGAAGTGTGTCCTGTAAGTCGCGAGGTGGAAAGTATGAGTGTGTTTGACTTTGGGTTGATTGATAGGCTGGAATTTGCATCACATCACAGACCTGAAATTAATGCTCACGTTTTTATCAACCATAACCACCAAGTGTTTAACCCTGACCACACCTTAATCATAATGTTGGACATAACCACAATTTTTCCCTTACCTACTGAAGAACCTGACTGAAGTTTCCAGACGCAGATATTACAGAAAGCGAGACCTTTTTTTAAGGTTGGCATTCTGGGATTGTCAGAATCATCCAGTGATGATGTTGTTGTCTGGTGAGAAGGTTAATGACAGGGCTAAACTTAACTTGGCAATAAGACTGAATTCTAAATTTATGCACACTTTAATGCAACTAACTAACTAATCCCCCAACAATCCCTAATCCCTTTCCAACATGGAAGCAACAGTAGCAGAGTTAATGTTTGTCATAATAAGTCGATTCACAATAATCTGCATAGCTGCATCATTCTCATCCAGACATTTCATCATGGTTCTGTTGCTCTTTTTCTGGCTCTAACAGATGAATATAAAGTCCCCATTCTTAATCTCACCAACAACTCCTGATGAGTTCAGTCCAATATTCATTATTTTTCTGGTTCAACACCTTATTAGAACTCAAAAGACCTGGGTGTAGGATTTAGTGGCATTCAGGGGCGTAATTGCAACCTCCTCCACTCGCCCTCCTGTTCCAAGCGTAAAGAAAACAACTGTGGTTGCAGTGAAAGAAAAAGGCCCTATCTAGAGTCAGTGTTTGGTGTCTGGACCTCAGTGGAAACACTGTGGAAGAAAACCCAGGGTTTCTGCAGAAATAAAAGGTTTAAAGTTAACAAAAACATGACAATTCTTATTTTCAGATGATTATGCACTGATGAAAGTCCCTCTAAATCTTACACACTGAACCTTTAAAGCTTCATTAACAACTTATTTGGTCACATAAGGACAGTAGAAACACAAAACAGACACACAGTTTTACTTTTTATGTTGCTATGGTGAACCTGTTGCTTTTACGTCTAGCAGACACGGAGAGATGTTCATTTTCATTTGGAGAAAAACTCTACTTTTAGCTTTGTTTTGGTCCATACAAACTCCTGAGACAAAAAAATAACCAGTTATTAGCTGCTAAATGCTTCACTATGTTCCCCAGCTGGTCAAAAACTCTGCCTGCCTGTCATTTGACGCTGATGGGAGCGCAGTGAGTCTGAACCAAAATGGTAAAAGGTCATGAAACCAAAACAATGAGCTGAAAGTTGCTAAAATGGCTCAGTTATAACAAGGCCTATTACAGAAGGGGAAATGCAGTCAGGTGATGATGCTCTGTGGGTTCATGACCTCTTACGCATGACAGATAGTCACATAGACCAATATTCATATAAGAAAAATGATTAGTGCAGCCTTAAATAAGTGCACATCAGAAATAGCAACGTGTACATATTTCCCAGAAACATTTTGTACAATAGTTGCTATATTATAAACAGTTTGATAGCAATTCATCATATTTTATGTGCAAGCCGTATTTTTAGTATATAAAATCTTGACTTGACTGAGTTAAACAGGACTGTGCAGCTGATCCTGCTGCTTGCAGACGTAATGTAGCCTTACGGAAAAGCAGAAGCGTCTAAACTGACTGTAAACTGGCTGTCATAGTCATTTATGGCCTCCCTATCCATCGACCTGATGTTGTGGATGTGCTGGCAGCACAAACAGAGGCAGCCTAGAGACTGTCTCCTAGTGTTAAAAACAGTTAGCAGCATTTAGCTGTATTAAACAGAATATTAATGGATTTGGAATGAGACTACCGAGCACCATTAAAAACCTCAAAGTGAGTTGATATGCAGATATAGGTTCCATTACCTCCGTTTACCTCGCCTTTTATTCACTCGCTGACAGTGGTAAACAAAGAGCAAAGAGCTTAAAATGAACGATTCTCTCCTCCTCACACAAAACATTTATTATTACGGGGGAAACCGATTGTGACGTTACATTTTCTAATCACCTAATCTCGTGGCAGACTGCCTCTGCCAACAACACTTCAATGACACTACCTGTCCCGAGGAAAACATTTAGAGTGAAGGCACACGTCCAACTGACTCAGTGTCACACACGCCATCACGAAATGAAGCTGGACACTGGAGCTCAAGTCAGCTGTGGTATAAATGACATGACTTCTGATAGAATGTAGGAAGAGGAGTGTTTTTTTATTCATAATTATTGGTTTCAATCTTCTACATAACACGCCTTGATAAACAGTGACGGCTTGGAGAGTTATGCTAATGGCTGTGTACAGTGACAGTGGATGGCTCAGTCAATCATAAACACCTCTCATCTCATAATCGCAAGACAGAAGCAGGCCGGAGAAGCCTGCTAGATACACTACGACACAACGCTGACAAACATAATGATCAACAACCACTGACAATCTGCAACCAACACGAGCGTGCACGCGAGCGCACACACACACGCTTTGAGACGTGACAGAAGATCCAAACTCTGCGTCACTGCCGCTGCACTCGCATCTTATTTAAAGAGAGTAAGCAAATCGAGAAGATTGCCTGCATTTAATGACAAAAGAAACCCCAAATCAGGTGCAAAATGAAAGTTTGCAGATCCCTTTAACAAAGGAATACCAAATGTGTCAGAGTACTCTCCAATTCCCCGCTGTTGGGAGTTTGGGGGGAAAACACAGCAGCAGCACCAGTGCCTCCCTCAGCTCTGTCCATTTCCATAAATGCTGCTGGCTGTCTTACCTACACCAGAAACACTGCTAGGCTAAATGCCCTGGCATATCATTTCCCCTCTTTCTCTCCCTCACCTATTCTGAACCAAATGTTCATTACCATGCAGCCTGCCTTGGAGAAAGAGAAGGAGAAAACGACTAAGAGTACAGAGCTGAGATCATTGACAGCTTGATGTGACGAAGGTCAATTGAAATAACAGGTTTTTGTGTGTTTATATTTTAAATGGGCCACTTGTGTCGGCTGTTCTTGGCTTTCTGCAGACGGGGGAAGCTGGGGAGCACTGCTGTGGCTATAGGGCTGTGTTGAAAGTGCGAGGCCGACACACACACACACACACTCGCGCACACACACTCACTCACTGTAATGAGCAGGTTATGCTAAGGCACAGGCTGCTAAAATCTGTAATTATAATCAACCTCTCCACCTCTCCCCCTCATCTCCATCTCCCTTCCCTCTCTCTCTCTTTCCTTTTTTTTTTCAGTCTACATCAGTGAGCAGGCATCAGGGAATCCTTCACTAAGCACCGGAGGTAATGAGTTTATTGATTAACATGCAGAGATGAAGCAGCTCTCTCAAATTAGTGTTGTTTTACATTATTGGATGGACTCGGGGCACTTCAGAAGACCATTACCTCAGCACAGTCCCAAAACTCTCATATGCATCAACTCTATTACTTAACATTTAACAGAACAACCTTTGTCAAACTGTGTGTGCAAAGTGTTTGGACTATAAAACATCCCACGCTGCTTTGTTCACGCCTAACTAGCTCACACTAAAAGATAATTCTGTGGAAATTTTTTGATAAATGCCTCTCTCTCTCTGTTTTTTTAATGTTTGTTTTCGTATGCAGGTTGGGTGTGTGTGCTCTGTCACACGACTGGCAGCTCCGCATCTGGCAAAACATCTGGATGAGGAAGATCACATGTGACCCACATAACTGGTGTGTGACCCCGCTCTGTGACACGTCTCCGAGTCGTGCAGTAACTGCGCCAGGAGCTGGAAGAAGTGGCACATGATCGTCGGGAGAAAGTATTAACGAATGGATGGACTAATCAAGTTTTACTCTACGTAAAGTGTTTAAAAAGTTCAACAGGGCCAACTCACAAAATACTGGAAAAGTCTTTTTGCTCTTCATCTCACTAAAACAAGAGAGATAAAAGATTTTCTGTCACAATAATCACAAATGTGTAATCTGGAAAGTTCTCCACTGATTGAATCAAGGGGTTTTATTGCTCAATATTCATTCATGCATTTATGCATTTGCATTTTTTGCAAATATAAAGGTCAGTTTATAACTTTGAGACAATAGAACAGTGTAAAACCAGTGAACAGCAGAGGAGCGACAACAGTGCGTCACTTCAGAGCCTCTTTTCTGCCAGAATCACCAACAGACTGTCAATACCAGAAATCCAGTTTTGTCACAAAAGTACCCGAAGAAAAAATTTAGTTTTTTTCCAGCTGGGTTAAAGTTCAGCTGAAAAATGTTGCTGTAAGATCTAATGGACAACTTTACCATGTTTGTTTTTACTTTCAAATGTTTTAAGAAGAAGAAGGTTTATTTTATTGATTCATCGATGGAAAAATTATTTTTCACTCAAGTTTTTTTTAAATATATAGGCCCAAAATACAACCACACACACACACACACACACACACACAGAGGGCTCATAGACATGCAAATGTGTAGAGAGGAGTGATGGGCAGTTACGTAGCGGCGCCTGGGAGCAGTTAGGGGTTCGGTACCTAGAGCAAAGGCACCTCAGGGACTGGACTTGAACTAGCCACCCTCAGGTTCCCAAGTCAAATACAGACTGAGCTACTGTGCCCCACTTTAAGATAACATGGATAATTTACCTAGGAATTGTAAAGAATTTTTTATTACACCTAACAGGGGGGTGAAATGAGACTTTGCATCACAAAAAGCTTTAGGCCTGTGAAGATGTCAGGCAGCCTTGTCACCAGAAGGTCGCTGGTTCGATCTCTGACCAAAATTATAAATCTGGAAAGTGAAAGAGCAACACTAGGCCCTCGCTCATTATCACCACTGAGCTTCTCTTGAGTAAAACCCCAAACCACAAGCTGCTCCAGTGGAGCTACTCAGTAGGCCAACAGATAAGACAGTGGTTCTATTGATCAGCTTCCAGGTGTGAATCCGGGAAACTAGATTCCCAAAAAAGAGAGCATCACTCTCAGTGTCGCTTACCTGGATGAATAAAAGTTGAACACTGGATTTGATGACCATTGTTCAATCAGTAATTTACCAAAATGTCTCTTCTGTGCGTCTTCCTTCACACTGGAAGCCATGCACAGTGAAAAGTCGCGCTGCCGTATGACCTCCCACCCATCTTCAAAACAGCCGCCCGCCCCGTCAACAACACAAACACACAAACACAAATCCATTTAAACAGCCTGTCATGTACTCTCAGTGAATCACACACTCATCCTCCAGGAAGATTACCCGCGTTTACCACTCAGCCAGAGGGGAGTCCCTCAACTCAGGCTTCCCCCTTTTGCCACCTGGTTACTTCCTCTGAAGGTTCCTGGTGCGCAGCATGTCAGAGGCGCTATGAAGATACCAGCAAAAATGGCAGAGCAAAGGAGCGGCGTCAATCTCTCACCGCCGGTGCCTCTCTCGCGCCACTTTGATGTGATGGCTGCTCTTTGCTTTGTGATGTGGAGGAGCTGTCAGATTAGTGGGCCTGTCACGGCTCTGTCTGCTTGTCTGTTGGGCCTGACAGAGCCTGTGATGGAGCTCAGACTAAACAAAAGGGTTATCACCTACCCCGTGCTCGACCGCGCTACTCTTTCATATACGGGAAGAAGGGAGGAGAAGGCTTCCATCCTCCATGTGAAGAGGAGAGGAGGAGGAGGAGAGCATGTCACACTTCAGCCACCATCAAAAAAGATGTGAGTGGTTGTGATTGCGAAACCTTTCTGCATTTATCTGTATATCTACTGTATCCAAATCTATCTAGTTCCACAGATGCTTTACATGCATGCATGCACAGAGTGTGCACATCGTGCCTGTGCATTCACAACTACAAGAGGTAAGACAGAGCATGTGTATTTGTACAGTAACCCCCGCGTATCCTTCTACAGGAAGTCCCCGCTGCATGGACTTCCTTTTAAACACAGCTGTTACTTGAAATGAGGCATAGAAAAAGTGATCCATTCTCCGGACACCTGGCGCCCACAGTCTACAGGTGCAGTGTGTGTGTGTGTGTGTGTGTGTGTGTGTGCGAATGTTTCAATGAGGTGAAATAACACTCTAATGAAGAGAGAGTGATCACTGCTGACACAGCCAGGCTCACACGGTAATATGAACTTCCTGTTTCGAGTAATTTTGATTTCCTGCTTGACTTGTACTGTAATTAAGAGGCCGGGAGCCTCGACTACAGTTACTGCAGCTTGCATTACCGTGCGCCTCCGCGGACAAGTTCAGCACAGAAATGCACAGTCCAGATTTAACACATCACGGCGTGTAAATCAAAATGAATGATTAGAGAGATCGCCTCCAGCAACACATAAATACGTGCCATCCGGGTACTTTTGAAGCACAGCTGACTCGTTAGAAATGCTCCTATTTTCTTTTTAAATAGGAATTATTACCTCTCACCCTTTGGCGGCGTGTTGACACGGACATGGTCAAATTTTCTCAAGCTCAGAGAAATGCATCGTCTATTTTTAGATTTGCTTTCCGAGCTATGACACGCAGCTGAACGCGTGCAAACTTGAAGTCACTTCCTGAGTTCTCCCAAACTCGACTGCGATTTATCGTTAATCAAACGAACAAATCTGCGTGCAGGGAACGTGCGACGCCGTGTGGCGTGAATGAGAGGCAGCTGAAGGGTTGATGAGGATCATTGAAAGCCACGTATTGCAGAGGTCTTCTTCACCTGACAAATTATGAAAGGGTTTTAAAGCAAGCGCAAGCGCACCGCTTTTTCTTCTCCTGTCCTCCGCCGGATGAGACATCTGTTATTTAAATAATGGTTTCAGATGAGGAGGAGGAAAAAAATTGTTACCCAACACGTCTCAGCAGCTGATGACAGAGAGAGCAGAGTGAGAAAGAGAGAGACAAACAGAGTGAGTAGCAGAGAGAGAGAGAGAGCATATTGAGTAGGTTAATAGTTAAAAAAAAAAAAGAACAGTGTGAATTCCAATGACAGAGGAGGAGATAATGAGGTGTTTTGATGTGACACGAAAGACAGAAGGATCTAATAAAGGTAGTCAGCTTGTGCTGTGCAGCTGCACTACAGGTCATCTCGCTCACACACATAAATGCACACACACAGCCACTACAAACTAGTTGCACACACTCAATGAAATCCATGTGCACTAACACACAATACAGTACTCTGGCCCACTTCCTTCTGTCTCTATTTTTCTAGCTTGACCCACTGATCTGTTAAAAAAAATACACACATTCATACCGGTTTTTATTAGATGTACATCTGCACGCGTCCACGTGTGCGTCTATCTCTGCAGACCGATGAGAGTGTATATGTTTAGAACACAGACACACATATTATACAGTGTACTGCATGTGTTTGTGTGTGTACGCCCGTGCATCTACATCTGCAGCATTTCCATTTGAAGGCGTCTATCTTGGCAGAGATAATAAGAAGCGGTGTGTGTGTGTGTCTCCCCAGAGGAGTGAGTGACAGTCTGAGGAAGCGTGGCGATACACTTATTCACACTGATGGAGAGATCAGAGTGAAACATGGCAGACGTTGTCATTGCAGCCTTACACCAGAGAAAGGAACGCTTCCTAACATTGATGTTACAGTCCTGTTTGGCAGACAGCGGCGCTCTGAAGACAAACAATCACCCAGGACAGCTTGAAAGTGGCAAGAGGGAGAGGAGGAGGACAGATGGGCAGGAGAGAGGAGAAAAAGGAGGAGAATGTTGGATTGGTTCTACCATAAGCGCCTCCTTTTTTGCCATTATTTTATAGCTTCAACCATCTATCTTCATGGCGTTCTGGGTCTATCCCTTGTGCAGCAACACACATCTGTGTGTCCATCTATGTGCGTTGGATACAAGCATATTTGGAAAGAATTGGGTCCACTACAAAAATGAGTCAATCTCCATAATTCCCCATATTAAAATGCTCAAGAAATAAACATGACATCACTGAGGGTGAATGTCTATATAACTCACCCATTCAAATTATATTAAGGCTTAAAGTTATGCATAATTAAGAGCGTAGCTGCTTTGATTGACAGGTGGGTGCCTTCACAGGTGTCTTGTTTGAGCACCCAGAATTCATTCAGCACGCCTCAGCTCCACCCACGCTCCACATCTTTGCCCATTTTTTTTTTTTTTTAGGATTAGCTGGGTGCCAGCGGAGGCAGGACTGCCAAGATGATCAGAATGTCAGAAGTTTTGCAGATATTTGGTCATAAATTAGGGTGGGGAGGGAGCACGCCACCTCCCCACCCGGTCTTTCTGGAGTGGTGGAGTTTTGCACATTCTCCCCCCTCCCCGTGTCTGCGTGGGTTCTCTCCGGGTGTCTAATAGGTTGATTGGTGACTCTAAATTGCCCATAGGTGTGTGAATGTGAGCACTGTGATTAACTGGTAATGCCAGCTGGGATAGGCTCCAACCACCCGTGACCCTGATGAGGATAAGCGGTTACAGAAAATGGATTGATGGTCATAAACCGACAGACCAACACCGCTAGCCCTGGAGCCTCACCGCTAGTGAAAAGGCTAGTGTGCCCAAGAGTTAATATCAGTTATCGCTCTGTCTAATCTCTGTTAACAGGTTCGGTCTGCGTTGATTAAATTACAGATATCTGTAAGTAAGAATACAGCGACAGCAAGCCTGAGCACTCTTCAGAAAGGTGCAAATTGCGAACAGTCTGGCATAATCCCACGCTAGTGTAACTGCCCATTTTCCGCACAATTAGCCAAGGAGTTTGGCTAATTGAGCTGGCAATAATAAACTTGAAAATGATCAAGAGAGAATCCAACCTACTTGGAGCCTGGTGATGTTTTGTTATTGGACTTTTTTTTGCTTGTCAGGCACTGCGGTGATTTAAATTTTTGGATGGTGAAAAATGGTGAAAATAGCAGGATACCCTAATTTGCCTAAGGCTTCCAAAACACCAGTCACCCCTGGGTGTTTTCATCATTAAACAAGTCGACTGACCAACAGGCCAATCTCCTCTCCTTTCCTCTCTCCCTTCTGTTTCTCCCTCCGTCTCTGCTTTAGCCATGTGATTAGCGTTGACATGTTTCACCAAGGATACCGTGCTGGTTCCATGACTGGCTTTAGATAGGATCTAATGGGGTCAGGCTCCCAATTGACGGTCTATTCATGAGAATCAATAAATACACCATGCATGAAAACTAGAGGACGGTAAGGTGAGCGTGGATACCTGTTGGGTAAAAAAAAAAAAAAGGGAAAGTAAGAAGGAAGGCAGAGAGAGGAAGGAAGGAAGGAAGGAGGGCAGGGACGGCAGATGATTTAGGCTTTAGGGGACGCAGGGCCTTGGCATGGCAACAAAGGCAGTAGTGCTCGCTCATCTGTCATGGCATTAGGACTTTCATAAGTTAGCTGTGTAAGCACTGTAAGCATTACTGTCTGATGATAATGAACTGTTTGATCTTTGGAGATTTAACGTCTTTTTTAGTGAGCTACTTGAGATGTTTTGTCTGCGTAAAACTCCACAACAGACGAAGCAACAACCCTGATCATAATCGTCTCTATAAGTAAATAATTATTATTAAACAACATGCACATATACGCGCAGCGAGCGTGTTGTTTTTATGTGAATGCGAGAGAGCATGAATGCCTTAATTCCAGGCTGCTGTGGGACAGTGAAATAAATCAGACCCAGCTGATGTGTGTTTACCTTCCCTAAGCCCCAGGAGACTTTGGGTAATTGAGCATGAGCAGATCAGCAATAGAAAACCCGTTTCACACAGAGATAGACACGTGCCTCCAAAATGCTTCACTGCCCCAGCTAGCAACGAGACACACACACACACACACACACACATACACCTAATACACACACCCTTATACTCAGGGACCCAGTGGGGCAATGTGGACATGTATAATTTGACTCCTGTAAGTGTGTGAAGACAAGTAAGACTATATTCTTGATGTGATCTATGTGATGTTACAGTGTTAATATTACACACATAAAGCAGTAGCTCAACATTTTGGGACGACTCTTTCTTGAAAACAGACGCAAAGACTGACACCACTCTTAAATCTGTACATTGAAAATAAAGGTACAGCAAGTAACCTGTTAGCTGAGCTTAGCATTAAGCCTGGAAACAACTAGCCAGTCTGTCTGAAAATAACAAAATCTCCTTACCAGCACTTCTAAGGCTCACTTTTTAACATCTTACATCTTATATTTCAAAAAATGAAGCGCAAAAACGACATTTTGTGGTTTTATCAGGGGGTTAAGTGTCGGACTATGTCTTGTAAGGGCACACATGTTTTACAGTTAGTTGCCTGACAATCTCACGGCAATAACAAGACTCCAGGAAGTCACTGCACCAGCATAATCCTCCGTAACAAACTTGTTTTAAAGTTTGTTTCTTGTAACGATTAAACCAATGAGATATAATGTCTTAATTAATTAGCTTTAGCGCTACTGGTCGGTGTATTTTTTTATGCTCGGACTGAAAACAAATTAGCCGCTTCCCCCTGCTTCCAGTCTTTATGCTAAGCTATGCTTACTGGCAGCTGCAGCTGCAGCTCCATATTTAACGGACAGATACGAGAGCGGTATGAATTCTCATCTAAATCTCAAAAATAAAGCATTTAAGCGTATATCCAAAAAATGTCAAACTATTCCCTTAACCGCACTTCTTACCACATATTGTAAGATTAACAATAATATATGATGGCTGTGTCTCATAAATCTACAAATATCACAATACTGCAAACCAGAGTAACACAGCATCTCTTGGTATGCATTCACTCATCTGAATAAATGCATGGGTTCATGTGTGTCTGGGATTTCTATATGTGTGTGTGTGTGTGTGTGTGTGTGTTTCTTTCAGTGTGTGCATGTTGATGGCATCCCCATAGTCGCAGCTCCCTGCTCTTGTAATGTACCCATGTAATGGTGTAATGAAAATTCATGATGAGAGCATGTTAACTGCATTAGCCAGTCTCCCGAGTTCCAGCACATGAATAAAATGAACAAGGGGAGGAAAAAAAAAACAGGGAAACTCATTTTGATGCCTAATTATTTTTGGACTTGACAGCCTGGCAGCGGCCTGGCCTGTGTATGTATGTGTGTGTGAGTGTGTGTGTGTGTGTGTGTGTGTGTGCGTGTAGGTCGACAGTGTTGCTTAGTAGATGCACAGCGGTAAGCAGGGCCCTTCATTATGGGCCATAATGAGTACATCCACCCCAGATACAACAGCTCGGGAACCTTTGTTGCATTGTTTTGTTCCAACACCTTGAGCAACAAATCAACACATTTTACATGGCTCAAGTACCAGCATGTTTTTTTTTTCTCTCTCTAAATATGTAACAGGGACAGATCTTTGCTTGGTGTGTGTTTTTCTACACACTTTCCTTTCATTATGTTTGCATACACATTTTGACGTGCAGAAATCATTATTATCACAGTATAATGCTGTAAAACCGTTCAATTACTGGAAGAAATGCGCTATTAAACACTTGCACAGATTCCAGCTGACGGCAGTCAAAGATACATAATTTAAATCGTGCATTTAACAATATGTGTTTATTTATCTCTGAATAAAAAAATATGCTGAGCTAGTTGGGTTCTATTTTACAACTTCTAAACATTTTATAACGCCAGTGCTTTTGCATTTTTTGTTGCCGCAAAGGTTTTCCTTCCTCTCACATCATCCCATACACAGAAGACTGTTGACTTAAAGGTTGAGCTTGCATGCAGCCGTATCGAATGTTTTTTCATGTGGTTACTGACACAGATCTGTGTAATCCTTACACAGTTGTTGTTAGTTTAGTGGAGTCAGATGTTGTCCTGAACTTGTTTCACTCAGAGCAAAAAATAGATTCTCCTGGAGATTGTGGTTTGTTTGATTTGCGCGAACGACGTCTCAGGGAGAGATGCAAAAAGGCAAACTGCTGAATATGATCGCTCTGTGAGGATTGGGAGAGCGTGACTGACAGCGTTTTTTAAAATAAATCTCTTTTCTCTCTTCGCTCTCTATACTGTTGGAAAGGCAAATGCCCTTCATATGGCTAATATTCAGCTGACCAAAGGTTTCCTACCTTAGATAATCAGAAGCACCTGTGTGGCACAAATTACTGTGTGTGTGTAATCAACCCCAGGGGACTGACTGAATCCTTCCTGCCCATGATGGAGACGCGCTCCAGTGCAACGGATGCAGCACAGGATTCCCGAAAATCACAATCTACCCTGGATTAGACGTGGAATGAAAGAGAAGTGGGGCATCCGGATGGCCTTTATTGGTTTATGATTGCCCTTATCCTAACCACATTAACCTCCTGATTGCTTGAGCAGACATTATTAGATGCTTCCATTGGAACAAAAAGGGAAAAAAGAGGAGAAAATAGAGACTAACAGGCAATCATGCCCACCGGCCCATGTAAGGAATTTAGGGCCAAGGACACAAAGAGACAGAGAGAGAACAAGAGAAATGAAAAGGAGGGGGGAGAAAGAGGAGAGGAGAGGAGGTGGTGGTGGTGGGGGAGGACGGAGGACGGAGGAGGGGGAGGAGGGGGAGCGGGTGTGTTCGATCGTCGATTAAAGTGCAATTGTGCAATTTCATTCCTGTTCCAGCACAATGAGGAATGAGATTAAGCTCAATTTGGACCTGTTCAAGAGATCTCCTCACCTCTGTCTGAGGTGCACGGTGCAACACACACACACACACACACACACATACATACACACATGCATGCATACACACACACACCTACACACCCCTGGAGCCCCTCACCATGTCAGCACCCCTCCAGGGAAATCAGGCGTCTGGAGACAGGTCAGCCCTG
This sequence comes from Sciaenops ocellatus, assembly GCA_033000465.1. Taxonomy (NCBI): domain Eukaryota; kingdom Metazoa; phylum Chordata; class Actinopteri; family Sciaenidae; genus Sciaenops; species Sciaenops ocellatus. Next base: position 5,701,988 of record CP136868.1, read on the forward strand.
GCCCATGTATATATTCATGGGCTTAATCTGGCATCATTTCTCTCTGCTGCCGGAAAAAGAAATGTATTTAATTTACACAATCCCCATTTGGCCTGTTCACCAAGGAGAAATACATAGGGAAAGTAGGCCCATAGTCAGGGCTTCAACCCTTCAGCATAAACTATTTTGCAGGAGTGTGTGCATACACAAGTTGGTGCATGTGTGTCTATATACTGTATGTCAGCATGCATAGCAGTATTCTGTCTGTGTATGTGCAAAGAGTGGGGAAAAAAAAAACATCTTATCATATTCCAGACCTGTACAGTACACCCAAACAGTGGCAGCTGTGCTAGTCAGTTTGAATGGGAGGATGGGAGTTGTACCCAGCAGATGCTGTGTGTGTATTAAACAGATTAATTATTAAAACATGCTTGACAGATGAAAAGTGGGTCCTCGGGCTATAAAGGAAAATGTTTATTCTTCTGCCATAGACTGTAGTACACTTAGCTTCTGCTCTCAACTTATCCAGTGCCTCAATGAAGAGAGTAAACACTTTCTGTGCTCTGTGTGGTTGGAATCACATACATAATAATTTGAAATGGCCGCCTGGGATGAACCTTCAAATATGAATGTGTGTTTAGTGATTGGGGTGAAATATGATTAGCATGCAGTGCTAGCATGTGTGTGTGTGTGTGAGTGTATGGAGCCTGAGGACAGAGACCCAATCACCTTTTTTTTCCAACTGCACACCTAATCAAGTAATGTTACCCCTGTTCTCTCTGCCTCATATTAACTTTCTTTCTCTCCGTCGTTTCCGCCTCAACAATTGGAATTTTGCTTACTGCTGCTGCTGTAAATATTTGACTTTAACATTTTGTAATAGGCATGGAGAGCAGCTGTTATAATTATTAATTATCTTCAGGGAAGTTAGATCAGATGAATAGCAAAGTTAGAAATAAATTGTTCTTACATGTTGTAACTTGAGCCTATCAATCATTCTTTGACTCCTGTTACTGTGATCTGTTTGACCAGCTGAATATTTGTGGTCATACATTTTATTCTTTTTTCCCCCTCTCCCTAATTCTTATGCATTGTTCACTTTAACTCCATCTTCTTGTGTGAGTTTCTAAAATATAGCGGCGTACCACTACTCCTGTCTATATCTGTTTATATCACAAAAATATCCCGGAGGTGGGTGGAGCCATGATTGGAAATTATCAGAAATCATCTCCGCTGCTTCATTTTCATATTAAATTGTTTTCTACTGCAATTTATACTTCTAACACATGTATGAGCTGCTCATAAAATCTACAAATAATTGTTCATTACAGTAAAAAATAGCTCCTGAAATAATATTTTACCAAGAATTTAAAGTGAATCTAATAAAAGCTGTGTAATTATTAATGATGGAATGCAAAGGGAAGTTTACATAATAGCTCATCGGGCCGTAGTACATGATTTCATTTTTAAAAAATAAGATTATGCATGCTTTAGGAGTACCTACTTGTACCAACCACATGCAATTGGGGGCTGCAGATACTTTTGACAGCAGGGATCTGTATCTGGTCCGATGCCATTTGGCTGTAACAGCAGATCTCCTCATGCATACTGTCCAATTTTGTCATCTGGAGCATGTGCAGCGAGCGCGCCTGCTATGCCTACGGTCAATGCAGTCACAAATTTAGGGCTGCTTATGCAGACATCTGCATGCAGTCTAAAATTTGAGCCTATACGTGGACATGGGCAGATGACGATATTTAGTAGGAGTATGAATATAAATATGACAGAAAAATCTGAAAAACTTTCTTTGCAACTTCATGAACTTTTGAGATGGTCTCTAACTTCAGCTCAGTAGCCCCAACTTATCATTTTCAGTTGCACTGTCATGTTGAATGGAGGTATAACTGCAGCAACAATCGCAAACTGAATGTGTGTGAGAGAAGAGAGAAGAGAATCCTTAATGCAGTTCTGAGATTTGTGAATCCACTAACCACTAATATGCATTAGATTTGTACAACTATAAAGGAATCTGAAAACATATAAATAAAGTAAATGTTTTTTGCTGATGAGGGGAAAGTTCAGTATTTAGCTACAAGAGCTGGAAAAACTTCAGTTCTAAGTCAGGTTCACCTCTCAGCTGGCTGTCTTCTTACTGACCTTAGCTACACTCCTGCCGTGCCCGACGTTTGCAAATGTGTAAGGTGATCTGTCTGTAACTTCAGGTTTTATTCGCCCTGAGCTGAGGCTCACAGGATCATACTGCCAGGCTGACCTTTCTTACTAAAGAGCTTCCACTGTCACAGGGAACAATGTTATTAACACATTACTGGTAAGTGTCTTTTTTGTGAGTAACAGTAGCCTGCAGGTTTAACTATATTTTCAGTAAACCACCTGAACCAGACTAATCCTTACCGACTGTATGCCGTGAGGATAACTCTTCGGCTTTTTGAGAGTGATGGGTAAAAACTTACACCAGTGATAAGTGTGATGACCTGGTGTGTCTGCTGTGATCTGATCAACTTGCTGAACAGATTCCTTGTATCTGCTGCAGTACGAGCCGACAGTACACCTAAACCCAGCAGGTAAGAATCTTACTCTGACACAGAACACTCCTGAAAAGGTGCGGCTGGAGCTCAGGTGGTCGAGTCGGTCGTCATCACCGCTTCGATTTCTCACTTCCCCAGTCCAGTTGAAGTGTCCTTGCACAAGATACTGAACCCCAAATTGCTCCAGATGCTGTGACATTGGTGTGTGAATGTGTGTGTGTGGGTGAGCTTAGTATCATTTGGATAGGTAGTACTGTATCGCTCCTGATGAGCAGCCTTACATCAGTGTGTGAATGGGTGAATGTGAGTGTTGCAGTAAGGCGCTATATAAGTACAAGTCCATTTAACATAAGCAAGTTATATGAATAATTATCACTGCCCCAAAATGATTGGTGACAAGAAAAGCTGCAGGTCCTTTGCAAAAAATAAATATTGGTTCAATCTAAAACTAAAAATTGGATAATATGATTTTAAACTCAGGAGTACCAATTGAGTTATCATGTGTTGGAGCTCACAAGTGGCAATTCTTAGCACTCTGTCTCCTGTGTGTCTAACTGCTGGTTAAAGAGTTAATACTGAAAATACAGAGAAATAACGTCATTATTATGAGCGTGCTCATATACAGACTGTGTCCCAGGGAGGAGACAAGAGTATGGGGGGATGTTTGCAGCCAGATACATCTGCCTATAGCACAGAGAGATTCAGATACCACCTGCTCGTGCCATTTTTCCAGGTTCCTGGCTCCATGTAAATAGTTGACAAATTATTCAGTTCAGGATCTGAGCTTCTGAAGGTGGAGGCCAAGGAAAACGGACCAGTTACCCTCCCAGCATCCCTTAAAGATAGCTCCACCCTCGCTTGCACTCGCATATACACCCATAAACACTCACACACAGAATGAAATCATTTCTCCCATCCCCCATATTACACACACACACACACACACACACACACACACACACAGACACGGGTTGCTTGGTCTCCCTGTTGCCTCATCTGTCAGCCCCCACAACCAAACACACACACACACACACTAACATCAGGCGCACACACACTCACACACTCCCAGGGGACAGGGTCTCAGATGCAGATCATCAGTATTAGCGGGCGACTGAGGGATTAGCATCCCCCTGCAGTGACCTACAGGTGTAGCCCTGGGTTAGAGCAGACACTTATCTTCCAGAGATATCACTGGGCCCTGACCCCCGGCCCTCGACCAAACACACCTCACAGGAAAAGAAAAACAGCACAGTCAGACAGATGGGGGAGGTGTTGCGTGGTACGGGGTAAGGAGCTATGGGGAATGTGTGGAGATAAAGACTGACAGGTAAACACAGACAGGAGAGCAGAAAAAAAACGACAGTCATCCTGATGCGAAGAGAGTTATGAGGTTAAACGTGACACTGCTTGGATTAAGATTAAAAAAAAGATGCAGTTAAAGGCTGGCAGGTGGTTAGAAGATAGACCTCCTAGCTAATCTAAACATTGGTGTGGATTATCAGATAATTACCTAAAGTGGGCTGAATGACGCCTGGGTGCTCAAATCAGCTATCTGTAACATCACTTATCTGTCAATCAAAGCAGCAACTCTATCAATCATGGGTAACTTTAAGCCTTAATATAATTTGAACAGGTGAGTTATATAAAAATTCACCCTCAGTACAGTTGTCATGAACGGGGAAATTAGCTATAGAGACCAAAACTGTTTTTTGTACCAGGCTGTAAACATGTTTATTTCTGCTGTGAAGTTGGACATTTTAACATGGGGACTTATGGAGACTGACTCACTTCTGCAGCCAGCCTCAAGTGGACGTTTGAGGAATTACAGTTTTTAGCACTTCCGCATTGGCTTCATTTCCCAGCACCGGAGGTTGCTGCTTGGTAGAAACAGGAGCGTCTTAGCTCAAAACCTCCCACACCTTTATAAAAGAGCCATTTCTAAAAACATATCCAAATATCCGCATAACTACTTTGGCTCCATGACTTTTTATTTTTAGTGCTAAATGTGTCTCATTACAAAGTTTCAGGTTTATTTTGTAAGCCGACATACAGTACGTGGTTTTCATCGCAAAGCGACAATACCCTCTCGATTGTGCTTGGACGGCATAACTGAACTGAGTACACTTCATAAAAAAAATTTAGTTTCTGTAAGTGAAAGTAAATGCCCACACGAGTTCATATGAAGGATACATGTCCTCAGTTTAGTCAGCATGGGGCAGCTGGCATCTGGGGGTGAAAAAAAAAGGTGACATCCAAAAACATAAAGATTTTTTTTTACCGATTAATAAACACTATTATTGTGTTGGTGTTCTCTCTTTTTCCCCGCTGTGTGTTCGCTTTGTTATGTTCCTTGTAAGTTATCACATTTTTTGATTGAATGCGGGAGAAAAGCATAGCTTGATAAACAGACAGAGTCAAAACAATGTGAAGATCGAGGTAGACAAGCAAAGGGCCTTTGGTGGTTGACGCTCATGTTTTGTTCGCTGTAATATCATCTGAACCTGGCTTGTGTTGTTGCCTCCCGTCGGACTCGCCTCGTTCTGTTGACATTTTGCTGTTATTTGTACACTGCAAAGCGGTCCATTTTCCCTGCATCAAAAGTGCTTTTACGCGTTTGTGTCAGGATGTCTTTGGTGCTTACCTTCAGCTCCTGTCAGAGAGCGAGAGCAGGGCCTGTGCTCAGGAGCAGAGGGGGGAAGGCTGCTTTGTGCCCTAAGCGTTTTTAGTGAAGGCGAGAACTGGCTCAAAGGCTGTCAACGCACATGGAAACACACATCAATACATACGCGTACACACACACACACACACACACACCAACAAGCAGTGTTTTTCGCTCTCAGCTGCACTCCCAGTAAGAACCAAGTGTTTGAAATGAACTCGGATTCATAAAGCGCACGTACACACAAGCACGCACACTATGCTCATTACACAGGTTTCTCGCCCGTGTTTGTCTTTCTCAAAGGCTATAGAAACATGAGGGTGGTGAACGCAGCCCTGATCAAAGAATGTAGAGTTAGGACTTAAAGACCTAAAAAAAAATAGGAAAACAACCCTCAGTGTGAAATACTGTGCATGAGGCGAGAGCGGAGTAACAAATGATCTTTATGAAACCGCAATTACAGAAAGATGTTCGCGCGTCTTCCTGCGTCGCGCGGCAAATCCACCAGATGGAAACTGCAATCTGGTGCTCCGAATGGTCTTTTTTTAGTTTTAGCTGCTACTGTGGAGAGGACAAAAGGGTCAAATTTGCACTGTGAACTCTGCAGACACTGGGAATTCATTTCATCAGTGGGCTTTTTGAAAGATTGCACCCTTGTTGCTACTCATAATAATTATTTATGATACAAAAAAACTCTAAAAATTCACAATTGCTGCTTTTTTTCTCAACTTTGGTAGTGAGAGCACCAAAAAAAAGTCCTGCGTTGTGGTCTCATTTTATCAACAACATTATGGTCATTACACCTTCCTCAGCTCAAATATACTACATCTAGATAAATAGCACCTGTACCATGCCTGACACATGACTGAATCAATGCTAATGTATATTTCTGGAGTGCAGGTGTCATTGTTGGCTCATATCTTTGGTAAAAGTGGTAATACAGGTTGGTGTTGTGCCAAATATTGCTCATCAAATCCAGTACTGATGTCTTCTCTTGTGTCTTCAGTTATGACCTGAGTTAACAGCGTCCCAATTCAGGCCCTTGATGTTTTTTTTTTTTACAGGATGAAATCCATGTCTGTGCTCCTTTAGAGGACTTCATGGTCCTTCATGGAACCTGCACTTCCTTCCAAAATATGAGGTCCTGTAGGCTCACAGCAACCAAAAATGATGCTGCATTTAAATTTGTAAAGTCAGAAATGACCAAGTTTATCACCAGAAAGTCCTCACACTTCGCTCGATTAGAAATAGTAAGTGGTAAACTCTTGATGTTCCATGATACATTAAGTTTCTTTCCATTTATCTGTTTTGTGATGATCAATTCAGGCTGCTAACAGAAGTAAATGATGAAGTTTACGTCTTTTATTATTTACATATTGCAGTAGGTTGCTTTTTGTCTAGATCATCCATTGACTAATGAACATTTGAAGGCCAATAACCTCATAAATATGACATAATCCAATGATATTTCCTAGCTTGACAAGTTCATTAGAATTGCCTCAATGCTTCATTGGGCATCTTACCAACCATCAGTGGATTACGGGACACTGAGGGCCACAAAGAAGACAAGCTGATTATGTTCCCAGATCTGGTTCAAAGCCTCCTGGCAGCAGGAGGCAGCAGTTTACATTAACGCTTCACCAAATAAGTTTTTCCAGGGATAAACCACCTGACACCAGGTACTTAGAGGAGCAGGTGTAGTGGTTCTGAGACCTTTAAAGAACAACACAGACATTTTGCTTCGATGAATCCTTCCAGCTGCTCTCGGCTGCCCCGCTCGAATCCAGAATGTTTTGAGATTTCAGCCATGAAGCGAGCCCCAACATTACGTATGCAAACTGCGAGAGTGATTTACCCTCTTCATTCCAAGTAACATGTGCGCTGTCTGTGGAATTTGGGATCTCAAGCATTTCTTCCCAGCGAATGACAGCAGTGTACCCCTGGTGTGTTGGAGGCTGCCAACCACTAAGCAGTCCTGGCATTCTGCAGACAGGCCAGACTTGTGGTTGTTGTTTTGCTCGCTCCTTCTCGGTCTTTGGCTGCAGGCTATATGCAGAACACAGACAGCTAGCCTGTTCCCACACCAGGGCTCAACGCTGAAGGTACTCAACCCCATACTCCTCTCCGGGTACATTAGCAAGAAAGAGTTAGTGGGCAATGTGAAGAAAAGAAACAAAAAAGGAGGAGTTGAGGAAGAGGACACATCATACAAAGAAGTATGTGCTTACTCAGAATCATAAAACAAGGACAAGAGCTCTAAAGACTAAAGCTCTGTCGCATAGCATCAGGCTCATTCCAGCACTTCACTTTCTCTCCCTCAGCTTTTCTCTTTTCCCCCTGCTTCATTCCATGCTTTGGTTTCTGCCATCAAAAAAATGGCTGACCACAAACTCACATTGTCTCATGTCATTCTCCACAAAAGGAACGTTCAAGACTATGTTTGGGTTCCTCGGTGAGCCATGGGCAATTGTGACTCAAGCTAACCATCCCCTGTCATATTCTTTCAATTAGAAATGACAGAGAAGGCCGGAGAGTTCCCTGCAATGAAGTAACATTTCAGTAGCGGCCTGCTGCTTAACTCTGCCCAACCAAAAAGGTACAGTCCTGAACCTGGCATTTAGGACGAGCTTTGAAATATCAAGCCTTGAATTTCAGCTGTGTCGTTCAATCCATGTCAAAGACGCAATTTTGGCAACAAAGCATCATTTCTAAAAAATAAAAAATAATTAAACATTTGCTCCCTTCTAATATCTGATAATTATTTATCAGAACTCCAGCTGGTATATTGTGTCTCTCCATGTCACACTCATACACCTTTCTGATTAAAGTATACGCTATGGCCGTGTTCGTCCTGATCAGCCGGTGTTTTTATGTCCCACCGTGGCCTCCCTCCCTCCTGGCTTCACTGTTCGGTCACTAAGCTCAGACGGTCTGAAGCCTCTCCGGCCCAGGCCTGTTCAAATATGCAGTTTTAATTGAGTGATAATGAAGAGAGCTTGTCTGAGATGAGGTTAACAGGAGTGTATTAATTTGAATAGGGCCCTCTGGATTATCCCTGGCTCCCCAGCCTCACCGAGCTCTAAAAAAAAAGAAACGGGCCGCAGAGCTGTCCGCACGGGGAACCGAGAGCGCACTGCATTTCTTAATGGACCACAGGGCAACATAAGGGTCATTAGCATGAGATTCAGACCGAGTGTTTATGTGTGTGTGTGTGTGTGTGTGTGTGTGTGTGTGTGTGTGTGTGTGTGTGTATGTCATGGATCCGGTTTATCCACCTTGACACAAACTTTGACAGACAAAAGTGCACGAGGTAACCAATGGAGGAGGAGAGCTAATAACCAGAGGGCAAAGATAAAAATCTATATCTCTCAATCACGATGTGGATTTCTATCTTTCTTCCTATTTCTCTTCCCGTCTGTCCTCTCCCTTTCTCTCTCTATCCTCCACCATTGTTGTTATCAAATGATACAGTTGCTCAAGCGCAGCGTTTGAATCCTAAGGACCTCTGGGAGCGGATTTGTCTCCACCAAGCCCCTTCTAACGGGGATTAAGAGGATTAAAAACCATAAAATGACCCCAGCTCCAGGTCCCCAGAGCCAGGCCCAGCTTGCTTCAGCCTGGCCGAGCCAGGAATGGAGCACAGGCCGCAGGCCTTCTTTACCAACGGCCCCTTAAAGCTCCCCGTTAGCATGACAAAGGAGAGAGCTGTCCCCTGATCCGCCAAGGAGGCAGTACAATGGAGTGGCTGCTTTCTCCCCCCTGCTCATTTTCATGGAGACAAACAGCATTACACTTGGCAGTGACATTGTTCTAAACTCCAACATGGAGCCCCTCTTTCTCTGCTGAGCTCAAGGTGTCATATTAATTATTTAAATCTGATGTGGATTTTCAGCGAGGGATCCCTCCAAGGCCTTACCCGCAGCCAGAAGGTCTGGGATCTGCATTCGTTTGGTTAATTAGACCTGAAACCACGCTTTGATCTCAACCAAAATCGGAAAAAAGGGAAACTTCCAGAATGAATTATTTTAGCCCTAACCTATTTTTTCATTATAGATCTTTCCTACCCATTTTTTACCCCCTTTATAATGTTGTGAACACAAACGTGTGTTTGTCGCCCCATGTGTGTAAGACCGAATTAGAGTGTACAATGACTGAGTTTAGGGTTAAGGATTTTGCAGTTAACCAGCTTCATGAGGTCAATGATGAAGGTAATTGAAGGCCACTTTAATCCACTCAAGAGGCCTGACAGAACCATTTACTCATGTCGTCTCACCAAGAAGGTACAGTTGGACTCAGATGAAAGGAAAAAAACAGAGGGGAAGATAGAGAGAACAAGACAGCAGAGGCTGGGGTGGTCTCTCTCTCACAATCTCATTTAAACATGCGAGAAGACTTGGATACGGGGGGAAAAAATGTAAATGCAACGAAGCTTGGAGCCAAACATTCTGTACCACAATAATAAAATATCAACAAAGCTCTCATGACTGTTCTGTGTGGGGTTTCACCACAGCTTTAGATAATGTTGATTTCAACAGGCTGGTGGAAATCTGTGGTCAAGAAAAGTCCAGCAAGGCAGCTCCATTCATTCTCCAGACTAACGATGGAGCCCGGGCAGCAGCAGCAGCAGAGCTGGCAGATGTAAAAATATATCATGGGGGTGTGTTGTGGCATTTCAGTTTGCTGTCTGGGTTTAAGTTCTATCAGATAAGTTTAATAATATGACTGTGAGGACGGGTCACACAGGAGTGAGCGCGAGAGACAGGACAGTCACTAAGACATGCATTAAGCTTCCCGTTGTCACCATCTGAGATATATCTTCAGACAGCCCTCTCCACTGGATTCCATGTCATTCCTCTTTGAACGGCCAAATTGACGAGTTTATGCATAATTGAGGCTTGTATTACGAAAAGGAGAATGAGGGGAGCCTCTCTTCTCTGACTGTGAAAGGATGATGAGTGGGGGATGAAGGAAGCTGGAAGGGATAGGAGGGGGGGGGGGAGGAGGACGAGATGGGGGGAGAAGAAGGAAGAGGAGTTGGGGGGGGGGGGACAGACCAATGTTCAATGCAAGAAATCAACTGGATCTCCTCACCCGGCCCAACGACACACCGAGCCCCCTTCCTGTCTCCACTGAGGCCGGCCTGCGATGAGCTCTGGGGACTTTAAGTGAATTAAGCCCTCTGGTCTACGTGGAAAATTAATTTACTCTCTAGGTAGAGGTTCAGAGGCATGGGAAAGGAAAATGTGTGTCTTTGACTTTGATGAGGGAAGACTGCACTTCCTCTGCTGTTTCAAGGTAACCATCTTATACCACCAGGTATAAGATGACTTTAAGTTGATGCAGCGATTAGTCCATCGAAAATCAGAAAATTAATTGGAACCTAAATCATTTTTAAGCATAAATTCCAGAAGTTTGCTGGCTCCAGCTTCTCAATGTGAGAATTTGTTTCTCTTCTCAGTTTTATATCCTAACAAGACATTTGAAGACTTGGACTGTGGACTGTGGGGACTTGAAGCAGACATTTTCAACATGATTCATTAATGAATCAAGAAAATAATCAATCTGTGACTAAAATAATGGTTATTTGCAGGAGTCACTGGTCAGATTAGGTTGGATTGTGATGATTGAAAGCATCAGTTCAAATAAAATATATACATATACTTTACATATACAGACAAGTTACAAAAAAGGAAACCACAAGCTGCAAGAACTTCTTCAATGCATCTTGGCATTGATTCTACAAGTCTCTGAACTCTGCATCCAAAAGATATTCCCTCATTTGGTCTTTCAATGATGGTGGCAGACACATCACTCCAATTGGTGTTCAATTGGGTTGAGATCTGGTGACAGCGAAGGTAACATAATATATGATTCACATCAGTTTCATTCAGTGACTCCTTGTGCCCTGGATGACATCTTCATTCATCGTGTTCCACTCATTTATTCAGATTTTTTCTTTAAGTCGTCACCCAGAGTGAAGTGTTATGAAGATAGTTTGGATTTTATTTGTCCAAGTTTAGACCTCTAACTTTATTTAATGGAAATAAATACAACGACACTGAATCACCACATTTACAACAACAGCCCTGTTGCTCTGAATAATGCACAGACCTCGCTGTGACTCAGGTTTATACTGTAGCACGTTCTAGGAATTATCCAGAATAACAAAAAGATGATGCTGTTGATAAGAATTTAAACACATTAATCGATCACACCAACTGGACAACACATCACCACCAATGCAGCACCCTGCACTGTTTAAACACAGGGCTGGTTTTTGGTTTGAATCCCCATTTAGCTGCAGTCTTCCATTATCACACACCAACCGGGATAAAAACACAAATTGTTGTGCCCTGATCTCATTTCGGTTCTTGATGATATCCAGGATTGGGACAATATTGTGAGTCTGAGTCTCATGAACATGACTTCAACTTGTTAAATATCTTGTTATAATACAGAGAGGCCGCCCATCAAACACAATAAAATACACCTGCAGTAACAAATCCGGAGATAAAACCATAAAAAAGTCCAAACTCGGCCACTGTGGGCCTCTTCTCGTCAGTGTTCTTGCCATCACTCCATCCCCTCCTGTACATGGCCAATTTAACTCGCTCCTCTTTGCTCCATTTCTCAGATGTAGATCAAACTCACACAACAAATGTGTCTCACTCTAATCTCCCATTTATTTACAAGGGATACCCCCTAACCAACACACACACACACGCATGTCCCCACACACACTCGCACAAAGCGAAGACTTAATGACAGTGAGTGAAATAATCACCCGCCTCGCCTGTAGCACTGTGGGCTTGAAGTTGACCCCCTGCCCTCAAACGCACACACACACACACACACACACACACACACTCATCCACACGTACACACAAGCAGCGGGGCCCTCTCCTCAGGCCCATACGACCAGCCCTCGATGAATACAAAGGATTGTGGGGATTAGCCAGACATTTGGTCGGGTATTGTTCTGGCTTACTAAATGAGGTTTGGCCGGTGGCAGCCGGTACGGGGGCCGGGTCTTGCGTGAAGCTGAGGCAGAGGTAGCGGCCGCCCCTCAGAGGAAGAGTGATAATTACCTCTTCCTGAGAGAGATGACAGCTTTGGCCTCTGTGTCCCTGAATCTTGGACATTAGCAACTGAATAGAGAGCTTTCATACTGTATATCATTTTAATCTTTCATGTTCAGATCCAGCAGATGGCTTATTACTGGCCTGGGTGAGGAGGCAGCAAGGGAGACAAATGGCCCATGTCTCTTTTAAGGAGGGATGCCGGGGAAATGGCATTCATATAGGGCAAGAGCAGCGGATAATTGTATATCTGGCTGTTTGGAGGTGCAGCGCTGCTCACACACTGCCAGCCTATAAATCATAAAACTATTAATCTTAGACAAATCCCACTCGGAGAGCTTTGACGGAGGGCAGCGAGTTTGGAAAAATGAGATCCGTCCAAAATATGAAGGATTCCTGTATGGCATGCATGTTAAGTCTTCATGCGTGCTCCTGCAGCTGAATACATTTTCATTTGTTTACATTTGCATTTAACCTTCCTCGGCGTGGAAAACAAATCTGATAAACGAGCTACCCCACAATGCACTGATTAAAGGATTATGTATACTGTAGTCATCTTATTATTCACCTCATATATAAATGATCCACTTTTGAGTCACTTTCATCACTTTTTATTCAGCGTTTCATGTATTCAGATCTGACAATTGACTTATTCATGTTTCCTGAGTTATTCATTATCTAATAATGAATATTAACTGTGTAGATATCTGCGGGGGACTGCACTGCAGGACACAACTTTTGATGATGATCACCAGAAGAAGTACAGCAGTATAAATCGTCAGCTACTGGCCAGAGAAAATACACAGAATCCAAGAAGTAATAAAAGTCTTGAACTGCCTGGTATTCTATTATTTGGGAAGGTGTGTGTCAGAAGATGTTGAACAGCTGATTTCTATTGCATTTCAATGTACTTTTGCATTTAGAGAACAAACTACATCTCTCTTCCTCTCCCTCCATCCCTCTCCCTCCATCCCCTCTCTCGGGTGAGGAGAGCCTGCTGTCTCTCCATTGACATCACCCATCCAAAGAGAAACAATACGGTTTCATCTCCTCGCTGACAATGATGCATGAGCCTGATGGGAAACACTTTTCAGGTGTTGTCATTATAAAACCTTTTTTTTTTCCTCCATAGGCTCCCATGTGAAAGAAATACAAAGACAGGGCCCAAAGTGTAATACTCTAATATCTCTGAAGCTTTTCATTGGCATCTGTGGAGCCTTGGCTGCTGGATTGTCTCCTTTTCAATTACCTGATCTTTTCAACTCGGTGGGAAATGAAAAATGTGCAGCGCAGTTGGAGCAAAAAAAGCCTTCACACCTCTCTTTCTCTCTGTGTTTCATTCTCTCCCTCTCCAATCATCACTCTCACACATGTTAGACACGTTTCAGCGAGTGCTCTGCTGGAGTCGGCGCAGTGTTCTCAAAAATGAGCCCCAACTTTTGACCATAAACAGTTGAAAACCACCAACAATGCCACATTAATTTACTGTTGATACTAACCACAGATCACAGTTAGTGCTAATACACCGCACGAGCATCCAAACTTTATGATGAATGGCTTCGTTCATTCGCTGAGACTTTTTCTGGTTTGAACATCGACTGGGGCACCTCCAATTTCTGACTTCACTCTTCTTGTCCAGCTGCTTCGCTAAAGACATTGTGCAGTTCTATATTTATCAAGACAAGATGTTCTAATGTTTTTCAGTGACACAGAGTTGGGAAGGAGGAGGAGGAAGAAGAATCTGGTTATTAATAAAACTATTTGCCAAATGAGTCATGCTCAAGAGACGGTTTGAAGAAAGCCAAAATAACATCTGCTTTGAGCTCATCTTGATATCCTGATTACGCCGGTTACATAATGTGAAGTCATGCTCAGCACGGTGATACGAATCCTGGTTCAATATGCCACCGCTTTATCAAAATGATTAGGAGGAAAATGCTACAACTGATTCAGTTAGCCTGTACAAATCAATCTCCACCCACAACTTCACCTTCTGCTGTAATATTTTGCAAGTACATGGGAATGCAGGATATATCATATGAAGCACAGCGCTTTGTGACAAATATTTGCTATCAGATGCAAAGGGAAACATAGGTGCATGTTGTGAAAATGAACTGTGGCCATTTTATGAGATGTGCTCTCTTCTTTTATTCATGTTTTGAACGTAGACGTACAGCACAGACATCTTCTTTTTGTGTGTGTGTAACACCATACAGATAAAGAGCATAGTTTACATCTCTCACAATCCACCAACAAAGCAGCTGCATGCTGATTAGGGGCAAATAAAGCGAGTCTTTGTCTTTTGATTTGTTTTTACGGAAAAACAAAACTGCAAGAAAGAGAGCCTCGCTCTCTTGTCTTGTCAGTGCTCCCTTCAGAAACAGAAAAAGGATTTGAGATTTCAAAGTCAGATGCGACCGCAACTGCATTGTCTTTTAACTGCGGTTGGAGTTCAAAACCTTGCAGCTCCTTTTTTTTTTCGAGCGCGGCAAAGTGAATTTCACTTACACAGGGTGCGCGCAGGCAGATGTGAGGGGAGAGCAGCTCGGGCCTACTCTCCACGGAACTGCCAGAGCGGGACGGAAAATAAAAATATATATATAAAAATACAGCTTGTTCGCAATAAATAGCAACATCTGATAAATATGGTACAATCATTATTTTGTTTGTGAATTTCTAATGACTATCCCAATAGCCTCGTTGTAGCTAACCCCCCCCCCCCCCCCCCCCAAAAAAAGACAATGGGTTCGACTTTAAACAAAACAAAACAGGCCTGGAATAAACACATCAGTCAATTTTGCATATTGATAACATTTTTTTCTGTGTTTGTTCTTTTCCTGCTGCTGCTCCTGCCTCCAAATGCCATTGTTCATGTTAATTCGATACCAAACAAGTCATTTTATTTTTACTATGGACTCTCCCTTGTGACTAATTACTACTCGACTCTAAGTGATGTTTCACCCCTAGACAATAAAGAGGAACATGATGCTTTCACACAATGAACCAATATATTTAGCCTGTATCAAAAAAAGGAAACGCTTCTGTTGGAGTGATTTGGCCGACAAATCAGCGAGCATCTGTGCCAGTTACTCAGATCACAGTATGTGAAGGTTACCTCCTACTGCTCGTCCCTCAGATCTGAGGGACCAAGCAGCGGAGCCGGCTGGCTCGCTCGGCCTCCTCGCTGGCTGAGTTTTCCAGTCTCCTGTGTGCAAGTCATTAGAGAGCTGCTGCAGCAGCGGGAACTGTAGGGTGTCCCTGGTCCAGCAATGACTCTGAAACAGAGCAGGACCGTGGAAGTGCAGCAGATGGAAACAGAGCAAGACAGAGAGGAAGAGAGCGAGGGAGAGGGAGAGAGCTAGGAGCGGCACGCCTCATTAGCACTATCCCAGAGGTGAGGGGAAGGGGCAGGGCGGGCTTCCCACTGGCCTCTCTGTGACTGGTGATGTCATCACCATCAAACTGTTCCCCATTTGTGACTCGGGACTGTGCAGGGGATTGAAGGGGAACAGCTGGAGCGGGGTATGAGACAGTGACCCCTCTAATCATGAAGCTGCAGGCCTACCACCTGAAGGTCACGGCGAACTGCTCGATCACACTCAAACAGGAAGAACACAGATAGCATGCTAGCTCACTCATGTGTCCAGGTCCAATCATACTTTTATATGAACAAACATGCACACACACACACACTATCCCCGCTCTTATCTGTCATCATCATCATACGTCCGACAGATCAGGATCAAATCGAGCTGCATTGTGAGGACAAAAGGACTGACATTTGACCCTCTGTCACTGTGAGAACTATGTTGGGGATTTCCTTAATTGGGCCACAGTCGAGCCACACAAAGAAAGGATATCTAAAAAGATGAAACACACATATATGTGGAAAATCCTGCTAGAACCTGCTGTGTTTAAAAGCACAGGAAGATTGGTGTGAGCGTGTCTGTGTGTGAGCTAGTGTCAGTGTGTCATACTCTGTATAGGCTTTCGAGAGTGATCATGAGACAGAGAGGGGGCTGCATGTTACCAAACGCATCGAGCAGGTGTTCTAACAATTGTCCTCAGATCAGCTGACAACTGTTGCTCTCAAAGCAGCGCAGCCTGTGAAATAAATGCTGTGTGTCCTTTTAAATATTCCAGCCGTCATGGCCTCCTCTGTCCCACAGCCTCTATAGCTGACAGTTGCCAGCAATAGAAGACTAGGAGTAACATTATAACAGCCTGCTAAAAAAACGCCCGGTGAACCCCCTTCCCACAGGTGAAGAGCGATCAGGGCCGGAGCGTTGGAGCAGCTACGTGTTTGAAGGCTGCTGCTCTCCGGTGAGCCGCCAACTCCTCCATTATTCACATCGCTCGCCTCTTCCCGTGGTCCCTGCTCCTAGCACTGACAGCGCTAATCGCGGCCGGCGTAATTGCATCTGATTGAGCCGTGCCAACTGTCCCGTTTGATACAGGCCCAGAGTGAGACCTCTCACTCAGCTCCCCGGAGGTCAAGGGGTCGACTGACGCAGACAGAAGCGCACAAAACCGTCCCCAGAGCACGGGCGGGTGACGGAGAGATGATGCCAGATGAGAAAATGGACGCGGACATTTAGTTAGACAGAGGGGAGAAGAGAGGGAGAGTTTCAGAGAGGAATGAGGAGAGGACGGGTCATCAAGGTCGGAGAGGGTGATAGTGATTGATTGGATACATCACCGGGTAGCTATTTTAGGTTTTAATCAACCCTCCGAACACAACACACATGCACAAACAAGAAGATGTATGCACACACACACGAGTAAGGCATAGCAGAGGACCAAGAATTGCTTTTAGCATTGTTTGGATCTGAGAGCGTGAGTGCAGACACGCTACACTGCAAAAAAATCTACAAACAAATATATTTGAGAGAAAATTTCAAGCATGAAACTAAAAACCTGCTATTGGGTTGGGATTTCTTGAGAGAAGCATAAAAATCAGGTCACAGGCTAACATATCTTATCTTATCGAACCTTAAAGCTGCATTTGTTTTCTTTTTGGCCACTTGGGGGCAGCAGAAACAAGATACAAAGCAACATTAGTATTCATTTGTTGTTGTTGTTTTTTGGCCACTTGGTGAAAGTAAACACAATATTCACTCTCCTTTTACCTCTGTTTTGGTCTCCACCAACTCCTGCAGGAAATATCTGACTCTATAGCTGCTAAATGCTAAACTAGATACTGTACAGTGAGTTTATATGAGTTTGTTATTAAAAATAACTGTTTGTTGCATCTGTAAATGATGCTGAAGGAAGCTGTGAGAGTAAAGTGGATCCAAAATAAACAGCTGAAAGACGCTGAAACGCTTCGCAGTATTGCTGATTCATAAATTATTGTAATACATAAAAGCCACTTGATGTAAGCAGTGAAACCTCTTGAAATTAGATCAATTTAACTCAGTTTAAAAGTCAATTTAACATGAATTATTTTGTTTTTTTGATACATGATGGCAGGGAGCTTCAACAGCACGAGGCTGTAACACACACTAGAGAACATTGTTCACCGTACCGTCGTTTCTTGTCCGCTCCAGCTGAAAAATCTCCCACAAATCTCAAAACGAGTCTATTAGTTGACTATTAATCACCATTTTTTGCAGTGCATTAGATAATAGAACTAATCCCAGTAGCTCCAGGAGTGGGAATATCAAAGTACATTCAAAGTTACAAGAGGTCATCATGTTAGCCTTGAGTCAAATGGCTTTTCTGCATGACTTGATGAGGCCAACTGTCCCGTTTGATAAATCAATTTAAGCTTTAAAGCTCTGACTGTCATCCAATTAAGAATCAGATAATGTGTTGGTCTTATGGTTATGAGATGTAAATATAATCAGGAGCTTGTGTGTTGTTTATAAATCAATGCAGTTAATATAGAGAAGGCAGGCTTTTGTTGTAGCTCTTTCACACACAAAGAAACACACATACACACTCACACACACTTCACCCAGTATTGCATTCCTTCAGGAGGCAGGTTGGACACATCTCACTGTATATCTTTCTCAAAACAGCGCAGCATTATCATAATTGTCAGCTTTTACTGTATCTTGTCTCTTTAACATCATTTTGGTTGTATTTTTAGATCTGCAGCCTGCTTGAGATTCAACGCTGCTAATTAAATAGACAGAGGCGCTCACCATGCCAAATAAACTGATGTCTTTTCCCAGGAACTCTACCGAGACTGTCAGATGAACCTAAACACACACACACACACACACACACATGCGTGCACACACACTTCAAAAGAAACTATCCCACCAGGAAGAGACGCAGAATCCGTCCTGATTACTGCGATTGTCACAGGCTGACCAGCGAAGTTGTGATGAAGCTTAAAGGGATGATTACTGAAACAATAAAAAGTTTACCTGTCTGATAAAGATGGAGGGAGAAAGTGAGAGGAATTGAGTGTGTTTGTAATTGAGTGTGTGTGTGTGTGTGTGTGTGTGTGAGAGGGAGAGAGAGAGAGAGCAAGAGTGAGATAATGACCTACGTGATTGATAATCGATGGCCTCCCTCTCCTCTTGTCTCGTGTTTCTGTTCTAGGGTTGTGTTTTAATGTCGCTCCTCTGCTCACTGACCTCATTAAAGGATCTGGTTACCCTCAAACAGCTTTTTAATTTAGCCTAATGATTTTTTGCATAATAGATCAGATACTTGGTAAGCCCCAGGGAGCAGCCCTCCTCTTCAAGGTGCCTTTATAGTGAGAGGAGCCGAGTTTTGCGAGGTTGTTATTGTGCTATACGTATTTTTTTTTGTTTGTTTAATTTGTGTGTGTGTTTTTTTTAGCTGGTTAGCTTCTTATTGAATATCTTTGTTGGTAAATGATTGTGTCTGTGGAAACCCAGAGCCCGCCTTAACTGTCAAAAGACTGAGCTACTCTACGATTACAGATTCTCATCTTTTTGGGGTTTTTTACATGATATTATATTCATTTGGCAGACAGTTTTTCAACTTCAAATAAGTTCACAAAAGCCTAAAAGGAAAAAGAGTTAGGTACCATCAAAAATGGAAAGTCAAACCCCCAAATAAACAGCTAGAAGTGTGTTAGATCACACTGTATGAGATGTGAAAGTGAGTGGAGTGTGAGGTGTCCAAAAAGACATTTTCACCTAGATTTTAAATGATTGTCTGACGCTTACCACTGTACTTTAAAGTCAACAAGGTCAACATGGTTTTATTTCATACAACAAATCTCATGAAAAGACCAAAACCAACAATGAACTTGTTGGTAAAGACTTTCTATGAAGACCGCATTGATAGTGCATTATAATGCATTCATAATGCTTCATGACTACACTTATGAACATGTATAATGCCTTCTGTTGCACACATTAAAAGTCATGAAACATCATAGACATGACTTCTAATGAGATATAACTTGAAGTGTCTTGAGGATGCTCTCGACTAGTTATAAACTAGAGGTTGACTGATGAGGCTTATAACACATTATGACTATCTATACTCACCTACATACACACACCTCAACAATCAACTGTAGTAAGAACTCACAGTGTGCTATAACAGTTCATGCAGTGCCATAAGTTATCATTGTATGTGCAAAGTAAAGTACATATTGATGCATCTATAATAATGCATGCTTCATCACTGTCGGTGCTGAGTAAAGTGATGCATTTTCATGCACTTAAAAGAGCGTATTTAGTGTGGTAATCACAATTAGCATGCTAGTGATATTAGTATCGCTCCCGGTGTGGTAACAGTCCACTTTACTGTGTGTTGGCAGTGTGTCTGAAGCTAAAACTAGTAT
Source organism: Sciaenops ocellatus (assembly GCA_033000465.1). Classification (NCBI taxonomy): domain Eukaryota; kingdom Metazoa; phylum Chordata; class Actinopteri; family Sciaenidae; genus Sciaenops; species Sciaenops ocellatus. The sequence continues at coordinate 5,722,028 of CP136868.1, forward strand.
GCTCGGTATGATTTAGTTTTTTAACTTTGGGTGACAAATAAATGCAGAATCTGCAGGCGAGGGACAAAATACTGGTGCCATAAGCATTCTCTTTCTGTCTCTGTCTGTCCATGTGGAGCGCAAAAGAGGTGGAACACATTGGCCGAAATGCAGAATCAAACAGATCCAAATCCATTCTTGGCTCTCAAGTTGCTAACTGCTGCTAACTAACGGACTGCAAACAATAACCAGGGCACAGAAGGGGAAGTCCTGGTCTGCTGGTTGCACCGGGAGCCCTGAAACACTGGTTGTTGAACTCAGAGGCTGAATCATCGGCATGCCATAGCCAATGGGCTCCAAGATAGATCACCTGGTGACCTTGTTTATGATGAAAACATAGGAGTTGATCACCGTCATTCTTGGTGCTTTTCACTAGAGCACAAAATCTACAAAATCTGAAAATTGTCCCTAGTAAACACTATTTACTCCTGTTTGAGTAATGTTTGCTAGTGACTACAGGGTCTGGTTGTTTTAGGAACTTGCTTAAACTTGAACATAAATTTAAACTATATATTTGTGTTCTGCTGTTAAAGATTTATACCTTCAGAAGAAACAATTGGGCTTGAGACCGAACAAGTGCCACAGGCTGCCACACCATTGGTTCTTGTCTTCCCATGGGATTTGTCAATAGTAATAAAAACATAGAATATTGCTGCCTTAAAATATAAAGATATTTGCATGAATCCTACATTCAGCAGTAGTTGGTGTAAGGAGTACTTTGGGTAGGCATTATCTGTTTGCATATCTGGTGATGGAGCGCAAACCTCTGTCAAAAACAACCACATCACCAGAGATAAAATTATTCACAGCACTCAATCTCAGGTTCATATGCATTTCTCAGTGAAATGTCTTGGGAACTTAAAGTATGCAGAGCTCTACTGTAGCTTCCTTGTGTACGCAGTGAATGAACTGTCACACACAAAACCCAAGTGATGAATGGAACTCAAAATCAATTTTCTACAAATGTCTTGGGAGGGATCCATCCTCTCCATATATAGCAGACTGAATTGTAGTCTGTGCAGCTTCCTGCAGCACCGAGACACCAACACAAACATATTCCCTTCCCACACCCACCACATACACAGCCAAATCCACAGCCTCACACACAAACACGCGCACGAAAAACACAAGCAGCAAGCATGAGGGGAAGAGACAGCCTCTGTCCCTGATCAGCAGTCACCCAGGCCTCTTCGTCTCGACATGATCACTGCCTGTCATTAGTCAGTTACTCTGTAAATTATTTAGCCATGCACATGTTTGGAACCGTCTAAACACACCAGACACAACGCCACGCAAAGTGCTTTCATGCGCCGAGCGACACGCTGACACGCTCTTAGAAAATCGGACTCTCGGAATGAATGAATAAGTAAGGCGGGAAATAAATAAATAAGCGAAACAAACAAAAAACAAGCTTCGCTGGGGTTAGGGAGAGGATTGGAGGGGGGGTGCGTAGCAGCAGCAGCAGAGCAGAGCAGGGGGATGACGGCGTAATTTAGCGCTCGACTTCAATCCCAGTCAAATTAAAAGGGAATCTTAATGCATGTGTCTCTCCCAGCATTGATGTGTTCTCTCTCTGTGATATGGCGCTGAGATGGTAGAGGCAATATGCCTGACAATCTATTCCCAGACTGGCCTCGCTGCCACTCAAACTAAGCAGAGCGCTACTGTAGCTATTAGACAAGCTCTTTTGGGGGAACTGATGGCTTTCTCAGTGAGAACACAATCAGTGTATGTTTTGTGTGAGTACACGGAGGCCTACTTGCATGTGTAGGCCTAGAATTGCCATGTTATTTGCCGTGTTAACCATATGCGTGTTCACGATGAGTGTCAGAACTCAAGGGCCTTGTAATCAGCTCGACAAGGCCATTCCCCCCCACCGCTGAGGCCTCGGCAGCCGGAACTTAAGACAACATCGCGCACAAAGTGGGTAAACAGTGTTTGACATGTTTTCAATATGGTTACATTAGAACAAGCTGCGTTTGATTGAAAAGCTAATATTCAAGCCATGCAAATCATCAATCATGGGAAAAGGCCTATTAATTATTCAATAAAACAGTCTAATTCAAGAATCAATGTAGGGAAGCGGAGAGAGGGATGAGGAGGCTCCCAACAGAGAGAGAGAGAGAGGGAGAGAGGGAGAGGGTAATATAAAGGAATAGGGAATTACCCCCTCTCTCTGAGCTGTGGCCCATCTCATCCCGAGCTGTCAAAAACAACTGCCGCTCCTGCGTTTCATCTCGCCAAGTTTAAAGACGACTTTGGAAACACTTCATTTTCCCTCGCAAAACTCGTTAGGTCTTTGTTCCTCATTAGTTCGTCTTCTTTTCTCCGTCTCTGTCTCGGTTACTCCTCCTCTGTTGTCCCCCCCTCTTCCTATATCACTCCTTTCTTTTTTCTTCGAAGTCATCGTTACGGCTCTTACGACCGCCTGGCTCGGGCGTTTTGAAGTTTGGTATTGTGCCGTCTGATCTCCGGCAATTACAACTGGGCCAAATCTCTTCCTTGGGAATTCATTATTTACGTTCAATTAAACAAATTCATCAGCGGTCTCCTCGGTAGAAATTCGGGGTGTGTAAGTGGTCGGCTGTAACGAAGCCGTGGCACAGACCAGCTCAATCAGCTCTAATACAAAGACTTGTAGTGTTTCCTCCAGCCAGGCACCCCCGGCCCCCATCACCTCAAAGGTGTTTTCACAGGCTTCATTAGTCACTGGGGACTTCTAAAGTCCAACAGTGCACCCACTTCAAAGCTCATTAGTATCTATTATTAATGAATTAATATCCAATATCTTTGATAGACCTAGGCTATCGTTAAAAGTTCTGGTCCGAGACTTAACTTCATTCGAAACCTCATTTGGGTGGCAGCATCTGAACTTTCACTGGAGACTTTTCTGCAGATAATTTGGCCTCCGCCGGGCCTCAGCAGCTCAGCCATGAACTCTCTATCCTGTCATAAAACTCACGAGGTGTCTATGAGGCGTTTAAAGCCCCTCAACCACAACCACAGCCACAGCTGGCCTATCTGATAACAACAGTGCGGTTCAGGAACATAGGAAAAAGTCAATAGAAAGTGGCTGTGGGGGATTCAGGGAACGGTGAACTGAAGAGGATTCCTGTGTAACCACAGTCACACATGATGTAAACACACAAGCCGGTGTCACAGTATGTCCCGCTGCTGTACATACTCACAGCAATGTTCATAAACGTACGGCATGTACCACCTTTGCTGATGAAAATCTATCTGACGTGACTCAAAAAAAAAAGTTTGGTGGCTTCCTTCCTCGCTCTCTGACCTGTCTGACGTATCCAGTATTTACCTGGAAGTTATAGCACCTCGAGGTAAGTAGGAAACACAACGTTACCTGAATAAAATTACAGATTTCTCTGGGTTTGAACATCGTTGGAGACCTTTTGGATAATGTAATGTGCTAATATAGATAATGTATCTCAACAAAATATAGATATTTTAATGTGGAAATGTTATACAGCTCAGTCCGTTGGGACTTGGCTTGGGATCAAAAAGTATGGAGGGTGGACTGGTAGCTGGAGAGGTACCAGTTCACCTCCTGGGCACTGCCCTGGCGCCCTTGAGCAAGATACCGAACCCGCTAACTGCTCCCAGGGTGCCGCTCTGTGTGGCTGTCCATCTCTCCACATTTGCATGTCTATGAGCCCCTTTGTGTGTGTGTGTGTGTGTGTGTGTGCGGTTGTATTACAGGTAAAATGCATGTAAAAACTTGAGTGAAAAAAGAATTTCCCCTCGAGGGATCAATAAAGTATCTGTTTTTCTTCTTCTCCTTCATTATTTCTTTAAAGGATTGGTTCACAATTTTTCAACGCTGCCTTTAAACAATAGTCAGGTCCTTATATGTACGTTGAAACTGTTTAAAACTTAACAGCACCTTAGGAAGGGATCTGTCTCATGGTATGGAGTTGAAAAGTTGTGAACACATCTGTTAAAATATATAAATGTGACCTGTACCTTAAGATTAATGTCCTCAGTAACATCCAACAGGCTTTAGGCTGAGCATCACAGACATAGCTGGGAAGCTGAATGGGACTGAAATACAGACTTGGTGTTTTAATGGGATGTGTCGATTATAAGAAAAGCGCGGGACAATCCAGCTTTATCGTTTAAGAACTCTAAGAAGGCAGGTAAGAGTAACAGATCTATGATGGTGAATAAAAAACACTGAATTGTAGGTTATTATACTATAAAACTGGATTTACTGATTGTAAACAGCAGAATTAACCAGCTCAAGTTCAAAAGCCTGAGCGCTCTGCACTGTCACCTACACTGATCTGATTTAAATGAATGAAGTGGGCTGGATTTATGTATGCATGGTTACTTAACCAGCAGGGTCAGAGACGCAGAGAGGAGTCAGAGGACAATCACAGAAAACAGGGATGCTCTCTCTCTCTCTCACACACACACACACACAGACACACACAAGGAGGATCATGAAACACAACACCAAGGGCCCTCTCTGTGCATGTTAAACAATACTCTGACTGTCAACAATCAGGAATAAATTAGCAGCCGTGGCCTCTACTGTATTTATTCTGGTAATTACCTCCCAGGAGGGCACACACACACGCGCGCACACACACGCACACACACACACACACACACGCGCGCACACACTCTAGCAGACACCACAGCGTGGCACGACACACTCGCAGTGCACCAGCCCATCGCCTCGGAGTGTGTGAGGGAGGGAAGGGAGGAGGGAGGGGTCTGTAGACATCCCATCAACACACTGTGCATGTGTGTGTGTGTGTGTGTGTGTGTGTGTGTGTGTGTGCGTGTGTGTGTGTGTGTGTGTGTGTGTGTGTGTGCACAGAAACATATGCGCGCAAGGAGACGACTTCTTCGTCCCTTTGATTGTGCTCAAGAGCTTTAAACCATAAAAATCAGTGAGCTGATAAAAGCTAGTCATTCTCTTCCATTAGGGGACAGCAACCTCCGAGACAGATAGTGACTGATTGATTGACAGTTCTGAAAACATTACAGATTCGGATATCAGAGTTCAATAAAAAACTGACAAAGAAGAGTGAAACAGCGAGACAGACGGGGGAAGAGGGAGAGAGCGAGACAGGAAGGAGGAGGATAAGAGACAGGAGAGCAAGAGAGAGAGAGAGAGAGGGGAGACAGAGAGACAGGGACACAGGCAATGACAGCCACATGAAATCTCATCTCCATTTTTGACAATGGGGGAACCATCTGAAGAGCAGAGAACAGAGGGAGGAATTTAACTGCTTTCATCTTGTCATAATTATCTCCAAGAAGCCACATGAAAGGGAAAATCTGTGTTTTTTGTTTATAAATTAGAGAACAAGGACATTTTCTGTGTCAACTTTGATGGCATTTTTCCTCTGTGCATGGTTGAACAGTCCTGGGCTAATGATCCCTTCTCTTCTTAAAGCGATGGAGAAAAAAAAAGCACTGATGAAAATTGCAATAAAAACGACACTAAAGACAATTTAGCAAATGAACGGAGAGCTGAAGTGTCATAATTCAGAGAGCATCATTATCAAAATTGCTGCAATTGTTGTGCGCTCACACGTCTGTGAACATGTCTCGGCAGCGCTGACCACCGGCGTCACCGCATTCATTCAGCGTGGCCCCGGCCTTTGACTGTAAGCGGGTGAAGCAGGTTTTTTTTTTCTCCGAGGCTCAAACGTCATTAAAAAGAGCTCGGGTCATTTCTGGCCTTTCATGGGCAGATCAACAAATGAAGACTGAAACCAATGGCAACAGCGATCAATAGTTCCCCTTCAAGACACACAGGAGCACTCTGGGTATCCATCAATCTCCACCCTCAGACAGGAAGTTAACCATAAATAATAACTGCATGGGTTAGTTTGGCGCCCTGTTTCCACAACAACTCTTCCCAGTGTCACTGTACACGTTATATCGGTTGCAAATGTTTATTTACACACATGCAGCTACATTAAATACATAAAAGTGTCCCCCCCCCCGAAATACAAATTACAAGCACAACATTATTTTCTAATTACCACTGCAGCTCGTTAGTTTGTAACCAGGAGTAACGAGGACATTGTTTCTGGAAGCATTTGTTTGCTTTTTAATGTAATTTTGCAACCACCACAAGCAAAAATATCCAAATCACTGCATGGTACTTGGACTAAGTGGGAAAAAAATATGTGATTTGGGTGAACTGGTCCTTTAAGGACATGCACATCCACTCACACATGTTCACTGAGAGACGAGGAAAACACAACCCCCAGCATGTTGTAATGTAGAGAAATGTAACAGTCCTTTGTGAAACCTGCGTGACACTGTCAACAGATTCTGTCTTAGTGAGTGTTTTTGAAGAAATATGTGTTGTTATTCTCATATTTCCAAGGTCCCCAATGGAGTTCTTGCTGTAAACAACCAAAGTTTCTGTTTGCATTCATTGTTACTCACCAAAATGAATCTTCTGTATCCTTGAGGCCTGACAAACATGTCAAATACTTCCTCATAAAACATTTGCAAAGTCAATTTCTGAGTGTTTTAAATCCTGCAATGTTTGCATACATGTTTACTCACTAGCAGTCTTCTTCTTCCCTGCTTTTACCGGTTCTTCACAGTGTTTCTGGGCGCGTTACTGCCACCTGTAGATCAAAATAAGAACCCGCTCGTAAAAAAAGTCCACAGGGAGCCCTTTTACACTGAGGGTGGCTGCACATTTCTTTGTTTTTAACACTATTATATGTTAATGTTTGCATCGGGTTTTTTAAATAATGAAGTACAAGTTGGTGAAAAGGCCTCTGCATATCTTGGGAGACAAGGGGGGGAGTTAAATCTTCACAATTTTATGTATTTATGTGACTATATGTGCAGTTTGTCAGGTGTTTTTAATTATTTTCTTGGCACAGCTTTCATTACTCAGCATATGGCCTCATATCACTCTTTTTGTTTTGCACACATGGGGCTGTGGAAAAGCCTAAAATAGCCTGGCAGTTGCAGACAAGCGGAAGCCTTAGAGCGATTATGTGAAAATGCAGAGGACGCAGTCTTTCCGCTAAGAGACACATGTTTCTTTCTCCTCGAGATTAGTTAAACAATCACATATCACTGTGAATTAAGGGTGAGATTATGGCGGTTAAATATATCACTCAGCTTTTCCCACGAAATCCAATATTAATGCGTACATCTATTTGTTTCGGCACCCCGTTTTCTACATTGCCGAACATGTCCACTCGTTTTCCTGTAACAGTTGCGATGGTTAATTGGAAAATGCTGCGAGTAAGTTCAGAAAATCACAAATGAGAGTTCAACAAGGTCACATACAAGACAAATGGAAATATAAAACAAGAAACAAAAAGAAATGAAAATGCACGTTGATATAATTATTCAAATTTTATTAATTTATTTACTTACATATTTGGGAATTGTGCAGTCCAATGGACACTATAACAAAATTTTAAAAAATGTCTCTACATTGTTGCAATTATTTACAAATTCCTCTATTTCTATAAGCACTAATTTATTTTTAATTCATCTATTTATCTATTTATTATCTAAAAATGTTCTTTTTAACATTTTATGTCTTTAGATGATCCATTTTTCCCATGAAATAACTCATATTATAAATAGATTTCATAACCCTCTGTTTTCTCACAGTTTTGTGGTTGATGAACACTGAGAAATGTACCCATGAAGGTTTAGACCAGACACTTACCGGCCAGAGCCAACTGGCCCAAGCCCCAAACCAGTCCAGTCCACTTCCCCAGTCCGCCTTCCTTTAGTCCAACTGCTGAGCTGTAGCAAAAAAAAAAAAAAAAGGTATACCAAAGAAACACTTCATGAAGATGCCTATCATCTATCACTTAAATCACACACAAACATTCCTTGTTTTTTGACTGGTTTCCAGTGCTAATGCTGTGAAATGAATGTGTTTTTCCTCAGACAGCTGAAGCGTTGTGAGAGCTGCAATCAGCGTCTGCGAGCGCAGCCTAATGTGGCCGAAGAGGATATGAAGCCGAGCCAAAACATGCACAAGGCAGACCGAATCAAATTAATGTTCATTAAAAGTTAAAGCGGGGGAAACGGCCAGGTTAATTTCTGCTACTGTGATCTTAAAGCCGGATGACTCACATAAAAACCACGCCAGCCTCTATTTTGAGGCAGTTGCGGTGTGTGTTCTGCTGTGTGCAGCGCTCTGCTGCTGCTCATGTTTAAAGAGAGAGCTCACAAGGACAGCCCAAACTGAGCCATATGTCCTAACACTCTGCACATTAGGCAGCAAAATCTCTGGTCATCCATCACTGCCTTGTTAGGGAGGAGAGAAACCGGGGGTGGGCAACATATTGTAGCAACATATTGTAAGAATACCATCACATAGACTGAGGCCAAATGTGGGCTTTTGCACATCTATGTTTCAGACTCATATAACCTCCTAAGTCTCTCCTATTGTGAAATATCTGCACTCTGTCCCTCTGTCCTGTCTGTCCTGGCTACTCGCTGTCTCCAGCCATCTGTGGCCCCTCTCACCTTTGACCTTTAGCAGAGGTCAACAGAGGTCAGGCGACTCAGGTTTGGCTATTGTTTCAGATAAGCGGACAGCGTCTGTCTCTTTCTCAAAAAATTCACACGCACAGTCTGTGAACGTCGTGAATTTTGGAAATGAAATCAACCTTCACGCGATGATTGGTGCGTGCTCCACAAAAATGATCCAACTGCTTAAAAGTCAGTTCTGTCCTGACCAAAAATAAATATATATAGAGAGGCAAGTAAGAATTGCACAGTGCAAGAGGAACCATCCGAACACATCATGCAATATGTTAATCGCTCTACAAGGGGGAGGGCGAGGGGCCACAAAATCTGTGGGTGTTATACAACCAAACAGCAAAACACCACAGAAAAGTTGTCTATGGAAATTAGACAAACAAGCAGCCATAAACCAGTGAAGGGGAAAAAATGCTCAAGGTTTTCCTCTTCACTTGTCGGTCGTACACGTTTTGTTTCTCTGTCACCTCTATGCTGCTTTTCTTTTTTAGCCTTAATTGCAGTTTACAGGGAAAGGGTAATCACTTGTGAATCAGGGCGTGTTATTTTCTTGCCCAGAGTGTGAATCCTAAGCAGGCCAATCGCCAGCTCCATCGCTCCATCTCTCCGCTGGCTGAATCCTAATGGCTGGATGGAGAGAAGGAGCGCAGGGAGCGGGGAGAGAGAGAGAGGCTGACAGCGGGGCTTGACATGGGCATTAAATCATGCCCCGAGGAATCCTCCATCCACAGGCTCCTGACAGCCGCGCTGTCATCACGGCCAGGCCACTTCCTATGCCTCTTGACAACACTGGAGCAGAATTAGTCAGAGCATCAGATGTAAATTGGCGCTGTTCAAGGATGATAATGAGCACCAAGATACATGTCGGTGTCACTGACGGGACGCCATCATGATTGGCTGTCCCTCACACCGCGCTCCATTAGGTCTAATGGTATTCAGGCCAGGTATGGGCGGAAGGCGGGAGCAAAGGGGGGTGAGCACGGATGGACAGGGAGAAAGTTTTCTGTTGTGATCAGTTTGTTCCATTTGTGCGTGTTGGTTTCTGTCGAACCCTGTGGCCAAAGAGGAGGACATTTACACAGGGTCCAGGCAGTCACTACATTCAGCTGTCCACTTACTGACATGCTGTCTTCTCAGTCGGTCGCACACACACACACACAACTCTTGTATTAACTGTCAAACTTACTCACCATCGTGCACATTTTACACTTTGAATATGCTGAATATACAAATACGGGGCGTCAGTTACTCTAAATTCTACCTCATCACGCATTGTATTTTTATGTATCATGGTGCCATATGCAATAAACCGCCTGTCCAAGAATGGCACCAAGCTTATCCCGGCGTGAACTCGCGTGTGAGAAATCCACACATACACCAAGTCACTTCCAAAAAATTTTTCCAGCTCATTCAGTGAAACTCCTGGCTCGGTAGTTTTCTCTCTCCCTCTCCCTCTCTCTCTCTCTCTCTCTCTCTCTCTCGGTGCAGTATGTATGCATGCAGTGTGTGTACAGCTTGCTAACATAATGCAGTAATAGTTGCCAGTGTGCCATTTTCCCTGCCCATGCTGAGGATGAGCCAGCCAGAGCCTGCCCCAGATGCATACATTTCCCATAATGAGGCAGGTGGCCTCGACAGACGGCTCGGTCGTGTGGGTGACACCGTGTACACCGCAGCTCTGGGCATCTGACTGACAGACAGTGCCAGTCCCTTCCCTCCTCTGCTCCCTCTCTTTTCTAGCTCTCTCTCTCTCTCTCTCTCTCTCTCGCTACATCTCTTTCTTGCTCTCCCTCCTCTCTCCTGCTTTCCCTTGTTCAGTTTCTTTTTCTGAGTTTGTGCAAATGTGTGTGTGTTTGTGTGTGTGTGTTTCTGCTGCTTTTGTTTCACTGTGGGGTTTGGGCAAATTCCTCCGCTCCACGGCAATTTCAAATGAAGATAGCTGAAGGTCATTAATTGAACTGCCGCTGCTGTAACAGGGTAAAACTCACTGTAATTAAGAGCGAATAAATAATTGATTATGTATATTTTCTTGTAATTGGCTCCTCGTTACCCTTCTACACGCTGAATGCTAATTGATGCTGGGAGTTAATTATCATTTCACTATGAAGTTAGCAGTATATCTAGAGAGATGTTGAAGATGAAGCACCAAGGTCCCATCAAGGCCATTTCTATAGGAACCAAGGTCAGCCCAAAAAAAAAAGGAGGAGTGGTCAGAACATGGAGTGATACAAAATTCCCCGCCAGCCACCTAATTGAGAGTATTTAGCAAACTAGCACAGGAAGTGGTAAATGGCAAGGATTAAGCCAGAGGCCGTGTGCAAGAAGATCTATTAACAACGATTCCCCAAGGCCTAACTAAAGACTCAAGATTAAGACTCCAATCTGAATTTAGGTCTGGCAACAGAAGCTGTTAGCTGACTTAAAAAAAAAAAAAAAAATTACATCTTCATCTTCAGATAAAATTGCTCACTGTAGATATTGATGAAAAGTCAGTGTGAAGAATTCTGCAAGCAATCAGTTGCCATCCATCACACGAGGTAGAAATTAAGTAGTTACCCTCTTATTCCAGGTGTGCAACTGAAATTTGAAATGTCCTCGAATATAAACTAAAAAATTGCAATAGTGCATAATTTTTATATTTTTCAAATGATGGTTTGGACATATTTGTGGAAACTTTATTGCTGTGAAGGCTCTATTTGTTTATTCCCTCCACTTCATTGGTTACATATCTGCAACATTTAACCAGCTTGGAGTAAGTTTAGCTCGCTGTTATCAATTATTAGCCATATTTCTACATCTCCTGTACGTTACTCTGTGACACTAATTTAACTGTCTGTGACAACTCTAATGTCAGGGCTCTGTCGCTGCAGAGAAAGGAATAAAACTCACATCTATTCTTGTTGGTAATTATCATTTTTATCACATAAATAGCTGAGTCAAAATAAACTCAGAGGATTTTACTGGTTTCCTGGTAAAAAATAAATTTTAATTTCAGTTTGACGAAATATTGCTGTGTGTGTGAGAGAGAGTGAGCGAGCAGAAGTTGCTTGCTCAGTCAGAACAGAGACAGCCGTCGCCTTGTGTGTCAGGCTTCCCTTAATGGAGTCTTAACGTGTCCAGCAGTGAACAAAGACCAGAGATTCTACACCTCTTCACACTGACTGCCTTACAGGACCCCTTCTGTCTGTCTGTCTCACTGACTGAGGTGTCCTCTGACTTGCCTGAATTAATTTTCTACAACAGGCCAGGCCTAGGGCAGCTGTGTCAGCATTTCATGAGCACGATGAGGACTGCGGATTTTAGTACGTCTGGTCTATAGGCACCACATGTACTCTGACAGTCCTGTCAGGGAACTAGAGGGCAGAGATGCTCCTCAGCTTCTTTTACAAAAGCCTGTGTGATCAGCTGCCTCTCTGGAATAGCTTTCAGAGTATGGAAAATGCTCACTATTGCAATGCCGAACGTCGCTGGAATATTACAGAGATATAGAAATAGATTCACAGGGCTGCTAGATAACAACTGGAATTTCACACACCACTTAAACGTTCAGCTAAATTAAAAATTGTTGCTCTTTTTTTTGTGATTTGCCTTTTATTATTGTCTGTACAGTAAAATGCTCTCTCTGTTCCTGGAAAGATTCAGTGTGGTGCTAGTTTGCAGCAGCAGACAGCTGCGTTGCATTGTACTGTAGCAAGCAACATATTTTTTTTTTTTTTGTTTTTGTTTTTGGATGCGATGTTTTTGTCTTTGAACGCTCCTTCCCTAGTGTCCTCCCGCTGCTTTCTGCATGTTTAATGTATCAGTCATTCAGGTGGGGAGTGACTAGTATGGCATTGTCTTTTAGAAGCGAAGAACTCTCTGTTTTCCAACTGCTGCGCCAGGTGTAACTGAAATTGACACGTCTTTCGATACATGTAGGAAATATGTTATTGGAAGAGACATCTTTTATTCTCCAGAACTTTACATCACACACGATCTTGGCCAAGCGCTCTGATCTGGATCCCTCTGTGGATAAAGGGGAGGGGAGGGCTGCACATGTATGTGTGCAAGTGTGTGTATTAAATAAATAAGTCCAAAGACAAATCGATTAACTCAGAAGTGTAGAAGTTTTCTGCGGAAACTAGGCGAAAAAAAAGAAAAAGTTCTATGGAACTACCACAATAGAAACGCTATTAAATGTAGGATTACGATCGTGCGCACTGCTCTTGTATGCATCAAATATACTGAGTTCAAAGTTCAGACTGTAGGAGGCACTGAGTTTTGTATAATTCAATATATTTTACAATTTTGAAGGGATTTGCAGGAACAAAGCGTGCGAGCAAAATGCTGGGAGAAAAAAAACAAGCATGAACAGAATAAAGGGAATGATGGATTCAGGAGAAAGGCCGTACAGGAGCAAGAGAACGCAACATGGAATAATCAGCGGAGTCAGAAACCTGTGTATGTATATAATATACGGTGCCTTTGTCGAGTTCAATAACCATATTCTGAGTGGACATTATCAAAGCAGAATAACTGCTCTTGTCTCGTTGTGCAGCAGCCCTGCGGCAACTCTCTGGTCTTGTTCTCTGGACGTTGATAGCGTCAGCTCCCCCGTGCTCTGAACTCAAACCTGGACCACGGCCTGAGCTGCTTGAGGGCAGGCAGGTGAAGCAGGCAGGAAATGAGAGAGACGCTGGTCCTGGAAGAGTGACACAACTTGGATGCACGCACAGAGGGCCAGGGTGTTTGAACATAATGTCGTTGAGTGGACACACACTGGCTTCTATTACAGACACGTCTCTGTTGGAATGTAACACAGCTCTTCTGGGTGTTTTCTGGCCCTGATCATCTTGCTTAGATGTGTTCTTTCTGGCCTGGTGAGTGTGAATTTATCTTGGACCGGCTTGACGCATTTGAACACAGGCCGGGGTGTTTGAACTTGAGTGCAGTTTGGCTCTGTCTGTCCAAGGCCTCGGCTCACCGTTACACACACACACACACACACACACACACACACACACCCACACACACACACACACACATTTTCATAGCTCCCTTGCGGCCCTTCATCCTTTTGTTGGAGCATGCATAGGTGTTGAGGGAGTGCCAAACTGGGCTGAGCCTGAGATGCTGATACAGTAGAAACCTGCGCTATCCCTTTAATGAGTACACACACACACACACACACACACACACACACACACACACACACACACTTTCCACTGCTTGGCTATTAGGCACCAAGAACAGGAGGAAAACTATTTGAAAGTGAATTTTAGATTTCCGGTTGCGGAGCTTTGCCTGGGAGTGGCAGCCGAGCAGAGGTGCAAGCACCACACACACACACACACACACACACACACACACACACACTTCATACACCTCACTGTTTCGGCTCCAGTTGCTCTCGCACACAGCATGGATGATCAAAAGAGGCCAACGGCTGCCGACCATTATGCCAATGACACTTTGAGTAAGAGTCCAGAGAGCGCAGCGACATGACAGCCATTAGGGATTGAAAGTGAGACTTTAAAGGAGGGCTGAAGGACAACTGTCAGTGCAGAATCAAAGGCAGAAAGTGAAATCTTCATAATGTATTGCCCTGGAAAATTCCTGCACTAGCTGTCTCTCTCAAACACTCACTCAAAAGTATCCCATACACAGGTATGCCATTCAACTCCCCCCCTCCAAAAAAACATGAAACAGCCAGGAACAAAGGGTTGATGAGGGGAGTTCAGAGACTGGCACTCTGTAAATGAAAGCGAACAGCAGTGTGGGCCATTGTGCGGGTGGTAGACAGATAGATCATTAAGGACTGGACTGGGTTACAGTCAGAGCAAGAGCAGTCAGAGAGGACTACTAGCTAGCAACTCCAGCAGTGCACCTCTGTTTCCCCCAAAGCTTAGATCCAGCTGACAAATGTGACTGAACCAGTATGGCAGCACAATTACAGCTAATGGATCACACTCTGTGACAGTTACAAAGACGAGTCAAACTTTTTTCAAAAGCACCAGCGGGCGCTTTGTCACTACGCTGTCCAAAATATGGCTTTGTGTGTTTAAAATCGCTGCAATACTCGAAAATCAATAAACTGGGACAAGACAAACTCCCTGTCTTCAAACTTTGATTCGTCCACTCATCGTTAAAATTGACAAAACAGAGGGCGGCTTTGTGCGCGTCGCTTCAGTGCTTTTCACTGGTGAAATCAAGGCCTGCTGCTGGCACTGACCAAACACTCTGCTGCTCTCCCAGCTTGGCAGAAAACTGCCTCTAATGTGTCTCTCTGTCGCATAATCAAGGATTTCACAGTCTAAATCTTTGATCTGGGAGAACCCTCTCTGATGGGAGAACCCTCCAACCGCTACCACACACACACACACACACGCACAGTACACACACCCCTCTCGGATCTCTGATCTCCCTCCAATTAATGATGTCAAATGAGTGTGTTTACAGGCTCATTAGATTACTGCCGCAGAAGTAGAGCACCGCCCTGCATCGCCCAACACACACACACACACACACACACACACACACACACATGCATGTATGCACACACACCCAGGACCAAGACTCTCTCTGTCTTGACACAGCCCTTGGAGGAAAGCCTGATGGCAAAGCACCAAAGTACTACTGCCACCACCGTCATAGCTGTGGCTCTGTGTGGTAACTGAGCCATGATGGCACAAGTCCACACACACACACATGCTAACACACACACACACGTACACTAGATGTCCATCCCAGCTGGACCGGTTTGGAGGCTGTTCAGGCCTGGTTAAGCCACAGCCAAGCAAATCCCCTGAAGAGCTCAAAGAGCCCAGAGACAGAGGCTGAGGCCAAGGCCCGGGGACACACAGACAGGTGTGTGAATCTTAGTGGAGTCACAGAATGAAGAGCGGGATGCGTGGATGCTAGAAGAAATAGAAAATGCGAGGAAAAAAAGTAGCAGAGCTCATCAATTCCATCCAGCAATTCTTCATGTTTCATTTATCAACCACTCAGCTTTCCCCTCACAACAGCTTGTTCCCATGCAAAGCAGCATGTAGCCTCTAAAAAGACCTCCTGCTCAGAGCTTCAGACACCATGTGGGCTCGGTTCAGTACATCTTTACTGCCCCCTACTGGGTTGGAGGTCAGCCTCGACTCCCTCCCCCCCAACTGAGCGCGCCACGAGCCCCGCACTCCTCACCTTAGCGTCCACCGAAAAAAAAGGGGCTCAATCAGGCCCTCGCTTTTTCAACCGGCGGTAATTATGACACTAATGAGAAGAGCGTGAATCAGAGGGTTACACGCGGACAGGAAGACAGCTTTGACACGCTGCTTCAATTACAGAGCAGTCTGTCTTTGTAGAGCCCAAAGACGAAAGGGGTTTGAGAGGAGTTAAGAGGATGAGAGCGAGGGGAGGAAGAGTGGAGGGGGGGGTGCAGATACGGCCTCTGTAATTCATATTTAATATCTGCATCTGTGTTTCACGGCACCTAGCAGGCCACCGATGACGTAATCGCCTCCTTAATTGGGGGAGTAATGATTGTTAATGCATGAGTGATGTGCAGGAACGTTTCCCATAAGAAAAAAGAACAAGTAAATGCGCAAACAAGGTGTTGTTGTAAAGAAATAATCAAAATTCTGCTGTGAAACGCTGACTTGGAGCATTATTTAGGGATGCAGTGGCACATTCCACTTAGCTCTGTGAGCCTGGTAGTAAAGGAAGCACTTCCTGACAGTGTGTGTGTGTGTGTGTGTGTGTGTTTGTGACACTGTGACCTCAGCCGGAGTGACATAACCTGTGGCGGAGAGTGCTGGCTCAGCAAACACACACCGCTCTAAACAGTCAGTCAAAACATCACAACACTCGCACGCCCTGAGGAAAACACCCAAACACACAGCCTCACACACACACACACACACACACACATTCACACACAAGAAGTGACACTGACAGTGACAAATACCCCTTTCAGGTATCAGCCAGGCTACACTTTCACACACACACACACACTAGGAGGAAGTACACAAACAGGGGAGAAGTGGCACACACACACACACACACACACACACACACACACACACACAACAGCAGGAGCTGGCACATTACTATTCTATTGAGGTTTAGCAGCACTACCTTCTCCTCCCACTGGGAATTCGATAAGCAGGAAAACCACTGCATTTTTCACACACACACCTGATTTTCCACTTGTGCTACCATCTTTCAGCAGTCCTCTCCCCCAAAATGTTCCCTCTATCCTGTTCAGAAAAAAAAAAAACATTACTGGTGGCAAGAGTCCTCTCAGGCTTGATCATATTAGAGCCATTACAGCTGAGGCTCTTTTTTTTTCTGTATGTTTTAGCTCGGGCATCCTTTTTTTTTTTTTTTTTTCTATCCTCTGGTCCTCTCTTATCTCGTTACACACTCTTCAGGCTTTGTGGTTAAATTATGTATTAAGGTCAATGTCAAAACACGGAAGATGTGTAATCTGCAGGGAGTTTCCTTTTATTCATTATTACAGTGAAGGCTGAGCACAACTGTCAGCCAGCCACGGTTGTGCTCAGCATGGAAGCTTATGTGCTCAGCGGGGCCCCACCAAGCCTCTCTCTCCCTCGCTCTCCTTTCCCCTTCTCCACCTATCCCTTGGCCCCCCCCTCCCTCCTCCCTTCCCACTGCACACACACACATACACCCTCTTCATCCTCTTCCTCCTCCTCCTCCTTCTCCTGCTCCTCCCGGACGGACCCCTGATAGATTTACCCAGCTAACCCATCTCACTTTGGGATCTCCCTCTTCTACAGCGCCAATCTGAGAGCTGTCAAGTGCACCTATACGCCGGTGTCATAAATCTGAAGGAGAAAAACGTGCACGCCGGAGAGACCAAGGGAGGAGAGAGAGGAAGGTAGAGAGGAGTGGAGGGGAAGGTGGTTGTTGGGAGGAAGAGGAGGGTGTCATGCCATCCACTTGTAGTTTAGGGAATTTGTCTAATCTGGAATCATGTCAGGATACAGAGAGGCTATGCAAGGCTCTCCCTCACCTCCTCCGATGTGTATCCACACTTGTACATGAGTGAAGGAGAGGAAGGGAATCAAGAAAATAGAAAGAGAGGAGCAGAGAGGAGCTGCCAAACTCTTATGTTCTTTGTTTTAATTCAAGGTAAACTGACGTCATGTGTTGACAGGACAAGCTATCATCTCCTCTGGATTCTGCTGTCCTCCACGGGGATTTGGATCTGGGGGGTTCGCGCCTTCCTCTCTCCTGTCTCGCAACAAGCGCAACACTTGACCCCTTGTTTTCTCAATTGCTGTCAGTCAACGTCAAAGCCCCTTTTCTGTGTCAGATATGTACTGACAGCTGTGGAACAGCCAGCTTTTGAGGTGCGCCGGACGCCTTTAACCTTACCAGGCTTGCAGATCCCCTTCCTTTAATGGCTCACGGGGGCAGGAAGCGGTTTGATAAATCTGGTCCGGCTTTGTTCCTGCCAGTGTAATTATCTTCCGATTAGATTAATTCAGTTAGGCCTCAGCCGCATTTACAATACTAACAGCATTCCTCGGAGGCGACCACTCTGTCATGTTAACCGTTACGCAATTATGTCTGTAAGTGATAATAACTGCTCTTATTATCAACCATGCGACATGCAAAGACCCATAAATAAACATATGCAACAAAGGCAGACACATTAGAATGAAACAAACAAGCATATGTATAAATATATATATGCATATTGGAGAGGAGAGGAGAGGAGAGGAGAGGAGAGGAGAGGAGAGGAGAGGAGAGGAGGCAGACAAGGTTAACTTTGAATTTCAACAAAAAACGCTTCAAAGAAGCGTAGTGGAAAAAAATAAGAGAAAGGGCACAAGACAAACAAAGCAGACAACCAAGGTTATCACACTTTTTTTTACTGCTGATAGAGTGAGTGATGGAGAGAGGTTAAGGTACTCAACGGCACCCAGACAAGGAAGCAAGGAGACCAAGGTTGGCCTTCTTTTGAAAAAAAAACAAAAAAAACACTCATTCTCTCCACCTCCCTCCTTTCTCCCTCTCTCCCTCTCTCCCTCTCTCTCTCTCTGCAGCTCCTCTCCTGGTGGTTGCATCTTCTCTCTCTCAACCTCACGTGTTGTGCTTAGGAAAATGCCTCCTGACTGGTGGGCCTAATTACTGGCTCTTCGCTGACCCGCGCCGGGCCGAGGCCTCGTCAAAACACTGATTCAACATGAGCCCCGCACCGGCCAGCACCTCACACTAATGAATACTAATGAATAATTATCACTGGCTGGCTGGCACGCCGGCCCACTGCAGGGACACATGTTAACACACCCACTTGTAGAGCGGTATGAGAAGCGTAGAGGCCCTTCCCCAGGAAACAGGCGAGTCGGCCCCGTGCACAAGGCTATGCAGGAATATGCAACTCTCCCTGAAGGGATGCAGAGGAAAGCAGAGAAGCCCTCAAGGTTAAACCAAAGTAACACTGAGCGGACTGGAATGCTCTGACCCCTGCGAGGACTGTTTTGATTGTCATGACCTGTATAGGGCTTAATGTATATGGAGGGGGGGGGCGTGCTGTGGCAGTTGATATAGGTTAACCAGACACTCAGAGACTGTGAGCAGCAGCTTGTTGGTGATATGATGTAACATGTCAGTTCAAGTGTGGTGTCAATGATTGAAGCAATGTAAACCTTCCACTCTGCTTCCTCCAGCTGTACTGTAGAGAATTCAATATGACTGTGACACGCCGGTTATTCAACTGGGGACAAAGTGATGAATGTAAAAGGTTGGCGACCTCTGACCTCAGGTCAATGTGAGAAAAAAAAAAATTATTGACAGCGCTGGGATGATAAGATAAATTGAGAAAATGACAATTATGGACAAAACTGTCAATAAATATTGATATTTTCATATGAAAACAGTGTATGTATTCAGCAGATCATTATTCAAAGCACAATTCATGTATACGCTGTAGATTTCCTCATGTGGTATCGCTGCAGTGTGACAATGCTGAGCAACAGTGGAAAGTAATAAATTACATTTACTTAAGTACTTTGCTTAAGTACAGTTTTGAGGCACTTTACTCGAGCATTTCCAATTTCTTGCTACTTTAATACTTCTATATAATCTATACAAATTTAGAGGGAAATATTGTACAATTTACTCCATTACATTTGTTTGAGAGATTTAGTTACAAGTAACTGAGCAGATTCAGGTGTTAAATACAAAACATATGATGATCTTATTAAATATGAACGTATATACATGCATATACATACATAATATGCGTTGTTATAGATTAAAATACTAAGCAGTATATAAAGTAGTTCAAATTGGGCCAAGCCTCGACCAGCTACAACATTAAAATATCGCTTAGACATTAATGCATCAACAATAATTATAAAATAGTATACATTATAATATAATATAACACTTTGAAAGGGATATTTTACACTTAATACATAAAAAAACAGGACTTATAACAGAGTATTATAAATTGGTGATGTTTCTACTTTTACTTAAAGGTGTGTCAGATTTAGGGGGATCTATTCTATTAGCAGAATTAGGCAGAAACGAAATATAATATTTAGAAATATGTTTTCATTAGTTTATAATCACCCGATTATAAGAATCATTGTATTTTTAGTAAGTGCCTAAGTAGTACCTTATATATTTACAGAGGGAGCAGGTCCTCTTCCACAGAGGAAGTTTCTACAGAAGCCCAGAACAGACAAACTAACTTATAACTGGCTCTATAGTGGGCTGAGTTTCTGCAACAACCCTAGTTTCTCCTACACGCTTGAAAGGGGAGGGTGAGGCGAGGGGTATTCAGTTAATTGCAATCTGCAACCTAACTTATACATGGCCACTAAATCCTATTAAATAAGAGTATTAGGAGTACTTCTTCCACAACTGGTCCTGAGTTATACTGCATATCAGCTCACAAAACTAGTGTATGTCCCACAACGACAACACTTTTTGACCCTATGAACGTATTTTCATAACACAAACCTTTTAGATTATGTCATCATATAACTTTAAAATTACAACATTTTACAATTAATTATACAAATATGGCGAAAGATTTATATGAAAATACTAACGTTTTGGCCAAACTCTGTTCTGCAAACCAAAAAACAGCAGTGAGAGCAGCGTTATTTGTGTCTGGCAGATTTTAGGATTAAATTACACCAAACTACCTAACACAGCGTGAGTGAGTGTATGTTCTCATGTGCCTGTGCGTGTGCTCGTGTGTATGTGGGTGAGGGAGCGTGCACACACTAGCTCCCCCCCCCACCCCGTGAGGAAATGTAAAACTTCTTGGTGTGTTATTTTTCTCCCCACCGTTTGTTCTTTTGATCTGTGTGTACATTATCTCCAGCTCTTTGAATTTCAATTTCACTGTCATGTAAGCTCTTTTCATCACAGCCGACGGTTGCAGCTCTAATAATATTCAACTTTTAGGTCACAGTGGAATGCTAATTAGATTGCTATTTTAATTAATATGTCCCTGCAGGTTTCCATATCAAATCAGTTTTAACACTGTATCGCGCACTTTGAGCCAATAAATTACAATGAAACCCCAAAATAAATCCACTTCAAAAAAAGAGGAGCATTTTAAGGTGTACAGGAGCAGTGCTCGTTTGAACTGTGTTTACATAAATTGCTTATTGTTGCTTAATAAACTGCATAATATTAACCACATTGGGGTGTGTTTGAAACTGTTTCAATAAGCCATAATGGGTGTTTCTATTCTCTACTAATAAAACCATACATGAACCTGCTCATAAGATAAAAGCCTCAGCTTTGCTGGTTATTTTCAAGGGCAGTACTGTGTTAAATGTGCTTTAAAGAGAAGGAGATAAGTGTAGGTGTTGTAATATTACAGACTCTGTGTGTGTGTGTGTGTGTGTGTGTGTGTGTGTGTGTGTGTGTGTGTGTGTGCTCCTGCTGGTGGCATTTAAGGACTTAAAAGTGCTTCACTTTCCATCAGTGTGTCATTTGTCTGTCAGCATTTCTATGTGTGCGCACGTGCATGCACATGTATCTGCTTGAGAGTGTGTGTGTGTGTGTGTGTGTGTGTCACCCTGGATCCTCAAATGGTTGTTTTGTCCTGCAGCTCAGGGTGTCCCATTCATCATGTTGAGAGGGAGAACGGAGAGAGGCCTGGGATATGAGCACTGCTGTATTCCTCTCATAATCAAAGGTCATACCGGGGCCCAGTGTTCAAATTGCTTTACTTCACTGCAAAGCAGACACTCTCTCTCTCTCACACACACACACAGGTGCACTAATACACACATACAAATTAGTTGTCATGCCAAAATTATGCCATGCCAAATATGGTGTTCTAAAACAGGTATAAATCTAAACCTGCTTTTATATCAGCTGTTATATTTTGTCTTTAAACAGGTTGTGTATTTCCCATAACAACGCGCTGTAACACCTGCATTAAAATAGCTAACGCAGCATCTTTCAATGACCTTTTGAGTTTATTTTTTTATTATTTTAAAATTCTCCATCTTCATGTGTTTTTTTATCTGAAAAATTCTGTTTAAAGTTTTTGTCCAACGTTTGTTCACTTCAATTATGTTTTACTATATTTCAATTCTGGACCACCACATTCACAACCCCACTTATTTCTGCACAAGAACAGGAGGAGCTGGCAGCTTTTGCACACTAACAAAAAATTGATATTCATGGATGGGGATGGTGGAGGTGGGGGAGAAACTATTTGGATGTTTATTATACTTTAAAATGAAGTGATCCGCATTTCTCTGCCTGCGAGGTAATTAATGTGGGGAAATCTTGAATTAAAGATGTAAATCCTGACACTTTGGCAGGGGGGCCGGTAAGGGACAGTGGTCTCCAAGGTCTAGATTATTCTTAGCGTATACCAATTAACACCATGTATCTTCTTTTATGTTCACTTCAATTAAGAGCCTTTACAATTTTTAAGTTCTTTTCTTCTCAGTAGTTAGAGAATGTCAGAGAGACTGATCAAAGGCATTAGCTGCCGTCCGTGCACCATAGGTAATGCTGCTTTGCATAAAGAAATCTGCATATTGCTAAGAAGGTTTTCATTTCATTTTGCATGAATTACAGAGCCAGAGATGCAGTAGTAGATCAAGAAGTGGAGGTGTGAACGTACACAAAGCATTCAGCACTGAATCACCAAACTTCTTTCAGTCTTGAAGGATTTTAGCATCATGCTGATAGCATCCAGATGAACATTTTTTTAAGTTTCCTGTTGTTGTTCCAGCTGTTGGGATTGTAGAAGAGAGATCGGGGCTACGCAAGGCTTCTGTTTCAAGCTGTCGCTCACCATTAAGAGTGTTAATAACGTTAAAGAGCGAGCGCAGCGTTGTTAGCACCCAATAACTCCGGCTCCTGAAGTAATCACACCCTGATTTATGTAGGTGATTTTGGTACTGTCTCACAAAGCTTTGCTTGTTTTCTCGATCACCATCTTTCAATAGACCTGCAAATCAGAGAGCGAGCCTAATAGCCTTCTCCTCTACTCCAGTGCTTTTCCAGCTCTTTCTTTCCTCCTTTTCTCTGTGTTACTAAAGCCTCAGGACCTTCCGTCTTCTCATTTTGTTCGAATAATCCAGAAAGACTTGTTTTATGCACAGATTTGAATGTATCCACGTGCACGTGTACTTGTCATTGGCCAGCGTTGAAAGTCTTCGCACCACCATCTCGCGACAGATGCGAGAAAAACAAACAAACAACCTGTTTGTCCGCGATAATCACTGCCGCTTAATTCCATTACACTGTCAGCTACCGATAAATCAATGAGCAAATGAACTGACCGCCTATGAGGAATAGCCGTCCACTGTGTGTGTCTGTATTATTCTATTGATGTTCCACCGACGGTCGTCCTGGAGATATTGAATGCTCTTTAAGCGAAGTGCTGACATCATAATAAAAGGCCACCACGAACTGGCCGGCTGTGCGGTTTGGGAGCTTCGGGCTAAAGAGACGGACGGCCTCTGAAGAAGAAGAAGAAGAAGAAAGGCAATCTTCAAAGTCAATACTGTGACCAAGTGCTCCATGTGGTCGCATTTACTGCACATAATGAAACTACAAATAGCCTCCTACAAAAAACACACAGAGAGGATGCATTAATATAAAAGAAAGTCAGAATAATTATATGATAATGATAAATAATGTGTTCAGTGGTTTCTTTTGACACTAATAGTACCCTTGACTTGTTTTGAAATCTGTCAGTTTAATTGAAGCCTTTCCTGCTCCACATAAAAAATAATCCAGATTTGTGGAATATATATTAAAATTGACATTGCATAGAGTTTATTTTTAAATCTACTCGAATGCACTTTCACCTCAGTGAGTGTGTATCTGCACCTGACTTTTCTGATGACAGTATATTTAATCCATTGTTCGTGACTTCATGAAAAAAAAAAATGAAGGGTTGGCAAATTCAAACATCAAAACATTAAGTTGGGTGCTATGTCTGTGTAGCTGTGTGTTTTCATAACCCAAGTGTCTCAAAGCATTATTAACAAAAATCCCTTTTGCTCAGCCTTGCATTTCCAGGGCCAATAAAAAGCAGCACGAGGAGGCTGCACCCGTGGTGCAGATACAAAGCATACATAGCACACACAGCCATCTAGTGTTGGATAGAAGCAGATGCATGAATCCACTTCACTGTAGCCCATACACTGTGTTTACACCATCATTTGGCTTTAAGGACCACAAATGAGGGATCTTTTCATTGGAATGGATACACAGAAAACTATTACAATAAACTAACAAAGCCTGTATTAAGCATCAAGTTATTTGTTGTGTGTCATCATTACACCCACAAATTGGAAGAAAAACTCATGAGCTTTTGTACTCTGGAAGCAGGCACAGGAGGTACGCTAATGGTCAGAACTTGTCTTTTCAGCCCACACAGAACACACAGTGCACCCCGGTTTAGCCTAATAGCTAGCCTGCTGCAAGCGCTTAACCTCTCCCAGGGATACTATTGAAATAACAAGGCATCAGCACCCAGAGACTGCATCCACCTCTTTTACGAGGAAACCTTTTCTTTGCTCGTACTATTTGCCCGTGTCTGCATTACAACCGCAAACAAAGCAACAAAAAAAAGGTGTTTTCCGTTAATGTATGCAACCCAAATAAACAAAGATTATAAACAAATGTGTGCTATTGTGTGCACATTGGGAGCATGAATATGTATTTGCTGAGCGTTCAAACAAAGACACAAAGGGAGGCCCAACCTGTTGTCGGCTCAGCCCCTTTTTTTTCCCTGCTGTGAAAAGCCTGCTCCCTTAATAATCACACATGATTATGACAATAGATGTTAGGCAAAACACATAAGCCACACGCAAATCACACAAGGAGGCAGAAGCACATGCAGACAAACACACATAAATACTGTACACCATGCATATCATCACAGCTTCATAGATTCCTTCACCTCACGTGTGCAGATCTAACCCTGTCTGACACATTTTTACAGTTTATCCCCCCTCGCTCTCCTCACAGCTGTAAAGGTCCCGGCTCCTGTAGCCATGCACCGCTCACGCAGGACTTATCATCTAATTGCTTTTCATTGATCCTGTCCGATCAGGTACCTTACGTTCATCCTTTTCCATCGCTGTCTCCACAGCACTTTCTGCCAGTCCTAATCTGCGAAGCGAGCGTCCTGTTCTGTGCTTATAACACATCCGGAAGCAAAAAAAATAAAGAGAGACAGCAGAGGATTGTTTTTAATACTGTGTGAAACGATTCCAGTGCATCTGCTTGTCTGTTTATGTGCTCACATGTGTGAGAATACAATATCTCCTGGCCTGTTGTCAGTTCCCATGCAGACCAGATGAGGACATTTGTGTTCATGTTGTGGCTTTAAATATTCTGAAAGCACCGTGGACCGGGGGCTGCAACAGTGAGAGGCTTCATTACCAAAAGACAGGAAGACAGTCAGTGTGCCTCGGACAAGATAATGAGTCTGTTTATTTTGGAAGACAGACAGTGAGGCTCATCCTGTAAGGTGAACCAGATCAAGGATTTGGGACAGAATCCCCGGGCTCCTCCTCGAGATTAAATGATGTCAGCATCAGAAGTGAAGGCCAATGTGCGTTGGCAGGCGCTGAGCTGGAGTTCTGAGGGATATTACAGTTTGTATGACTATCAGTGGACAGCACATAACTCTGGATTTTTTTTTTTTCCTGTAATACCCTGAACCTGGACTGCAGCCATGTGCCTGCACACTGACACACACACACACACACACACACACACACACACACACACACACACACACACACACACACAAAATATATCCGTCTCCGAGGAGCTGTATCACAGCATCGGTTTTAATATGCAGGCCAGTTCTTGGTGGTATCAGATCAATGGAGAGTTTCAAATCAGACACAGCCGCTGAGACAGACAGAGAAGACCATCTTTGGTGCACATTAACAGAACACTTTCCTGCCCCTCAAGATCACAGTTATTCCATTTTTTTGATGAAGCAATTGAGTAAGACTCAACTGTCCTGTGATGCTCATTAAAAATATTAACTTTAAATATGGAAAGTTTTTTTTTGTGCTTGCCTTGAGAGTAATGGCCTAATTACAGTGTTACAGTATTATACTAACCAGTCTTTTAACTGCTTTGTTTCCACGTGGAGGTCTTTTATAAAACCAAAATCGGATGTTAATACTTTCCAAATTCATTAAAGAGCAACTTAAAAAGTGAGACACTTCAGTCACTTAGCTCCCATTTTGTTCCTGTTATCATCTTGTTTTGTTGTGGATGTAAGAGGACAGAACATAACTATAGATGTTAAAGATGTTCTATTGAATCATTTTAATGTCTTTTACTGAATCTCAATCAAGGAACTGCTGCCTAACAGCTCACCTACTAGTTCTACTTTACCTTGTAGTCTAGGGATGCAAACCCCCCCCCCAAAACCTCTATGATCTACTCATCTCACTTCATGTATACTCAAACTGTTTCATATACGTGGTATGAGGCGGCGATCATCTGTGCTGTTGCCGGCTCCCTTTCGAGCCTTCCCCTGCCTTTTCCCCGTGCATTATTCAGTCTTTTCCTGAAGTAACAGCCGCCCTCTACATGCAGGCACGCCGACCACTAACACGCCACACTAATGTTATGTAAAAATGAATGATGAAATTCAAGGAGGCCAAATGAAAGAGAAACCGGAGTGTGTGTGTTTGTGTGTGTGCAAACTTGTGCACGTGCACGTGTATATGTGTGTGTGTGTGTTTATGAGCAAATGCTGGTCCTGGTGTGAGCTTGTGTGTGTATATAGGTGTGTGTGTGTGTTCAAAGGTGAGGCCTTGGGTGATGGAGAATAGGATTCTCTTACCTCCTATAAGTACAGAGGAGGATAAAAGCCAGCTGTAATGACCTTGGTATAATAAGGCCTTGCTGATTTCCATGATTTTCTTGCTTTCATGGCACGATTCTGCTATTCCATAGGAGGGGTTGAGAAGGAAAAAGAGGGAGCTTTGTCTGGCCAAACATTAGCAGCCAACAACGTTTGCCCAGAATCGAACACAAACTCTTGTTCCCATGTTCAAGTCATTATGTAAACGATTATTATCTCGAGGCAAATTAATAGATGAAACACATTTTTCTTAATGGGCTGGTCTTTTTTTTTTTTTTTTTTTTTTTTTTTTTTTTAGGTGACCAATTTACGTGCAATTTCCTTAATTCGTGAAAGTGATGTAATGCTTGTTTCTTTTTTATCTTGAAAGCAAAGGCAGCATGTTGTCTAGGGCTGCTCGCAGTGCAGCTAATATGGCACGACGAAATGAAAGGCTTCAAACGAGCTTTTCCACTTGGAGCTGATGTAGTGCTGTGGCTGACCTCCAAATATGATTAGACTGCAGTAAACACACAACAATAGCAAACAATAAACAACTGGTAATTGGTGTGATCCCCTGTTCCAACAAAAATCTTTCTTGATTTGCTATGAATTATGAGCGTTAACGTGTCTGCGCGCCATGCCCCCATGAGTATATCAAAAAGCTCCCGCTCCGTCTTGATGGGGCCTGTCTCATTAAAAGGAGAAACGGAGGCCAATGTGGGAAACTGAGGTACAGTACGTTCATCAGAATAACTGGCATGAGCTCACCTCATACAGTCCCCCGTGCCCTGATATGAGATGATTATACCCAAATGAATATTGTTTATGTGTGTTATGTGTGGAGAAAGAGAGAGAGGGAGAGAGAGAGAGCTTGGGAAAGGTGTAGCCCTACAGCATCCCAGGTGAAGTGTGCCCTCTACAGGCAGCTGTTATACATTTTATATTCTTGTATATCTACTGTATGTGTACAGTATGTCGACAAATGTGCAGATTATGCATCAAGTGCAAAGTGAATATGAAGATTTCTTGAGAATCAATATTTACACGTCACATATGCCCTATATATGAGTCTGACATGTATGCATGAACATAAAGGCAGCTCTCCTTGGCATGCTCACGACCAGGTTTTCATGCTTAAGCTCTCCAACTCCATACATGCCACCTCTTTCATTAATATGTGATGAGAGAGGAAAATCTCCAAAGGCCCCAATAGGCAGAGGCATTGTTTCTCTCTTTTAAAGTCATCTCGGATGGAAGGAGCAAACTTCAGAGCGTTAGTGAAGTGTCTAATGAAAGAAGTCTCCTCCTCTGCGGCTCCATTTCGCGCAGCGTATTAGGAATCTAAATGTTGACTGAAGACAGTTTGATTCTCTGTCTGTGATTTTCTTAAGGAATAAAAACACTGTAGCATGTTTACAGTGTAGCCATGAAAGAGCTATGAGAAGGCTCATCACTACCCGATGCCATTTTGGGAGGCAGAGAGTGAGGTTCATAGCACAGTTCATTTGAAAGCCATATCAAACAGAGAATGTTTAAGAACAAGATCAAAGCAATTTCTGGTCAAAAATATCACTAGACCAGCTACATTCTTGTAAAATTGTTACTTTATGTTGCAGTTATTTCAACAATGTCTGGCTATTACTGGAAATCAGACAGGCGGAGAAATATCTACAAATCTATCCTGCCTCTTAACTTAACGTAGAAGAGTGTAATGTGCTCAACGGGTACGGGCAAAGAAACCTTACGTGACATTTCAGGACCATCGTGGTGGCTCAGGTACTTCAGGTGTATAACAAGAAACGGACTGGAATGGCCAACAGCATCTAATACTTTGATGTTTTGTGCAACAAATCAGAAATATCCTATATAACATATGTTTTAAGAGGTGAATTGAATTGAAATGTACTTTTTTTACACAGCTGAGTGTGAGGTAAAGGTATAAAATATAAAATATTTGCTTTGTGGGCATCTTTTTGAGATGATTTTGCAGCTCATTTGTACTTGAAATAAAGGTGTAGAGTGCTAAGTAGTTTGTTTGTCTAATACATATCTACTTCTATATTTGTAGAAAGCAAAATGTCTATATAAAATGTGTGTATGAACAATTACAACAACACGTATTAATATTTTGTTAAACCAGCCCACTTTCAGGTAAATCAGGACTTTTAAGGTTAAGAGGCATTTTAATGCAAAGTTTAATGTAACGTCTGTTTAAAAATTCAAAAGTACTCTTTTGAGTTAACTGAAAATGTCATCTTTCAAATAAAAAAACAACTTTAAATTAAGCTTTGATGACTATAGAAGATGAAAACATGCATGCAGTCCTAAATGCTCACTCATGACTGTAAGTTGTGGAGCAGAGGTAAGGCAACAACGTCTGCATCAATACCATCGATATTACGTCTACATACATTCACAGTTAGGCCTTTTGCAAATTCTCAGAGCAGATATCACAAGATCCAATACATACCATGTTAAAAACAACCGTTCATGTGATTTGATGTTGTAGATTTCACCATTTTCTACAGGACATTGATCTTGTATTAGAAAGGAAATTTGAGCTGTGAAGAGAATATTGGTGTGGGATGATGAGATATAAATACACTTCAGACTACTTGACATACAGATGTTTGTGTATAGTTTATATCTATCTTCAGTTGGCGGAATAATCCCTCTCTCTCTACATCTAACATCTACATCTACATCTACCAAAATTAATGGTATCCTTAAAAGTATGTGGCAGGATGATTTAGGAGGAAAGTATGAATTATTTACACAACTTTTTCATACAACCTATTCTATTTTTTAACTATAATCACAACTCCAAGTCTGTTTTTGTTTTTTCCACACTGATAATAATAATTTCTGAGCCTTTTTTCCAAACAAAACCAACTGCAGAGTGTCACAAAATTCAGTACAAAGATAGTCCAAAAATCATCCACCAAAGATTAAAATAAAAATTTACATCTTTACTCTGTACGTATTTCAGATTTTTCTCAAATGATGTTGGCATATTTGGAAGTGATATGTATTTCATTTGTTTGCACCTCTGTGATTTGTCTTATCTTTGGTTCATTCAAAAATGTAACAACATCAGCTGGTTGAAACTAACTGCTGAACAACAGTCGAGCGACCGAACTTACAAAGTGCGCTCAAACGTCACTGTGTGATCTTTATGTCCAATTTAAACAGGAGTTTTAACTGGAAAAGTACCTACTGAATGAAAAAAACATTACAGACAGGATATTTGTAACTTCACGGTTGGAAATGCCACAACCCCGTGAAATCCCACTTGAAGATATAAAAGCTTGGACTGGAATCAGAGGACCTGCAACCTCTGCAATGACAACCATCTGTGAGTCAAGTATCACATTTTGTTTGAATGGTACAAATATAATCATGAGTAATATGGAAAAGTACTTGCCAAAGCAGTTTTTAAACCATCCAACTGTGTCTACAATAATTATGTTATTACAGTTGGATAAGCCAAACATTTTATGTAAATTAGGTGCCTTCTTGAAAGATGATGTTTAAGTAATTCATTTTGCAGATTCAAAATCTGGATGTGGAAATGATTTTTTTAAGAAACAAATAGAACAAAGTATTAACACTGTGAAATAAACCTTAAAATAACTGCGGCCTATTACCTATTCCAATAAAATACACAGACTATGGTACGGTCCACAGTGTATAGCTACAACACAACATTTTCAGCTTTATTCACTCTCCTTATTAGAGCAGATTGCTTATCGCTTACTTCACAGAGCACCCATATAGCATAGCTGACAGCAGTTAGGGAGAGCTGCACACATGAACTCCTCACTAACACTTTTCCTACGCTAACCAGCTGTCCCCCTGTGGTTTCAGCCTCGGCCAAACCTTTGAAATGTCCTTCAAGGCGCGAAAAAACAACATGCACACTGCTTTGGGTAAAATCCTATTTGTACACTGTAATTACACTTTGAAAAAGTTGCAAAGTTTAAAGTTTCAAGACCTTCGCTTTTTTTTTCTCTCTTCTCATTTCTGATATTGATTAGGCTCTAAAACACATGTTTCTAAAACACACACTGTTCTAAAGAACAAAGAGGTTTCTCATTACGTGCTGCGCCTCGGACAACTTTGAATGTCTCAGATTTGATTTGCTGGTGTTATCAAGGGAAGCAATCAGGAGAATTCAGTCAATAATTTTCACAACACTGCAACCAACATTAATTTGCTCTAAACAAAAAGGCTACAGGCACTTTGAATGTGGTCATTAATGAGATAGAGGTTTAATAGGTGTCCCTAAAGTCCTCGATGGTGGAAAAAAACTGAGAAATGCAACACATCAATATCAAGTCCATGTCAGGTAATTTTTGGTGAGTTAACAAACTGTGTCTGGTCTTCATCAAGAACTAACATTTCTATCCTTTGTTTTAAAATGATCTTGCATGTCTTTGTGTCACATGTCAGTAATAATGCTAATGTAAAACTAAATAGAAGCATTTGTAACAAATAATTACATAATAAATAAATCACAAAAACATTTTGATTAGAAAAAAAAATATGTTTGATATGTTTGAGATGTTTTGTTAAGGGCTGTAATTTGTCACTGCCAAAAGGGACAGATTAGTCAGATTACTGTTTGTTATGTTGCCTGCATAATAACAATAATTACCCAGCAACACTGTATTCACAGAGACGTTGAGTAATCAAGTTGTTGTTTTTGGTTTCAGTGGTTATGTAAGTGAAAATAATTCCAAGTGAAATTGTTCCTGTACTATTAATGTCTGACCCTGCGGTCATGAAATCTGTTTCTGTAATTTTTTTACATGTTAAACACTCAAGTGGTGGTTGAAGCCTGCGTTTTGGATTTTCATATGAGATGCAGAGTTGGAAAGTCCCATCCTGCTGAAAACAATCCACTCCCCCCAGGTGTCAAATATGGTGCCCATTATTTAAACTGACCTTTTTCTTGTGTTGCTTGCTTTCTACGCTGGGGATGCAGCGAGGGGAGCCACGATGTCTGGGACTACTCCTCCCCCTCACAGTAATCAATAAGGATGTCCAGCTCCATACACACCAGGTGCTCGACCCAGCTGCTTTGAGGAGCAAGGGTACGAGAAGAGTAAAAGAGAGTGGAATCAGGCGCAGATGTATCATTGTTATTCATGCAAAGAGAGTCAGGATCAAGTTCATAAGAGGCTAAATTGAACACACAGAACTAGTTTCCTGGAAATGAGTACTGCAGTAATGACCAACTCAAATTTGGATTGTGCACTGCAGAAAACAAGCAATCATGAATGAACAAAAGGAATGTAGATTGTAATTATAAATGTGATCTGTAAACACAGCGTGTGAATATAATCGTGCTAAACAAGGTAAGTACGCATGTGTCTCAACTTGCAAAAATCAAGAATGCCCACGCCAAACACTTTTTATCAGTGCCTTATGGTACATGCAGAGGTGGAATGTAAGTACATGTAGTTTGCTGTTGGCTAGTTAAGTACAAATTTGAGGTCATTTACTTTAACATTTTCATTGTTCACACTTCACCTCACTCCATTTCAAGGGAAATATGCACTTTTTACTCCACTACATTTATTTATTTAAAAGCTACAATTACTACTTCACAGATCAAGATTTGACATAACACACATATAACTTTACGTGGTGAGAAAATGTATCTATTACACTATTAGACTCTGTATTTTGGTCTACTTTTGTATTTTCCATTAACAAAGTGGCTACAGTCTGCAGCTTTCCTCATCCTGACGCTGTGACAGCTGTGAATAACTAATTATTTTAGTTTCTCTATAAGGTTTGAGGACCTTCTGAGGACCTCCTGTGAGGAGTTTTTGCTGTCGTTGCTTAGATAAGGGTCAGATGCCACACTGAACTTCTCCCTGGTCATGCCAGGTGAAATCTATGGGGTTTTTTTATACTGTGCGTTTGAGCTACTTTGTATGTAAGGGACCTCTGACCTTTCAGCTGAAACACTTTGTATTCTTTCTAATGATGTTTTTTCATGTTACAGTTGTGTACTCATATTGTTGTCTTTACCTCATTTTATTCTTACTCTGCTGAATACAGACAAATATTTTTTTAGCAACTTTCTTAATTTGTTCGTCTCTTACTGGAGATTTCCTCCACACTTTAAAATATATGAAATATTTTCAATCGACAAACAGTAATTTAAAATAGTTAAACTTAGCTTTAACTTACGGAAGCTCTAAGTGGTCATGCATTCATTTTATTTCCTCGGTTTTGTCGAGATCTCAAGTTATTTATGTCATTATGTCGAAATAACAAGTGTTGTTATCCTGAAATAATGGGATAATTTTATATTGAATCATTGGAGGAAACATCATTCAGTGTAGCAATGTCAGAGGAGCAGGAGAATGTTGAAGCTGCAATGATTTAATATACTAGACTGTCCTTTTGTTTTCTCAAGATCTCAAATTAATTATGGCATCATCTTGTGAAAACAAAGTTGATACCTTGAGATCTCAAGAAAATTATCCTGTTACCTCGAGATAACAACACTATTTCGACATAATGACATAAATAACTCCAGATCTCGAGAAAACAGAGGAAATAACCTGACTGCTTAGGGCAGGCATGTCCAAAGTCCGGCCTGCTAGGATTGTCAGATACTGTATGGCTGATAGATTTGGCTTTTTTGGTTGACATAACGAAGCATTTGAATCTTTAAGGACATAACTGCTGGTGTTATATATCTGTAGATGTGACACAAAATATTACTTTCTGAATGATCTTGTGAAAGACAAAAGCAAGAGTGATACGTTTTAAACTTAAATGTTAACAGACTTTACATTACTCATAATAAGTCATGTTTAAAATGGACATGAGGTGAAGATTTGTATCAACTTCATGCAAGTTTGACGTATTCCATACAATTTATTCTTTGTTATCTGACTCCAGATGTGAAAGAAAGGCAGAAATGTTTTTTTGATTTGTTCATGCCTGATTGGCTTAGATTTGGTGACACTGCTATTTAAAAAACAAAAAGATAATTGTGACAATGAAAATAAAATTGTGCATTTGTATGCATTTTTAAATGTTATTATTGGCCCCCGGGCATCTTCACATTGTCAAATCTGGCCCTCTTTCAAAGAAGTTTGGACACCCCTGGCTTAGGGCTTCCGTACTAACTCGACTAGCTGCATTAAATATTTTTAATGTTATCTAATAATATGTTGCAGTGCTTTAACATTGACAAGGGCCATTCTTCTGCAAAGTTTTTACATATTCTCATTAAAACTTACCAACTTTGACTTGTTTCGGATGAAACAGAGTGTTTTAAACCGCAGCTTTGCTCTCAGCACTTCTTCTTTAACCACAGGGACCACCAAACAGGTGGGCGGTGTGAACTCTCGCCCCTGCGGAACATCTCGCGATAGTCCTTTGCGGTTACCAGGGGAACGCGAGCCTGTGAACTTGCCGCTGCTGGCTGCTGCTGCTTCTTCTCTGCTCTTTGGACATCGTGATGAACACCGGAGATACAACATTACTTCTGTAATTCACAGGTAAACAGACACGTGTGGAACAGCTTTACCTGTGGTGGAGGTAATGTAGAGTCATATCGA
The DNA here is from genome assembly GCA_033000465.1 of Sciaenops ocellatus. Classification (NCBI taxonomy): domain Eukaryota; kingdom Metazoa; phylum Chordata; class Actinopteri; family Sciaenidae; genus Sciaenops; species Sciaenops ocellatus. The sequence goes on from CP136868.1 coordinate 5,756,495, forward strand.
CGCGTTTGGCGCTGCCGCTCCGTAATTGGTGCCTTTAGATAGCCCGCTAACGTTAGCTCGCTAATGCTAATCGTAGCTATCAAACTGTTGTTGCCTTGCCTGCTTGTAGATGTTTCCTAACTCCTTTCCTAACTCTCTCGGCTCTGACTGCTCTTTTAATAAGTAGACTGACAGCTTTAAGTGACGTTAGATACATAAAAGCTCTATTTCCGACAGGGGAGTTAAAAATAGCTAACACTACCGGGGTCAAGTTGGGTTTACTACGTTTCCTTTCGCCTGCGGACGAAGGCATTGACTGTTCGCGCTAAAACTCAATAACATTAGTGAGTGTACTCACAGCAAGGACGGCTGACAACAAGCTGTTGTAAGTGTGGCTAAATTTATAACAACTCCTCGTTTGTGCATGGTCGCCTTATTCATTCAAATTGTGCTCAAAGCAGAGTGCTGTGTTGTGACATTAACCTCTCTCTTGTTTCTACACAGGTACGTTTGTCAGATAATATCCTGCAAAATGCCGTCACCACAAGTCCTCCAGCCGGTTCTTAAAATGAAGGTGGACGAGCTCTTTCTCAACTGGCTGAGTGATCCTGCAACCCAGTCACTACTCAAAGATTATCTTGACCTAATCAAAAGCGGACGGCACGTGGATGTGAGCAGCGGGGACAGCCAGGACTTAAGGTTGTTGACCTTAAATGAGAACAACAATGTGGCATCCCAAAAGAACCTGGCAGAGAAGAAGCCAACTTCCTTCACTACTCCCTCCAGCCCTCCGTCTACCAGTACCCTGCCCTCTGGCAGTAGCAGTAATACCAGAGTGACCGGACCCAATGGCAGAGTACTACGGAGGTCTGTCAGCACAAAAAAGGTAAATTATCTAACCCACTGGTACTCAAACTGTGGTACAAGTACCACTGATGCTCCTTTTAATTAAATAAATTACCTTAGGAATATTTAACAAAACACTAGAAAAGATCGAATGAAAATGTGTGATCTATGATATCACAGGATATGTTTTGCATTTCCTGTACTATTTTGAGTATCACATTCATGTAGGTTAGCACTTACATCCGTGATTAGTTACGAGCTTAAATGTGACGTGGAGGTGAAACAAATGGTTCAAAAACACTGCAATTGTAGCTCCAAATATGACACATATGGAAGAGAAGTGTGGATCAGTAGTACCTCTTTTCAACCCAGGTGGCTCTGGTTCTAGAAACCGAATACACCTTGGAAAGCCGAATATTGTCTGAGGTGGTACGCGGTGTAAAACGTTTCAGAAACACTGATCTAAACAGCCAACAACATTTAAATGCTTCTCATCGCAGATAATCCATGACTTTCTGATACAAACTGTTATGAAAGAGTTACAGGTTTGGACAAGATTCAGTTGTCTTAACATATCGCGCCACAGGGCTTTCTTCTAAGGTTGCTGTTAATATCATAAAAAAAAGACAAGGTGTGTCAGTTTCACCTTTCGTACTGGAGCCACTTGAGACCTAAGGGTGTGTTGCAAAATCACAGTCTCAGGTAAGCCCTGTGTCTGTTTTGCAGCAGGTAATGTGAAATCTAAGGTGACGTTAAACATGGTTAGATAAATTGTTATTTTGCAATGTATATTGAATATAATTTAAGTAGTTATATTGTGTTTTTCAGTAGTTTAGCTGTGCACTCAGTGACACCTGTACAATGTGGATTATACCATAACTGGAATGATTTGCATATTTTCTGAAGCTGAGTTAATTACCACCTTCACAACAAGAATGTTCACTTCACAACTTAGACCAAAGAGATGAGGACTTGTTACCCGTGCAGAAGAGTCTGAGCATTATTTATTTAAGAGTTTACATTTACCATAAAATCTAAACCTTCATTATACGTATAAGATAAATCTAAAATAGCTGAACTCTATTTAGCTGCTTTATTGTCAGGGTCCTCTGTTCTGGTACTGTGCATGCTGGATCACTGTCACGGCTCACTGGGACACTTAAATAGAATGCAGCCAACATAAATGATATTAATAACATCTGTGCTTTTGCTAAGGTCAAAATGTCTGCTGTGGAAAAAAAGAAGCCTAAAAACACTTTCACGGTTTCAGATTGATTTTTAGTCATAAAGGGACTGAGTTACTGAGTTTACTGAGTTTCAACATGTGATTATGTCATCTGTCATGTTTGTAGCAACAACAATTGCTCTTTTTTTAAAAACAAGAATATTACACAAGTTTGACATTTTTCAAACCCTACACACAGGGGCTTAAATCAATCTATTTAATCCACCCTCTTTTTATAGATTTTAACTTCCAGTTTCTCCAGCTTGGCTCTGATGTATCCTCTGGATCTTTACTTTCCCAGGCTGGCCACAAGAGGTTGCTGAGTAGCCTACAGGATCAAAGGCATTGAGGGGGCTGTCCAATCTGGACTATCATAGTGGAGCCTCCATGTCTGTAGGCATATATAGTGATTATTAGTGAAATACTTTCCAAATGTTCAGGCCTCATCTGTGAATTACTGTGGTATGAGAGGTGGGCGTGTCCGAACTTAGCCTATCCCTGGCACTGTGGTTACTCCTCTCAGCCCGTGTTGTAGATCTTATTTTGCTGTGACTCGGGTCTCCAAAAGCTAACAGGACCCTTCTTTCTTTTTTCTGCTGTGGGCTGCTTCGATTTCTAGAAGAAATTAACATCAAGCTGATTTCTAGAAGAAATCAAGCAGCACAAAATGATTTTTGTTCGTTCAAGGACTCTCACTACGTAAAGATGAGAAGTTGTGAACACATTGAGTATGATGACAGTGAGACAGCCAGACAGCTGGGGGCACGTGCTCTTAGAGACTCCACCTTCTACATGTTGTTGACATGCTAAAGACAGGCATGAGGAGGCATTCAAGTGGTCACTGTGTGACATCTGTTCACTCTCTGACTGAAACACCAGGGCTGTGTCATGAACATGATGAGGTTTTTTTTTTTATTGTTGTGTTATGTATGTTACTATATAATTAATATAAGTTAGATGCAGAATGTCATATCAAACATTACTGCTATCAAGAGCACAAAAATAAAGCAGATGTCTACCTTCATGTTCACAGCAAATAGATTCATAGATCTGAATCAGGTTTATTGCCAACTATGGTGTTTTGGTGCATAATAAACATGAAGTATAAAATATAAAAAGTCATTTTACTAACTTAGAGTTACTCATGACATAAATATTAGTTTAACTAACTAGAAGATGGAAGTAAAAACTCATTTTAAAAGTCCACCACGCTTCCTTTTCGATTTTTTTCAAATGTAGCTAATAAAATGCATCAAAATTCAACATTCAATTCAGCTTTTGATCTAATGTACACCAGAATATCTCAGGTCTATGTGAAGATTTAAACATAGTCTTGCCAGGGTGTTTTTGTGACCCGATGAGAAATGATACATTGCTAAAACAACCAGAACAGAGGAGCAAGAGAAAAGCTTTGCTCCAGCATGCTGGTCTACTTTGGGTTTCAGATTTTAGTGTTTCTCATAAAAGCGATCATTTACTTTGAATCTTTACCCCTCACCCTCAGCCCCTCATGGTGGAACAGTAAGAGGTTCAACGGGTTGATTCCTTCATTGAATTTCCTGTTTCCCAGCGACCTTTGGCCCCCAGTGCCACCCTCCCACCACAGATTAATAGAAAACAACTGCTGGACAGTTTGTGTGTTCTGCCGGGATGTGTCATGGCATTTGGCCACACTTTGTCACTCAATATTAAAGGGATTGTGAGGGTGTATAAAGTAATACTTCTATTTTAAGACAACAAAATGAATTCCTGCATACAGATGCATTCTTGAAAGGATTACTCAAAAATTCAATTTATGTCACGCTGATGCTGCCGGGAACAGCTGGTCTGACTTTGACATCAGACACTGATATAGATAGCCTTGGTTCCCTTCTGTTGGCATTAGATACCCCCGGACTCTGCCAGTGAGATGAGGTGTGGCAGCACACTCATCCTCTGTAATTTACTCCGAAATGACATCTATTAGATGCTGCTCATTGTCAGAATATGCGATCGTGGATCCTCTATTTACACTATGCACAGTAAATATCAGCTCATAGCTCGGCTGTGTAGCTCAACAGCTAAATGTTCCTCACATTTATGAGTGCAGTAGGTCACACAGAGAGAACCTCAATAGTTTAAGTAATATGGAACAAAGGAAATAAACTTTTAAAGGTTTTATCTGTTTCTTCCCGTCCCAGCGTCTGCTTTTAGGATCATAGGTTATTTTCAAGAAGTATTTTTATAACATGCTTAGTTGGGCTCAGCAACATTGAAGCTATTTGAAGCAGAGGTCTAGGGTCACGTAGACCTGTCAGAGAGAACCAGGTGTTAAACTGCTTCCTTTTTAAGTCCTTTTATTTTGGAGTCTTGGTGACTTGTGAGTGTAAAGTGTGTGATCACAAACTTTGGCTTTCGGCTAGGGTTCATCTGGTCTACTGAAATGGCACAGAGCAACATATGGTGACTGTTAACCTTTGCATTTTAAGAATATTTCCTTAGCACCATGGTACCTACTACATTTTATAAATTTTAGCTGAAGGCCAGTTTTGTTTTTAACTTTGTGAAAAGTGATCTCATATTTTAGACTTTAATTTACTTACCCTGGTTTTCTCATTAGTCTCTTCTAAAGAGTTCTAAACTTGCAATTGAATTAAGTAAATATGTAAACACAAATGCAGCTTGTTCAGTGTGCAGTTGCATCATTTGGGGATAAAGGTAATGTCATTTTTGAAGTCTCTTTTCTAGAACAGTAAATACTTTTGGGGTATTGCAGAGTCATTATAAAGTCAAACTACAGAGTTAAATATCATCTTAGCAAACTTAATTAAAGAGAAGAAAATATAGAAAATACAATAAAAGAATAGGTCAAAGCTGGTGTCTCTAACAACCAATTATGAACTAAACTTTCAGTGTTCACATACTGTAATATTGTTGTAAGTGTGCAGGGACTTATGTACTGTATCTCCTTATCTGCAGCTTCTTTCTTTAGTGTTCTGACCCTTTGCTGCACTTCTGGTGCCATGCAGACTTTCAACAAACCTCCACGATGACCGTCCAGCTCCACTTTTGCGTTATTACTCTTATGTAAGCTATCTGATCTGCTCAAAATCATGTTCTGCTTGTTGGCGTTCCCCGTAGCCCACCATGTTGTCAGTCAATCAGCCCCTATTTTTGGCCCACATTCACATGTATCCTAAATCCCTGTCTCAGACATCTGATTGTGGTGGATTGAGCTGGAGCTTTCTGGATTTCACGGCGTACATCAGCTCTGTACGCATGCTGTGAACCAGTTGTGCCTCTTCACCCCCATTGTCATGAGATGGTCTGTCTGTGTGGATTCACTGTGGTACATGTCACCGGTTCAGTGGCTGCAGCTAATGAAGCCATGTATGTTTGTATCGACAGTTTGGAGGAGCCCTCTGGGGATATTAAATCAGTTTTGCCTGCCCCACCCATGTTCCATCTATTCCTCTCCATTGTGGCTGCCTGTCCGCTCTGCATGTTGTCTCTTGAATATCACAGTTTTGAAGCAACAAAGCTCGACTAAAATACAACTTCAAGAACCTGTCAGTGGTCATCCAACCACTGCATAAGCCCATCTGTTATGTAATGAGGTAAACATGACTGGACACGTTTCTCTACTGATTAGATTTAACCGTCTACAGATTAGACATATTGTGAGGTCAGCCCGAGTTCTCATGTTTTGTTTGTCACAGTGACCCATTAGTGTGGACGTAGTGCTTTAGCAGCCTGTCCAACTGATAATTAGCTCAGAGGGTGATGTTGTTTGGACATCCTGCCTCCAACGGCCCTCAGATCATTTTTTTATTTTGTTACTCATGTTGCTTTCTGGAGCTTAACCAATCTGGTTATTCAACGTGCTTCATATAATCCTGTTCATTCAGATCCTGTGTGTTTCTTTTGCCACCGTGTTGTTGCTGTTCACACCATATGTGCCTGAATTTTAAAACAACAACAACAGGGACGTTGCCTCACATGTAAACCAACACATCATTATCCCTGCTGCGTTGTTGTTTATGAAGCACAGTTCAGATTTTGTTTGCTCCAACATTAAAACAGACAGAGCCGTGTTCCATGTGTTTCATCTTATCTACCAGGTTTTATTTTTTTGTGCTTTCCTTTCCATGTTTGGTTTGAATTCTCGAGCATGAACAGCTGGTGTGAAAAGCCATCATACAAACGGCTTATCAAGCCTGTGCATTGTCCTGTATGGAGGATAACAGGAACTGGGGTTGAGCAGAAACCAGTGGAAAACTGTGATCCTGTCATCTAAAAATATCACTTTCTGCCTAAAATGACAACAACATGAACAGAGATAGGTTTGTTTATGTCGTCCAGCGACGCGGACATCTCTGTACCATTTCTGTTCAATTAACATTTACATCAGTGGTGGCGTAAAGGTGTTGGGCTTTCCCAGCGCAGCGAAGGCAACCCCAGATCTGTTAGATCAGCATGTTCACGGGGAATTGGTGTAATTGCCATCACTCCAGGACGGCAGTAACCGGAAGCGGATGTTTGTTTGAGGACTAAAGATACAGCCTTGTTTCTCCAGATCTAGTTTCTTGGATTGCCCAAACAGTGCTCGCTGGTGCTTTTAATAGGCGCAGACTGGTTCGGTCATCATTCTTTGAATTTGACATCGCCTCCCCTCTCCTGCTCTGTCTACTATAATAAGACGTGGAATGGCTGGCAGCCCAAGCTTGCAACGGGAACGCAAAACAAAGACCACCATAAGATCGGATGCAGAAGAGTTGATTATATGTGTGTGTGTGTGTGTGTGTGTGTGTGGTGTGTGTGTGTGTCATCTAGTGATTTGACCCACACACTCATTATCTATTATTAAGTTGTCATATCATGTTGTTTGTTCTTGTTTTCTTTATTCACCAATGCCTCTTTAGGTTTATTTTGTCAGCCTGCTGTTCTTGTGATTTATACTTTAAGGCAGTAACACGTGTCTTTCATTATATTTCATCACTCCGGGGGTTTTATTCTGAATTGTCCTGTTAGGGTCCATGCTGAGGGTCCAGTTTGCATGGCACTAGCAAACTTTCTAGTTTGTCGGTGTGACAGCTTTTCAGAAATGAATCCAGTGACAGAGTATCGCCGTGATACTAAGGTGCATCCCTCAATTGGCTCCTGTTGCAGCTGCAAGCTGCAACAACAGGTCTGTCTCTTTACATAACCTTCCATGAGCGCAGAGGAATGCAAACTGGAAAGGGCAGATCCATTGCACTCACCCCTCCCATCCCACACATACACTAAGTGACTCCCACACACATACACGCCGTCACTTCTTATCTCCCCAGCAGCTTTGAGGCAAGGGCTCCCTGACCCTGTGCAGTGTGTATATGTGTGTGTGTGTGTATGTGTGTGCATGTTATGTAGAGACTGGGACAGAGCAGCAGCAGGCTGAGCTGAGATTGTGCGACCAGATCTGGAATGGGAGAGAGAGTCACAGTAGCAGCTGCTCCGTTGCATTAAGAGGCTCTCACTCTGACAGAGGACAATCACAGGGACACAGACACACAGGACTTCCACTGCTGCCCACTGCCTGTTGCTCTCAGTGCTACTGACTGGCACTGAGTGATTTACACAGTCAAGAGGATAACACACTGGACTGAGTGTTGAGTTTGTGTTTGTGTGTGTGTGTATGTGTTCCCCCTCCTGTCTGGAGCGAGGATGAGGATGAGGGAGCTGTCCTCTGCGTCAGGACCCTGACCTGAGGAAGGAGTTGGCTCTGCTGGCACGCGGCTGTGACTTTGTACTGCCCTCACGGTTCAAGAAGAGGCTCAGAGCCTTCCAGCAGGACAGGCAGGTGTTTGTATGAGTATACCCAGTACCACACAGGCTCCGCTGGCCTGTCAGCCTGTGGGAAGGTCTGTTAATGTGGGCTTCATATCTTGGTATTCAGATTGCATTAGTACAGATCTGCTGTATTACAGGCCACTGTTAAACGACTACTCCTCACTGTTAGCAGTTATTCTTCACTAAGTGGTGCTGTAGGTATTGTTGGTGCCTGTTGCACCGTTGGGCAGGTGAGGACAAGTGAGCAGTTACATCAGTTTCTCTAGGCATAATTAAAACTTTGATCAAAGAGCTTACACATGTTACTGTGCTGTATGAAATATGACTGTTGTGAAATCATATATTTTGTTTAGTGAATTGCTTTAGCTGTCTTCTGGGAAGGGGGTCGGTTATTGGATGATGTTTCGTCTTGTGCGGTATGTCGCGCTCAGACGCTTTACTGTCCTCTTTCAGACCACATCATTGTGAATGTGCAAAATGTCACGGGGCTTAAGCGGTTGTGCTCAAGAGCTCTGCTAGCGGTTAGCATGAAGCGAGAGAGAGAGAGAGAGAGAGAGAGAGAGAGAGAGAGAGAGAGAGAGAGAGAGAGAGAGAGAGAGGAGAGAGAGAGAGAGAGAGGAGAGAGAGAGAGAGAGATGAGAGAGGAGAGAGAGAGAGAGAGAGAGAGAGAGAGAGAGAGAGATAGAGAGAGAGAGAGAGAGAGAGAGAGAGAGAGAGAGGACGGTGCGGGGCAGGGCGACAGGAGATGTTTATGTCCTTTTATAGCCATGGCTGACACCAACACACAGGACTGAGAAGAGCAACACACAGGACTGAGAAGAGCAGAGGATCAGCAGCATTTGTCATTTATCAGGTTCAAATGAGCAGATTACCACTGACAGAGCACAGCGAAACAGTTTCACTTACATGTGTAGAAATGGCCACTAGATTTAGACCCCTCATGTTCTTCTCCACAATTTCATATTATTTTCTTTAATGTTGTTTATTGTTGTCGACCTGATGGTTATATGTACGCTCTCCCAAATCTAACAAGTGAGGTCAGGACAATGGATTTGAATGTTTTGGACCAGAAACAAACAGGACAGTATTTTTATCTCCTAGCTCAGGCCCGTGTGGGTCTGTTTATGTTATTATTAAAGGCCATGGAGACTCTGATCCAGTTAGCAAATTCTCGAGTCGTGTAAATAGTCTTTGGGTATGAGATGACGAGATGAGAGTGAAGCATGCCCTGCTCGAGCTGTTTTTAGTAACTGTCCAGTGTGTGCAACATAACACATTTGGATCCTGATGCATTCTGTTTCTGATGTGTATGGTCGTGATAATATCTTCCCCAATTCATGTCGCCTACAGCATGGTGCTCAGTGGAGAGTCTGTCATCTCCTCACAGTATGTCACCTGTGTAAAGTGGTTTGGAATAAAATGTATCATTACGTAACAAAGTGAGCCCACTGCTGCATGATGTGATTGTTATCCGACTTAAAAGGATCATAAAGTTATTATTTTGGGTCATAGACAGATGTAGTTCGGGGTGTGAATCTCTGGGCACCTCACGATCTGTTTCCAGTCCCATTCAGACGGCTACGATGCGATGATAAAATGATTATCGATGCATCTTGATGCTTAAAAATTGCGTCTTCCTCAGTGTATGACTTTAAAAAACATTTGCAACAATCCATAATTAAAATAAAAAGATGAATAACTTCCATTATCTTTTAGTTTATTTAGAAAATTTGCTAAAATATATTTACATTTTTTAAATTATTGTATTTTTTAATTTTGAAAAACCTTCACTGGTGTCTCATTGGCCATAATTCTTAGTCAGAGTTCAGGCTCTAAAATACTGACATAATATGAATAAAAAAAAAAAAAAAAAAACAAAGTAAACAAACAGTTATGCTCCTTAAAAAGACTTCTCTGTATTGACACATAATCTATAATCATACCTCATGAGAGAATCACAAAGCATCTTAGATTAAAAACATTTTTTCTCCACCCCTAATATACACAGAGACGTCCAGGCTCATATTGCTGACGTGGCTGACATATTGTAACGCTCCGTGTTAATCAGAGGTGTGGCACTGTGGAATGACATCTGTTGGGGTTGACTCAGTTCGTCAGGTACAGACGGCGCAGATTTGAACAAATCAAGCTCAGCCTTGTATCCAGTAATGACTGCAAGCTAACAGACCCCGAAATAAGACCTCTGCTCTCTCTCGCACACATGCATCACGTGCCACCCCTGTTACTGTTTCCAGGGCTGTCACTGACAACTACTGTTTGTCTGTAATCAGTACGCTGTTTTAAACCAACGTGGCTCGCTCGCTCGCTCGCTCTTTCTTTTTAAGGGAACACACATTTATGCATCATGACACTACAGTCGTCTCTGACCAGAGAAAATCATCCCTATTTTTAATTAACAGGCCGTTCCACAGCAGACATGTTGACATGCTATAACAGATAAAGCACAGGTGACATTAATGATGTCACTATTCTATTCAGGTGTGTTTGGTGGTGTTGTCTTCCTCCTGATAAATGTCGATCAGAGGGATGTTTTTAAACTTTTGTACCTATCAAAGAGTCAAACATATCATTTATAAATATATAAACAAAGAGTTCTGTGTTTTCCCCGACTGATGATCAGAATTATTACTTTGTTAGTACAGTACTGATGGAGTAAGTCAAATCTTGTGATTGTGTTATCATGTCTCATGTTGTTTAGAGCTGCCATTTTGTTTACAGGTCACAGATTATTCCGTTAAAGACAAAAATCCATGATGCCACAGATGTGCTGATCATGTTCCAGTAATAGTTGATTCCAACTTATTTTATCTTTGTTATTATCTTGTTCGATATAGTCCTTAAATTCTTTTTTTTTTTTTTTTTTAAAGGCATAACTTGATCAAAAATGACATTTAATAAGTGGTAAACATTGCTCATCATTGCATGGTTTCCAGCGGACTGAAATGATTGTCAGTCAAACCATTCTGTACATGTAAACGTCTGCTACAGAGTGATAATCTATTGGATCTGTCACAGATGTATCTATTACAAATAAATGGGTAATTATTATAATTGCTTAGTCATAACTTTTCCCTGATGGGCGGGGGGGGTTTGCTGAGAGCAGTGTAGAGCTTGGCTAGCCTCGACACACTGCTAGAATGCTCGAGCTGTGAGGTGTTAGCGTTCTCGCTAGCATCAGTGGCTAACAGTTTGTTTCTGTGTTTGTCTCAGGCCCAGGTGAGGACGGAGGAGCCCGTCACCACAGCGCTGAGTGAAAGCATTCCAAAGTTTCACTTCCCACAGGGCCGGCCCCAAGCCAACCTCAACATTGACAGCCTCATTTCCAAAATTGAGAAAATATTTTCCCAATTCCCAAATGAAAGGGCCACCATTGAGGACATGGGGCAGGTTGCCAAGGTGAGAATGTGATTTGTAGCACGGAGGTTCAGCTGCCACCCAGCAAATTATTTTCATTAGTGCCATTTTCGTTCCTAACTTTACGAATGTTTGCTGATTTTAAACCTCTCGGAAAATATTATCTCCGTCTCCCTGAGGAATGTGAGAAATGGCCTGAGGGAAACCTGAGTGAAGAGAGAAATGACAGCTAGGTTTCCTCAGGGAAGTCTTAAAGTGATGCAACACCGCTTGTCAACCCAATAGTGTCATGTGTCATCGTGCTGTTCTTTTCTGCATTAAAGCTCACACGTGTATCTAGGAAGTTTCCAAGCTTACTTAATTTTTTTCCCCCCAATCCCTCTTCTCTGTATCCACACCCTGCCCTGCCCCATGTCTCCTCCTTCCTCCTTCCTCTCCCTAGGCCTGCGAGTGTCCTCTCTATTGGAAAATGCCATTGTTCTGCTCGGCTGGAGGCGACAGGACCGGCTTCGTGTCCGTTCACAAATTCGTGGCTATGTGGAGAAAGTAAGACAATGGCCTCCTCTTATTCTCGCTGGACCGCTGGCACACTCGCAGCCAAACGGCTCATCCAATCTCTTCAGAACAATGATGACCACTCGCTGAGATCACAGACGGCTGCACGCAGCTCTCCGCTATCATTTCTCATTTTCATTTCTAAACAGAAATCATTGATCACAAAGGCCTCGCAAATGGCCACGAGGGAATAGTTGACGGGCATATACAGTATTTGAACGAAAACATCCATTCAGTGTGAAATTGAAAGGAATACCATGGGGCTTTTGTAACGCCGGCTGCGCACTTAGCTGTGCGCTGAATGCTGTCGTGCGCAATAGGCATGCTCTTGTATTAATGCGTGAGCCTCCAGAGGACTGGACAGAACTGGCCTTTGACTTGAGCTCATGACTGAGCCATTCTTAGATGAGAGGCCACAGCAGACACTTGCATTATTCCCCCCGCTGCTACCATAACACTCAACCCTTCTAATCACTAAGCAGCGAGTCAGAATCCTAATTTCAGAATGTATTATACCCGCACTTTTAAGGGGAACAATTTCAGACTTTAAAAAGAATAGAGAGAACATAAGAGTAAAAAAAAAAAAAAAAAGAGTAACCTTGTAACCATCTGTTCTCTCTTTTCTTCTCCAGAACTCTGCAGACCTGTCACGATGACGCTTCTAAATTTGTGCACCTCTTGGCCAAGCCTGGCTGTAATTACCTGGAACAAGACGACTTTATTCCATTCCTGCAGGTACTGCCTGCAGCACACCCAGGGAGAGGGGGGCTGGACTTGGCACTGTGGGATGGCAAAAAATTGCATTGGCTTGGGGTGGTGCAAACTGGACTTAATTTTTGGACTGTCCTGCTGAGGCAGTGCTTTTTTCATGTGGCGGAGGACTAATTCGGGGGACGTTACTGTCAGCCAATAATATAGCAGAGGAGGGGAGTTTACTGAAGGGAGGTTCCACCAGTGCAGGACTCAAGCTCAGCACATTATACACACACACACACACACACACACACATTATAGCACCAAAATAATCCCAGAGATGCCGATTTATCAGATTGCTTCATTCAACAACAGTCTAATTGACTGTTTGGTCAGTCTTTACCATGTGGACCTGCTGCGCTGGCATTTTGTATTCTCATTCTTCCTGACAAGCTGTTGGTGCTCCACGCTAGCCCCGCCCTACACCTGATTCATTTTCATGCTGGCAGGAGCGCGCCGCGCCGTACTGAAACAGCCGTTAGCATACCAGCAGAAATGCCTCGTGGCATACGCTGTTTAATTTGTACGGTGGCGCTCCGCGAATCGCCTTTGACTGTTTTGATGAATGAAAGGCGGATTGCAACGGAGTAGATTTGACTGTCCCCGCCTGTTTCCTGTGCCCGGTGATTTATGTGTTTCTCTATGATTTAATTTCTCACGGTAAGAGTCAAAGAGGCATGACAGCTGCCCTGAAATAAGGCCTTTTAATTTCATTGCCGCCTTCGCATTTATGTCAACAATTCTTTCCCCCCGGCAGAAGGGAAGGGGGTAGCATAAAGAAAAGACATGGGGGAGTTACATGGCAAGAATATAGCTGCAGTTCATTTGAAATGCAGCACAACCCCCGCGACTTTACGGCACGAGGAAGGAGAGAAGGTTAAGCAGTCACCAGTCTTTTCTCTGGCCCTCTCACCACTTTGCTGTCAAATCAGAAAGGCTTACGCTCATCCAAAAACCAGTCCACCCAGTGTTTTCTGACTTCAAAGGAACATTTAAATTTGATGGCCTCTCCCGACAAGGCCTGGAGCCTTTTCTTTACATAGCACAATTTATAAAGCATATGGCACGACAGAATGATGTCGATAGACACTGACAACTTCTGATGTTTGAATAATACGCATTTATAAGTCTCCTCTGAATGTCATGCGTCCTGTCTACCCAAAAAAAGAAAGAGACATGTGGTCTGCCATTAAAACTCCTCTCTGAAAGTAACTGCAGGATTTAAGTGAACATATGTATTTGTTATTGTAGTAGGCGCAGTGTGTCATGGAGTTGTTCTCTGGCCTTTCGTGTTTGTTAGTTTTGCGGGGCGTGTTATGGAAATGGCTCGAGGCAGACGCAGCAGCAGCAGAGACAAAGTGTGCTGACCTTGCTTTATTGTTTTCAGGATGTGGTGAACTCACACGCAGGCCTGGCCTTTCTGAAGGAGGCACCGGACTTTCACTCGCGATACATCACCACGGTAAACTACCGCAACACAAGTAACAGTGCGAGAAACATTAAAATGGTTTTGCTCATTATACGATAACACTATCAACTGTTTTTTTGTTTTTTTTTTTTCAGGTGATTCAGCGGATATTCTACAATGTGAATCGGTCGTGGACTGGAAAAATAACATGTTCTGAGCTCAGGAAAAGTAACTTTCTTCAGGTATATGACTCTACAGTTACAATGAAGTTGTTTTTCTCTGTTACTAAGGATGTCTGCTGGTCTGGTGAACATCTAAAAACATCTCATGACTTTAAAAGACATTAAATTGTCTTACAATATAATCTAAATATAAATACTTTAACTTACTTACTAATCTCTTATCTTGTTTTTTTTCTCTGAAGAAAAGTTGTGTTGACAATTTAAGGTTTACAAAAGGAAAATTTGATTTTACATCAACTTATACGCCCGTTATGATAACATCGTTCTCACCAAAGGAATTGCTAAAAACCAGGAGCACTGTGACGTCGCTACGATAAAGTCCAACTGGGCAAAATACTTCTGTGGTCAGATCATGAAACGGGCTGTAAAGATGTCAGCAGTTTACTCAGATTATCTAAACCACTGTGTTTATATGAGGACACCCATACTGTTGGTATAAATCCTCACTTTATTAGGCTGAACAAGGAAGTCTGTCCGTAAACTTTAATGGATGTTTGCAAAAGACAGTTTGGTTAATATTAAGAGTATGTTTATAATTATTAATAATAATAAAAAATACATTTAAATTCTGGCTGTGACTTTTGTTTTGTTTTTCTGTCCCAGAACGTGGCGTTGCTGGACCAGGAAGAGGACGTGAACCAGCTGACAGAGTTCTTCTCCTATGAACATTTCTATGTCATCTACTGCAAGTTCTGGGAGCTGGACACAGACCATGACCTCTACATAGACCAGAAGGACCTGGCACAGCACAGTGACCAAGGTGCACAGCAGACTAGACTCAAAGTTTGACTTGAATAAACTGTTTATCTTAAAATCACACACACACAGTCCAAACAGCAAAAGAGTGCTGACACGGCGGCAGAACACTAAAACAACCCTCCTGGCATTTGTTGGTCCTGTCAGCAGGCTGAAGCTGCATGTAACAATAAAAAAAACATTTGTAAATGTTACTCTGTCCAGGTTTACTGCTCACACACAAACACTTACTCGGGAGGGGAAAAAGACTTGTCTTTGACGCTTCCTCCACACACACTCAACACCACATGTTCCTGGTTGATGGTCTGTGAGTGAGGCAGGGGAAATGAGACACAAGATCAATAAGAGAGCAGCAAATATACTCTGCAATTTCTACCGGCTATATGGTCAAAATGATGACCGGAGGATTTATTGCTTTGTCAAGATAAAAAGGAGCTACACCAGCCGAGTCTGGATTTACAGTCTGTGAGAATGGATTACATCTGTTGTGAAAACATTAACTGAGAGAAAACCTTTTTTTCTGCAAAAGTCTGGATTGTAAATGATCTTTTTGCTGTTTTTTTTGTCCAGCCATCTCCCATAAGATGATCGAGAGAATATTCTCAGGAACAGTAACGAGGTAAGTTTAAAAATAAAAGAGTTTAAAAGATGCTTATCGTCAGGAGCGATAGTTTCAGTAGTGATTGTGTGTTTTACTCCATCAGAGACAGACGGGTGTATAAAGAAGGCCGGCTGAGTTACGCTGACTTCGTCTGGTTCCTCATCTCCGAGGAGGACAAGAAGACGGACACCAGGTATGTGGACTCACAGCCACGCTCACTGCATCTCCTTCCTGTCGTTTCACACACACACACCTCCATCCTTCCCTCTTCTCTGCGTCCAGTATAGAGTACTGGTTCCGCTGTATGGACCTGGACGGGGACGGGGTGCTCAGCATGTACGAGCTGGAGTACTTCTACGAGGAGCAGTGTCAGAAGCTGGAGACGATGGCCATCGAGCCCCTTCCCTTCGAGGACTGCCTCTGCCAAATGCTCGACCTCGTCAAGCCTGAGGTCGAAGGTCAGACATCGCCTTACATTTATACACACTCTGAGAAGTTCACGCACCATGGACACTGACAGTGTGCATTCTTTGTGAACACTGACAGTCGCATAAACACTCTGATCATTAGCTGAGGGAACAGACTGATCTGGACCGCCTGCTGTCAGCTGGTGGTGTCATCCACGCATTCTTTAGCACCATGCTTTTAGAAGACACTAGTCCACGGCGAGGCATGTTTAGTATTGATAGCCACAGCAAGAATGTGACCCTCAGTCGACCTGCTGGTACGCCGCACTATTGGAGCTGTGGAACACAACGTGTAATATGAGATTTAACAACTTCTTCACTTAGTATCTGAGGCAGATGTTTCCCTTCTCCCGACAATTTTCAGCTCTTTTAACACGTTTGTTCAAGTTCCACATTAAATGTGACGTGAACTTGTCCACTAGCTGTATAGATATCGAGTCTGACGGAGTTTTCATGAACAACTCGTGCCACTGACGAGGAATGCAGAACTTCAGTGTGATGTTTAAAGTCAGGCTTTAAGTTTATTCACATTTAACACACAGGTTTGAATTGATGATTTTTTTGATAATTGATGAAGAAAAATCCAAAAAATTGCTGATCACATATTAATCACATAATTTGCTGCTTTTCTGATTTCACATCTTTATATTTTAAATATCTTTGACCAAAACCGTTCACACTGTCCTCTGATAACTTATTACACGCATTTTTTTTTTACATTTTAGGGACTAGATGAGTTTTAACTAGTTTGAAATATGGTGGCCCAGCTGTAGGAGGCAAAAGATCACGTCCTTAACTGTGCGAGATTAGCTAGGGTGAGCGTTAGTGCCGAAAACTCGACATTTACTGAGTCAGTCGAGTCTGAGGCCAATTTTGAAAGCTGGATTGGATGTCAGAGTCAGGCTAAGAACCTTGTAGTGAAACCTCTTTAATGCTTTAATAACACCCGTGCCATAAATCATCTGTCACCCGTCTAAAGCGCCTGTTTTATCCCGTCCAGGTAAGATCACTCTGCGGGACCTGAAAAGGTGCAAGCTGTCCCACATCTTCTTTGACACTTTCTTCAACATCGAGAAGTACCTGGACCACGAGCAGAAGGACCCGTTCTCTGTCATACGGGTAAGATTTAAAGTGATGTGAGAGAGTGTTGTCACTCACATCAGAGATCGAGTGGGTCACGTTATTTGTCGTGTTATTAAGGAGGCGGAGACGGACGGCCAGGAGGTGTCAGACTGGGAGAAATATGCAGCAGAGGAGTACGACATCCTCGTGGCTGAGGAGGCCGCCAACGATCAGTGCAACGACGTGTAAGTCATGGTTTGATTATTGATTACTGTATTTTTCGACATGTCACGGCAGGAAAAGAAAGGAAAAGGTGTAACAACAACATTTGAAGACGTTCTGTTGTGATGGTTTGAGTTCATGTCCTCACAGATAACAATGTTTTTTGAAGTAGTTGTCAGATCAGCTGAGGGTCGACTCCTCCTCGCTAAGACGGGGGGCCCCTCTGAGAGAGTCAGTGATAGATGAGGCTGTTGACAGGTATGTTGTGTGGCGGTTTTAGGAACACCACCGACTAAAGACAGGCTGCTAACCAGAGCAGGTAAGACACTGAGGGTACCAGCAAGGAAGTGTTCTCCTCCTCCTCCTTCTCCTCCTCCTCCTCCTCCCCTTCCTTCTCCTCCTCCTCCTTCTCCTCCTCCTCCTCCTCCCCTTCCTTCTCCTCCTCCTCCTTCTCCTCTCTGGGCTGGTCTAGTCCTAAACTCACTCCTAGCTTCTACCCTCACCCCCACGGATCTGACCTTACTGTCGACAGCACAGTATCGCGTAGCCGTGTGTCGGAGCTGGGAGTCTGTTTGTGAGCCAGACAGTTAATCTTCCGTCCTCTACGTGTTCCTCCTTTTGTCCTTTCCGGTCACACTGGTTTGTTGAAAAGAGATCAGAGGTGTTCAGAGCGGGAGGTGGGCCTCCCCAGGGGGGAAGCTTAGTGAGGAGCAGCAATATTAAACTATCTCAGCTCTTTTGTTGAGTGTCTGATGACATGATCATGATCCCAGGAGTGAAACTAAACAAGTAAACTGAGCAAGCTTTGTCTGACGGGAGGACCACAGCCTCAGACTTTGAAAACCGCTGGTTTAGAGGAGTAGTTCGACACATATTAACTTTCTTGATGAAAGTTGGTTAAAAAGATCTCTACCACTCTCATACCTGTATGATAAATACAGCCAGCAGTCAGTTAGCTTAGCATAAGGTTTGTCAAAATTTGGCCATCAGCACCTCTAAAGCTCACTTATTAACACTTATTAACACTTGTGTAAACGTAACAAGTCGTGGTTTTACGGTGGTGATGTGTCGGACTGTTTCTTGGAGACTCGAACAGGAAATACAGTCAGTGCAGGCTAGCTGTTTACCCCCGTTTCCAGTCTTTGTGCTAAGCTAAGCTAATCTGTTGGTAGTTTCATATTTATCACACAAACATGAGAGGTGTTTTTATCTTCTCTGACTATCAGGAAGAAAATGTTATTTTTTTGTCTTTTCTTTCTGCGTGACACATTTCTGACTGACGTTTTTCTCCGCGTGTCCGTCCAGGTACGATAATCCTCTGAGCCCGTTGGGGCAGCACATCTCCACCGAGCTGGGCCTGACAAAGAGACACTTCTTTGAGATCCCCACTCCACACTGCAACCTGGACCTGGACGAATACGAGTACGAGGACGACTTTGAATGACCCGCGCGGGGCCCTGTAAGCGTTTTCTCACAAGCCCTGCTCGACCAAGCAGCGTTTAGTCGACGAACCGCAACAAATCAGAGACTCGCAGGGTCAGAGCACCGGTGGGGTCCGATGTGCTGGAGGAACGGACACAGTATCTCACGTTTGACAGGAAACGTGAGCAGAAGGTGGTTCATCACGATACTGTACTATACCAGATGTTTTAGTATTTTCACCGGTCACACTTAAAGAAGTCGCCACACAGGCCGACTTCACGATGTCACAAGCAGCACGTTTAGACCTTCGCTTCATCGCCCACGTACTGACAAAGTTCAAGTTCTGCATGTCATGCTTTGTACAAATAATGTTTGGGACGAGTGTTATTTCATGTGAACGTCAGTATTGTGACACATTCTTTTACACACTGGAGCTCCCTGGATTGAAAACCATGTTTCTGTTCGATTCAGCGTATGAACTGATTATCTGACGTCATTGGCTAATGTTACATTCCAGTGATCATAAGACTGTAAATTCATGAACGGCTGTTTGTTGGAGCGACAAGTTACCGAAAAATGCCAAACGAGTCACCGTCAAGCCTGCTGTACACACAAGCACACAGTTCAGACTGCCACATATTGTACAGGTTATTATTATTATTATTATTATGAATTAGATTTAATGTATGTGTGAGATGGGGTTATAAGTTATTAGATGAATTTATAAATAACTGTAAATATTTATTTGGTGCTTGCTGTGTTTGTAAATGATTTGGGCAAGTGTTTTAAGCTAATTCTTTTTTCTATGTTACACAGTACTTAATTTGAATGTACTTTGACAGAACAAAAGGAACCAATTTTAAAAATGTTTTGCTTTTCTTTAAATAATAAAGCCTTGGTTAACGGAAGAGTAAAGAAACGGACTGCGCGGTTTCATTTCATCCATCCAAAAATCACGTTTTTGGTCACATCACAATTGCACACGTAAATCCAGATGTTGAAAGATAATAAAATACTGTAAAATGTCTTCATGGTGTAGATGTATTTACAGGAATGAACACAGCTCGGACAAATGTTTATTTAAATAAATGTACAGCATACATAAGCTTTGAGTTTTTGGCCTTATAACTCTAAAAGGAGCGTTAATAAAGTGGCAGGCAGGACGATAAAGCAAAGTTCTTAATGCACTCTGAGATAAATAGAAAGTTGGGACCTGAGCGTGATCCAAAAATAAAATAAATCATTTAGTGTTACTTGTAATATTCAAGTACAGAACAGACACGTACAACCCCGACGACAAAACTTTGGGTAGCTTTGAAAAACGTAAATTTACGTCCATGATTTCCAGAAAACAAACAAAAAAGTGAACTCGTCTGCAGCGTTTCTTAATTTCTGACTTTCTCTTTGCGTGATGGAGTCTTAAGTTGTTTTTGCAGATGCAGGGATTTTCCAAAATGTTCCCAAGCCCTTGTAGTAATATCCTTTATAAAATCATGCTGGTTTTTTAATGCGGTAATGCATAGAGGGGATCAAAGGTCACGGCCATTCAATGTTTGTTTTCAGCCTTTCTCCTTATGTGAGATTCTCTTTTGTATTTTAAAGATATTACAGATCGAAGCAGATCGAAATCCATAAATGTATTATTAAAGTGTGCATTGCGAGCACGTCCTTAAACTGTTTGACTATTTGCAGTTTGTCACAAAGTGGTGAACCTCGGCCCCCTCTTTGCTCATGATTCTTTCACCTGCGACCAGTTCACCTGTTTTCCTGTTCAAACAGGTTTCCATCACGTGTTTTTTGAGCGTTACACAACTTTACACTTGGACCTCCAGTCCATCTCGTCTCTGTGCTGCATTCAACTGAATATAGATTTAAAAAAAATATGATTACATTCATCATGGAGTCCCAACTGTTTTGGAATCGGGGTTGTATATGTGCAAAAACACTTGGTCCTCAAATGAAAGTGCTCTAATATACTTGACATTATTTAAAGGATAAGTTGAGGGTCTTCAGCGTTTCTCTGTTAACAAATCCCATGAAAAGACTCTTGTATTCTTGTATGTCGCCACAAGCCCATTGTTTTCTACTGAAAGTGTTCAATCTTGATCACAAATATAGTTTTCTTTTCAGTAATTTACTAAAACATTCGGGCTCTTTAGTTTTTAATAAATGTAGTCAAACAGCAGTTAAAGTGCATTTTTTTTCTGGGTACTATTTTCAGCTGCGAAATACATTTTTGGTTCTCTAGTCAGGATTTACAGCAACAGGACAGTGAATGTGGGATTTATTCAAAGTGAACTTTGTAATGTCTTCTCTCTCTCTCTCTCTCTTTAATACTTTCTGGGCAACAATTGAGGTTTTTGGCACTGAGGAAGAAGTCTTTTCATGAGATTCACAGGAGAAAACTAGAATGTCACGGCTTTATCCTTTCAAACTTTGTCCTCATACAAAATATAGAAAACTGCGTTTTCAAATAAGCTTATTAACAGAATTGTATAAATAGACACCGCGATGTCTGCACGTCAGAACAGAAAAGTTGTGTGATGTCCCCGTGAGGCGACAATCACAACAGTCACAGTTCGATTTCCACAGTGTCATCGTCCGGCTCGTTGCTCGTGTCGAGGACAGATGCCTCGATGTTCGATCTTTTTGCAGGAGGCTCCACGGGGACAGAGAAGGGATCCGGATCAGGTGTCTTTTCCTGATGGCTGAGGAGTTACATGAGGTTACAGTAATGAACATTTGTTTTATGAAATTTAAATATTTATATACCTGAGTCTCACCTTGGACTGAAGCTGGCCCTGTGAGCTTTGCTGACTTTGGAGTCAGCGGGGCTGAACGGGCACGGGGACTTACTTCCTAAAAATGACAAAAATAAAAAGATATGGTGGCACTTTGTGACAAAAAAGACATTCTGGGTTTGATTTTGTTGTTTAGCGTCGTACCTTCCAGTTTTTGTTTGGAGAAAGGAGAACGGTTGGGCTTCCTGTCAGAGCTAACGTAGGACACGGCGTCCTCCCCTTCAGCTACAGCCAATAGGGAAGCGCGATAGTAGATAAGTGGCTGCCAGCACTCCTCCCTGAGGTCAATAATGTGCTCTGCAGTGTGCTTCTGCAGGTACGTGAACCTGCACAGACAAGAAGAGACGTTCAGGAGGGCCAAGTTTATTTTAAAAAACCTGTTTGTAACCCTGTGTGAAGCAGCACGTACACTGTTTTCTTGTCTGGTTTGAGCAGTTTACTGGAGAACTCGCTGAGGATGGTCAGGTAGGAGAGGTATGGTGGCGTAGATGTTTCTGGGGTCTGACTGAACTCCTGGAATACAAACTCAATGCCGTTCCTGCAGTTATTAACACACAAAGTTTAGGGCACAAACACCGCCTTAAAAAATGAATCTGAGTAATGAGAAACAAGCCTGTGCTGACCTGTGGATCATGACAATGCATTCACGAAACTTGACAAGGTCCCCGAAAGTGAGGGCGAACCTCCTGGCGAGCTCCTTGATGCTGGTGAACGTCTGAACTCCAGGTTGAGCTCTACCGCCGCTCTCCTGCTCTCGCTTAAGACGAACAAACAGCTGTGAACAGTGGAGGGGAAAAAAAACGTGTCAGCATCTGGTGGTGTGCAGATGATTTAGCTTCAGTTTTTAGGATGCGTGTGGAGCGACTGTACCTGCTGCAAACAGAGCACCAGCGTACGAGCACTCTCTATCTTATCCATCTGTCTGGTCCTGTACATCGTCTCCTTGATGATGTCTCCAAAATCGTTATAGTACTGAGGACAAAGAGCGAAGGAACTGATACGAGAAGCTCACCGAAGCTACACCCGGCAGTCTGTTAGCTTAGCTTAGCATAAAGACTGGAAACAGATAGAAACAGTTAGCCTGGCTCTGTCCAAAGGAAACAAAATCCACTTACCAGCACCTCTAAAGCTCATTAATTAAATCTCGTTTCTTTAATCTGAACAAAAAGTGGGAAAACTGAGTGCGGTTTTATGGGGACCTATTTTGTGGCGGGGTGCGGTGACTTTCTGCAGTAACCCCCCGACTCAGGTCAGTTTATTGGCTGCTGCAACAATTTGAATGATGCAAGGTTGAGCACACGTTTACAGGTGACCTTTGGACAGAGCCAGGCTAGCAGTTTCCCCCTGCTTCCAGCCTTTGTGCTAAGCTAAGCTAAAAGGCTGGTACAGATATGAAGGTGGCATCAATCTTCTCATCTTTTTGGGGGCATATTTTCACAAAATGTGGAGTTAACCTTTTACCTTCATGTAGTACATGAAGACCTCAGCTGCCATGCTCATCTCCAGCACTCCATGCACTATCAGTTTGCAGTAGGCCGCCAGCAGGTTTCTCCGTTTGTGAAGGTCCTCCAGCCTCTCCACTTCAGAGTTTTCGCCGGCTGAGGAAGCCAGATGGAGTTGAAGCGGTGCGGTTGGATGCGATGTGGTGCGAGAGCAAGTGATTAATCACGAGAAATCATATAACGGAAAGAAAAGAACAAAGCAGAGGCGGGGAGAGAGTGTTTTAGTTAAGTTTCGGGACAATGGCTTTAGCAGGTGGAAATCAAAGATAACATAAGACTAGAGTTATGGTTGTGACACCATGTGGCTTCAATCTTTCACGAGGCTAATAAAATGGGCTCGGAGGTGAGCCAGAGTTAATGGAATTTTCTCACGGGAAGAGATTGCCCTGATTTTATGATTTAACTCAGTGCCCTTGCCCTCTGAGTGATCTCTGATCCAGCAGCTAATAGAAAACACTGTCTATATAACAAAACCATTACCAGGCAAATCCAATAAAACAATAGCTTTTTATTACATGTTCAAAAACCAATAATCCTGTATTGTATTTGGTTGAACATTTAAGGGATTCCCACCAGGACAGCTATTGACTTCTCCGGACTACACCATATTTGGATGCAATATGTCTCTGAAAGTAGAAGCTATCGTAGAGGTAATAAAATGTTTTAGATAGAGACGGCCATGAATGAATTCATGAGTTTACCTGCGTGACTTTGACAAAGAGAACACTATGTATTTCCAACATGTCAATCTTGTTTTTCTCATTTCAAGAACAGACGGGAACATACTGGCGTCATCGACTTACAAGCGGCGGCGGCGCTTTGCATAACAAAGTCGAACATCCCTTCATACAAATTAGTGGAGCCAGTTTCAGTCTGAGGGTATTAACAGGGCTTCCTTTGTAATTGGGGGTCAATTGTCAGGTCAGGTTGGAAATCAGACCCCATTTAGAGTCAGCGGGCAGCTCCGCAGTCAGTTATTAAGCCAAACGTGTGGCTGTGCATTTAATATCTGCATGTTTTTAACCCACGCTGAGCCGCTGCACTGAATCAATGCTTCACTCAGAGCGCCCCGAAGGCCGAAAGACGCCCTGACAGAGTGAGAGTGCCATCTACTGCGCGTCGCTGCAGTGTGACCCACACACACACTGCCTGGGTACATGTTTGTCTGACACACCATTACAAGGAAGTGTGTGTGAGGATGCATACCGTGAACAGGTAACCATAGAGTGCAACCAAGATGTTGAAAACAAAGTTGTGGTTTAGTTTTTCAAACGGGTGACGTACGCGGCTCGGTTCTAGCTGGAGACCTTTGCAGAGGTGGAAAGTATTTTTGTGCATGCTGCTCTCTTCCTTCTACATTTATCAGACAGTTATAGTTGCTTGTTACTTCTCAGACTGAGATTTTACATG
Organism: Sciaenops ocellatus; assembly: GCA_033000465.1. Taxonomy (NCBI): domain Eukaryota; kingdom Metazoa; phylum Chordata; class Actinopteri; family Sciaenidae; genus Sciaenops; species Sciaenops ocellatus. Next base: position 5,780,929 of record CP136868.1, read on the forward strand.
AAAAATATAAGATTATAAAATAAGTAAGAAAGCAGTGTCTTCCTCAGGGTCCTTTGTCGTGTTTCATGAGTTGTTACGAGCACCACCAGACACATTTTCCCTCTAAACTTCTCACATGGGTTCATTTATATAACTGTTCAACGCCCCGTCAAATAATCCACTGCAGAAAAGTTTTTAAAAATTCATACAAATTTGTGTTTTCTTTTCTTTTCTCTCTCATTTTACGACCCCTCTGATTTTTCTTGTGCTTTATCGGTATTAAGAATCTAATCATGTCATGTATAATCATATATCAGTCACAGGGGATATGTTGTAAATGCAGCACTTTTTACTTGCAGTGGAGTACTTCTACATTGTTGTACTGTTACTTTTAAAGTGTTGTTCTTACAGCGCTGAGTCTTTGTTGTTTATTGTGACCTCTGTACTGTCGTCTGTCAAATGAAGGCAAGAACGCCATAAAAAACAAAAATGTACCCTCAATTAGAGACAAATGTTGTATTGGAAAATATAATTACTGCCCTTCAGACATTTAAAAAATAATAATTTGTGTGTGTTGTGGTTTCTCGTTGACAAATTCAGACTCTTTGAATATGCAAATAGTTTAACTGCTCGATACAAGATGCCTCTGACTTTACTTTAAGGTGCGTCTAAGTAAATGTGCACTGGAGGTTTCACACTTGTTTAAAGATGCATATTTGGACCACGACTGTCTCCAAAGTTCAGCAGGTGAATGTGAAAACAGCCTTCTAGTGTCAGACTCTGCACACTGATACACATCTGCACGGAGGTGAAGTGAAAGGAGGATTCATGTAAACAGACTGAAGGTCTCACCGCTGCACTGGCTGTCACAGTCTGACCCGACAAAGACGTGCACGCATACGAAGGCCAACAGCGCCCTCTGCAGTTTGGGACTGGGAGTGTAGAGCAGCGGACCAAAAGAGGTGGGATCCCACACGTGGAGCTGGTAGGAGTGAGCCGTGAGGACGTCACAGACGCCCAGAAAAGCCTTAACGTGGAGAGACGAGAGGAAGTTAGAGAGGTTAGGAGAAAGTAAACGATGAGCTTGTGCTTCGTGTCCTACCTGCCGCCGCACGCCGTGGTCAGGGTGGGAGAGGAAGTGATGACCTCTCTCGCAGAAGAGACGCAGCTGCAGTCTCTGGGCTACAGCTTTCTCCTAAAACACACACAAACACACATTTCACACACAAGTTTTCAGAGCAGTGAGGCTAATATTGTGCAGAAATGTCACTTAATATGAGCCTCTCTAGAAGTACAGTCCTAAATCTGTGTTACCAGGGCAATTATTTTCACAATCTACTAATCCACTGCCTAATTCTTGATTATTTGATACGCTTTTTGACTATAAAATGTCAGAAAGTTGCTCAAAATACCAATCAAAAGCTCCCACAGCCTGTGGTGACACGTTAAAAAGTCTTGTTTTATCCGACCAAGAGTCTAAAACCTCAAGATATTTATTTCACTGTCATAGCGGACAAAGAAAATCAGAAAATATTCTTAGAACAGAGAATTTTTGCTGTTTATTCTATTATAAAAATAGCTGATTAATCTTTTAGGGAGGTACAGGAGGTCGTCCAGTAATCAGGAGAGCGGCTGTTCGATCCCCGCCTCCTCCAGTCCGCATGTGGAAGTGTCCTAGGGCGAGATACTGAACCCCAAATTGCTCCCGAAGGCTGCGCCACCGGTGTGTGTGTGTGAGTGTGTGTGTGTGAATGGGATTAGTTCATTTCTAATGAGCAGTTGGCACCTTTGCACAGCAGCTTCACCCTCCATGAATGTGTGTGTGTGTGTGTGAAAGGGTCAGTGTGACATGGAGTGTAAACAGTGCCGTCGCTATCATAGCGCACGTTACGCGCTGCGCGTAGGGCACAAAGTGCTGGAAGGGTCACCAAAATGGCCCAATTATCATCATAATTATGAAGCTCATAATGATGAATTATTTAAACCACAAAAAAGCCACAAAGCAATTATGCAAATTGGCTAGCTGAGTGTAAAGCACTTTGAGTGGTCGGAAGAGTTTAGATTTCAGTGACTAATTATTTCTAATTGTCTGTATGATGATACATTTAATTATTATACTACTGAAGATACCAAAGATTCCTTCTATTTACACAGAGCTGCAACTAACCATTATTTCTATTATCGATTCATGGATTAGTTGTTTGATGTGTAAAATGTCAGAACATGTTTCCCAAAGCCCGAGGTGACGTCTTGTTTTGTCCACAGTCCAAAGATATTCAGTTTAATCTCACAGAGGACTAAAAAAAAAACAGAAAATGTTCACACTGAAGAAGCTGAAATCCAAAATCAGATCATATATCTAATATCTAAATATGAACGGGTTATTTTTAAAGATCGGGGCGGTCACAGCTGCTCGAACGATCCTCGGATTATGGAAGAGTACAGCTGCTCCAGATGTTAAAAAATGGATGGAACGCATCAGATATATGAACACATTTTGGCTAGAATTAACATTGATGAACTTTAAGAGGGCATGGGAACAGATTTTTTGTATATTCTTTGTGTATATAGGACCTCTGGGACTCTCTGGAGTCAAATGTTTATTTTCAGATGTTAATTTACTGCAGGCCTTTGTATATATTGCGGATTGTTTCTGTTTATTTTATGTTTGTGTATGTCTGAGTGAATAAAAACTGAGATCCCAGTACAGTACATTCATATGTCGTTCAATTCTGCTGTTCATACAAATGTCTTATTGTCCTGTTTCTAAATCTTTGTATTCGTACTAGTTCAAAGATGTAACTCACTCTGGACGTCAGAGTTTCACTGCTCATGTTGAGAGACCAGAGCATGGAGTAACTGAGACACTGCAGCACTTCTAGCAGCACCTTTTGGACGAAAAAATGAATAAAAGAGAAAAACACTGAGGAGACTAATGATACAAAGATACGTCCAAAAAAAAACTTGTATAAACTTGATCTTCTTGGATCTATTATTTTCAGTGTTTTTACCGCAGACGGAGCTCCTCCCTGGCTGCTCTCCAGTGACAGGAGAGGAGACAACACCTCAAACAGGTTCCAGCGGATGAGGTCGTGACAGCTGACAACAGATGAAGAGAAACAGATATGTACAAGCACTAAATATACAACGCCGGCAGAATATTGTGGGCTCGACCTTCATTGTGAGCCGGCTCTTAAATCTCACTTGTGGAAAGCTCTGAGTTTCTTCAGTGTGGCTAAGATTTCTCCAGTTTTCTCCTCATCAGCAAACAAACCGTCCCCCTACAACAGAGGAACAGGAAATGATAAGTCATCATGTCAGGATCCCCATAACGGTTATTCATCCAGTCTAACAGGGCCCCTCACCACGAGTGAGTCCCCCAGCAGCGCTGTCAGTTGCTCCACCCAGCGCTGGACCAGAGAGTCTCTGGCAGCCCGGGCCGTGGAGCACCCGGCCGTCTCCTCCCCGCACAGGCTGAGGTACGTGCGGGCTGCAGCCTCCAGCACGGCAGGGCTCGAGTGGAGCTCCAAAGCAGCTCCCATCTCTGCCATCAGGCTGGACACCGCCTGAGGAAGAGGACGAGAGTCACCATACCCAACAGTTAATAACACTTCAATGACCGACGTGCCTCGCCCTCTCCTTCGTAGCATGAAGAAACTACAGTGGCCGGTCTATCTACAGTCAGTTTAGTTCGGCTGTTCTGGGTTTCTCGAAGAAACATGATGGATCTCATTTTCAGGTGATTATTACACAAATAATGAAAACATAGTTATGCATATTATATTCCATTTCTTCTAATAGAGGCCCCTAAATTTTAAACACTATATCTTTAAGACTAATAGAGACATTCTACATTATAAATAATACATTTAAGATGATTTTGACAACTTAATAAAAAAAGTAATAGAATTATTTCTTATTTAAGTATTTGCTCCTTCTCTCTGGTTTATGTCATAAGAAATCTTATTCTTTGGACAAAGCAAGATAAACAACTTCAATATTTGGTTAATTCAGTATTTATCATTTATTATATAGACTACATGATGAAGTAGATAAATGAGTAATCAAGCAACAAAATGATTCCCCAGTTAGAAAAGTTTCTCTGTCCAACTTTGTGATTTTAGTTGAAATTAGTGTAATTTAACCATTAAACTCGTCCCTAGTGCAGCCTTTAGAAATGTTCTCAGCATTTTACTTTTATCACCGCGAGGGTTAGATAGATCTATAATCAACCTTTCATATCATATCGATAATAGCGGCTCAGTAATCTCTGCAGTGTGTAACAGAGACATTTATTTTTCATGAAATTCTTCACGTTATTGTTCGTGTGTGTTGAAACGTCGGGATGCAGACCTGGGTGTTTTCAGCCTCGAGACACTTTGGGAGGAAGTACTGAGGAATCTTCATCAGGGAGGCGACGATGTCACAACTACTGGAGAACTGAACCAACAACAACATCGTCAGAGAACAGACATTATCATAAAGTAATGCTCAGAATCTGACTGAGACGTGAATGTTCTTAACACAGAAACAAAGCTAGTTGTGGAAAAAATACCTTGGACAGTAACTTAGGAAGCACCATGAGGAGATGTTCAGTGAGTTTGGTACAGTCATCAATCAGAAGTTTCTTTTCTCTGGCGCTCATCACCTGAAACATTAACATCTATTTATTAAAATATAATGTTACATGTTCACATCGGATGCTGGAGTCAGATTAAGGATGGATGACCTTCTTTGTTCCGCTCCTTCCTGCCAGCACCGGTCCCTCTGAGGCCTGACGCACCGACGCAACCAGGACCTCCACAAGCACGGCTTGTTCTGCCTGAGTAAGACCTACACACACACACACACACACACACACACACACACACACACAAAGATGATGTGCACCGTAGACTCCAATCGAAGCTTATGAGGCCTGATAGTAGTATTTGTGGTGCCTGATTAAGAAAAATCCTAAATCCGCCCCTGTCCATAATACAAAAGAAAGACTTCCGTCTACTCCACCACAGATACACAAACACACAGACATCAGTTACCTGGACTGTGTGAGGACGGCTCCTGCAGCAGTACCGATGTGAGTGCGGGCCAGTCCTTGAGCAGAGCTCCACCACAGTCCCACAGACTGTCCACTAGATACACCACATGCTTGTGCAGCTGAAAGCATGAAACAGACAACATGTGTTAGTCCGCCCATGTTGTGGAAGACGACACACAGCATCGGGTCATTTTCGTGAATTTGCAGTCCGTGTGTTTTCACCTCAGACTCCTGGTAGAACTGCAGCAGAGCCTTCAGTCTGGAAAATATTTGTTTTTCATGAGCCTCCTCCTCATTTCTTCCATCCTGAGTATCAGAGGCAGGAGCTACAGTGTCGAGAAGCCTGACAGATCAACAATAGGCAAACATTAATCAACTGTTTCTGTTCGTTAGTGTTTGTTAGTTTTTCAAGCGACATACCTTGAGTAGAGCAGCTCCCCTGCGGTTGCCGCTAGAGGGCGCTGTGAAGAGTAAACAAACTGGAGGAGTTGCTTGTAGTCCTCAGGACTGAGCACATCATCGGATGTTCTGAGGAGTCAGAAGAAGAAGAAGAAACATGACAGGAAAACATTAAGGATGACTGGAAGGTGATAAGAACGACAAACTGGTGGCTGGCGACTCACCTGGAGATGAGAAGCAGCAGTTTCATGGTCTGCACTGCCACTTCATTGTCCTTATCCAGGGTCATGGAGATGATCCGGTCCTGGAACACAGACAGTGCACACACGTCTGTCACATTATGTCCACACGTGCATTCATCATATTTCAGACAGTAAAATAATGCCATAAAACTCTTCTCAGTCTGTTTGTTTAGGTTTTATGGCCTGCAAATGTGTCATGGCTCTGTCATACAATTCTCAACCTCATTTCCAGCAGCAAAAGACTGATTTTTTTAGCCATTCGGGGGCATATTTACATTTATTTACACATCCAGTGGTTACAGAGAAACTTTATGATTCAGTCACGTTTGTGTCCACGTGACAAATCTAAGTCCAATTTGTACCCATTTTTTGGTCTCACTAGCTCCTGGGAGAAATATCTGGCTCTTAAGATACTAAATCCTCACCTCTGTTCACCAGCTAGTGGCTAACTGCGTCTGTCTGCTGTGGCTGTAAACGGTGCTACGAGAACGGTGAGAATGAAGCTAAACAACAGGCTGAAACACGCTCCGTAAAGCCGAGAGGAGCTGCAAGGTTTTCACATTTGTCATTCGATATATTGTTATTTTAAAAATATAGATTCTAGTCACTTTAAGAAACTAAAAGAAAGTCAAATGTGTAGATAAAGAGGCAGATATATTTGTATCAGGAACTGTTGGAGTAAAAATTAGACTTCCATTTGCCAGGTGGCCAGAAACATGAATCCACAACAATACTGCTGCTCTGCATCTGTGTCTGCTTAATCTTTAACTGTGACAGCCTGACAGCTTTTGATGTTTCTCTGCCCCCTTGTGGCCGTAATTCATTGATGCAGCTTTAAGCAGAAGAGTTTACCTTGAAGCGGCTGGTGAACAGGTCCAGTTTAGGGAGGAGCAGAGGATCTCCATACAAACCCTGCAGACCTAACACACACTTGAGACGCACGTCCGGTATCTGAAAGGAGACAGTCCAAAAGTGTGTAAAGTACCGAGCTTGTTTTCAATCTTTGCTATTTTTGCGTCACATTATATGTTTGCTGCTGTTTACCTTGTCGTGCATCATCCAGCCCACGTATTTGAGGTAGCTATCGTTGAGAAATGCAGAGCTGTAGAGCTTCATCCACAAACCCAACTCCTCCATGCAGATAGAGCGAATTTCCGGGAGCACGTCGCTGCAAAAAACTAAATTAGATAAAGCTCAACACACACTGAAAGTTATGTCGGAGAAACACTTACCGATATCTCTTCAGAAAGACTCCTTTGAAGACGATGTCCATCATGCTCTCTATCTCCACCTTCTTCTCCTGCAGCTGGAGGACGAGGCACCCAACGAGTCAGACATGACACTGACTTCCTCTCTACACAGCCTGAAATGACGCCAGTCTTACCTCTCTGATGTTCTTCTGTATTCTCTCCAGCTGCAGCGTACTCTTCTGTCTCATCATCTTCGTCTTCTGCACCTCGTACAGTTTCTGGCTGTTTTCAATACTGACGCTCAGGCTCACGGCGACGCTCACCAGAGAGCTCAACAGCTTCACCGCTTATCAGTGGTGCCCAGATCAAATAGTACAGATTAGTTTAACGGATGTGTGTTTATGAATCCAGACGTGTGTGTTTTCTATTACTTACCTGCTAGCGTGCAGGTGTGTCTGAAGGCTCGTACGTAAGAGTTGGACAGCTCGGTAAGCAGCGAGATGACGGTGTTCATCAGGTAACTGTCAAAGATGACGCTGTGCTGACACTGAGCCACCAGCACCGACACAAAGTCACAGAACTCGGAGTGGAACCAGCGGCCGTACGGTCCGGATTGTACCAGAGGATACTCCACGCTATCCTACAGCGGAGACGAGGAGGGAAGGGAGGGAGAGAAAACACTTTAAAGGGCAGCAATGAGCGATGGAAAAGCGAGTCATTTACAGGCTCTGTTATTTCTTTACTTTCCTGATGTGAAGGAGTATGACTCGATGAGGGGTCACTCAGGAGTTTAAACCAATTGGATATCAGTTCAGTTAGAAGAGAAATAGAAAGAAGTCATCTTCAAAGGTCAAGGGAGAATTTCTCTCCATGTGCAGTACTGAACAGGGGAGAGAAATTGTGTTTCCTTCAGTGCTTCGGTGTACACAGTGAAGAAACAAACAGGTAGAAAAGACAGTAAAAGAGGGTAGCATTAGATAGCATAAGACAGTAAACGCATGGTGTTGTGTGTGTCTGCAAGGACGTGCATCAATATGCTGTTTTCCAGCAAGAACTCTAAGCTCGTTCTAGCGGAGCTGCTCGATAACTCTGTGATCAGCTTCCAGGTGTGAATGCGAATAGATGAGACGCATATTAAACAGGGCGTTCCTGCAAAAACAGGATTCAGGCTGTGTGAACCTGCCCTGGATAAATAAAGGTACTGGAGCACTATAACCTGAATGCATCAGGGCGGTGTCCAAAATCAGTTCACCACATCTAGTGTCTGTAGCAATATTATGTCTGTGTCTCTGTCTAGTGTCTGTAATATTACGCTTTTGCTCTAGCGATGACTACGTGTTACTACGTCATGTGAGACAACACACTATACCTACCTAGAATTATGACTCAAAAGTGTCCAATAACTCAAATTACTTCCTATTATGAAGGGAACAGAAACGTGTGATGTTGAATAATATTCTAATAATTTGCTATGTTACATATATATTTGTAATTTGCCATTTGCCGCTATGTTCACCACTGAAATGGTGGGGGCGAAAAGGTGCGATACAGGCAGGTGAAATGTGTTAATCAATGAAGCAGGGAGGCACTACTGACTGTATCCATGGGCCACGTGACTGTGAGGATCCACGGAAAGGCCAGAAACTTCTTATACTGCAGACCAGTGACCTGAAACACACACACACACACACACACACACACACACCGTCACACAGTTTCAGTTCAGAGGGTTGAAACTGGCGCGACAGTGAAAGACACGAAGTAGATACTCGGCTCACCTCATCCAGCTCCTCCACCATCTTACTCATGACTTCACTGTCCTCTTTGCTCTGACACATCTCTGCTGTGACCACACCTGGAAAAAAAAGACAGGAGGGTATAACACACACCTGACTGTGTGTATTCTGTGTGTGCATGTATGTGTGTGGCGTCTGCTTGCCTTTGCACCCACAGCACTGGATGAAGAAGCTGATGAGATCGAGGAGAGAGGAGTCTCTGTCCGACACGTAAGCCTCGATCCAATCATCGATCACCGCCTGCTCACACATCACGCGAGAGTCAATGAGTGTGTTTACTGTGTATTAATATTCTGATAATGCGACTTATCCTGGCGACTTATCGCGTTTCTATGCCAAAATATACCAGATAATATCAGCTTATCCCTGTGAGTCTGTTCCGGTGTTTTTATGAGCCCATCCATATTTTGTAAATGTCATTTGCTGCTCATTAGCTGAACATAACTGGAATATTAACGCAAATATATCACAGTTTGCTAGTCTCACCTGCATGGCACTCCTGCCCATGGTGATCACCTCGAACAGGGTGACAGCCTCCACCTGCTTCTGTTTACCGTGGCGGCCTCCCGCTCTTCTAACACCGCTGCGTCCGGCTTTGACACTCTTGAGCTTGACATTCTCTGAACCCTTGTGCGCTCTCCTCCTTCGTCTCTGCGGGTTTTGAAAGGACGGTAAAAGATGGGTTCTTTAAATGAGCGTATACATGTGAGTTTACGCCAACTGTGAATGACAAACTGCTCTGTGTTGGCATGGAGGGAGTCAGCCAGGCACCAGACACTTCACTCCTCCGTCCGGGTGCTAACAAGTGCAAGTTTGAGACTGTGTGGAAACCTTTAATAGAGTTTCTGCGACGTCAAAGTGCACAGTCATCGTAAAACTGCCGTGTTTAGACACGTTTTGAGAACCGTGACTACTTATTTTATGGATTTCTTTAATAATAATAATTATTGTTGTGGTTGTTGTCTATTTGTGTATGTGAAAAATAGGAGAAGTCCAATAAAAAAGATGGTTCTGTTGTGTTCAAGCGTCCCTATCAGCCATGACAGTGAGCCAGCATGTACAAACCCTGAAACTGAGGCAGCCTGTTTATCATTTACACCGTTTCACACTGTGGCATGTCACCTCTTCTTGTTGCTATCAAGCCTCTTTCTGGAGGAAACCCTGCACACTAAATACAACATGAAAAATAAAAAAAAAACACCTACCACCACGCTCTTTTGTCTGTTCTCATTCCCCGACTCATCCTCTGAATGATTGACAGCCCCGGAGGAGTTTGCCTCGTCATCATTAGGGTCCTTACTGTGAAGTGAAAAACATAGAATTAGATTACATGATTGGAAAATGAAATTCAAGGCTACACACACACTCTCTCTCTCACACACACACACACACACACTCTTACTTCTGCTCGGAGGGCCTGGTTGCAGCTGCAGCTGTGGGCTCTGGTATCATCTCCTCCTCAGGTCTTTACACGGGGCTCAGGTGTGTGTTTCTGCATCTGGAAACAACATTAACCCCATGAGGAGAGGAGGCTGCCGTAGTGATGAATGTGTGGTCAGTAAGGAGCCTATCCCCAGTGAGAAGGGGGCATGTGAAGGATCCTCTGCATGCCCCCTTCACAGGGAGGAGCTAGGAGGGATTTAAAGGGTTGCGCAAGGACACTTCGGCAGAGTATTCGCTCGGTCCCATGACACCTAACCGGTGGAGACACGACAAAATGTTGACTTCACTGCTGTCCTACGACAGAAATATGACTAATACTCACCTGAAGTACACATGTTGTGCCTAACAGACCAGCTAACAAAGATTAAACAGGTCTAACAGGTAGACAGACAGGTCAGGGAGCTCCTTAACTTTCCAAACTTACCCTCCTCGCATTGATTCATCCTCCCTTTGTGTCTGCTGATGTGTAATTTTATTCCGATTAATAAAAAATTCAAACATTTACACGAATATCCTCCTTTAACACCCCCAGCTCTCATAGTCAAGTTGCGGGTGACAGCCTAACTCATCCCGATTGGCTGACGAACCAAAACGGATTCACGTGATTGGCTCGTCTCGGACGTCACTCACGCTTTACGTCACCGCCCCCTGGCTGGCTGTGACATACATAAGCTGTCCGGTGGAGGTTTCCTGCTGCATGCCTCAGCAGACAGCAGCAGCAGCAGCTGTAAACATCTGGAGACACTTCAGACACCAACCAGGCGGTCACATGAGACACTCATAGTGTGATATATAATGTAATATATAAGACAACAACACGACACAGCGTTAGTTTGCTGTAAAATGTCTGAACCTTGCCCTGTTTGTGTCTCTGGTGTGTTTTAATTAAACACACCAGTGGCTGTTAATTCAGAAGGGAGCTGTCTGCTTTAACATTTTGCATGAACTGAACAGCAGGAGGAGCCATTTACTCAGATATGTTATAGTATGACAGGTAAAGTGTTCAGTGTTAGGGCGGTAAAAATAAGGTCTAAAGGTAGAATGCAGCACACCAGGTAATAATTCTACTTTATGTTTATTATTGAGGTCTGTTGTTGCACAGGAGTGCATTATACTGAAAGGTGTTTCTAATATTTTGGCCCTTTCATGTATGTAAATATTAGAAACACCTCTCAATATAATGCAGTCCAGTTCAACACTACTGCAAACTACATATTTAAATTATGACCTCTCTGACAGTGTCAACAAAAACTGAAACATTATCAGCTTCATAAAAGTTGAATTTATGGCAGAGTTGTTGTATTGGATCACATTGGATTGTACAAGTGTACCTAATGAAGTGGCCGGTCGGTGTATGTTCAATACCTTTACTACAGTAGCAATTAGCTGTGTTATGTCTTAATTGGCTTCATTTCCACAGCCAGTTTTAGAAACACTGAGGCTGTGAATACACATTTATCCTATGCAACCTCACCCTTTTTTAAAATTCTCCTTACACAGGGCTAATAAGTAGTATAGAATAATAGAACAGAAAAAAGTAGATATACTACACTTTAGAAATACTCAATTTCAAGTCGTGTATTGGGTCAATTCAAACTTCAGATCCATGAGCGCCATAAAAAAAAATGTGTTTTGTTGTCTAACATTTAGGCAGGTGAGGTTACACATTATATTGAGAGGTGTTTCTTATATTTACATACATGAAAGGACTATAATATTAGAAACACCTTTCAATATAATGCACTTCTGTACAACAACAGCACAAACTAAGACCTCAATAATAAACATAAAGTAGAGTTAATACCTCCCTGACAGTGTCAACAAAAACTGATGAAGATGTACTGAACAAGATGTAGGCTTAAATCCCTGAAGAGATTCAAACTATGCGGTTTATTTTACAGATTTTCAGGTAGCATAATGTCATATGTCGGAAAATGATGATGATGATGAATGTTAAATATTCCACAAAGAACTGTTGAACTTTCCTACAGCTGTTGACCTCAGGGTGATAACACCGACCCTGCCAGGGATGTGGCATTTAAACCATTTACAACAGGCCTGGAGCCCACCAGTCTGATACCCCTCTGGGTCATGCACCAGGTCCTTCACAGTTTATTACAGGACAGAGCTGCATCCAGCTCTTATAATATATCTATGTCCATGTAATGATGCATTCTACGTCAACCAGCAATGATGAAAGAAAGATCCTCAAGAAAGTGGAGCTTGTTTGATTCTTTCTTGATTTTTCCAAACACCATGTCTGTAGAATGTGAGTGAATTGGATGATGATTGCTCTAGAGTCAACAGCTGAGTTGTTTCATGTGGACAAAGTCACAGGTAGTGAAAGAAATCCCTGTTCTGACATGGAGACTGCTGCTGTTGATATTGCAGCATGACACACGGCTATCAGAGCATTACCTCATTGGACTTCATGAGTGTGGTACTTGCTCTTTTATATTAATTTCCTTTTGTGACTTGACATTAGGTTGCTTCCAACCATCTCAAGTCCAACTGTCATGAGAATTATGACACGTCACATGCAGTCTTCTTAGTTTTAACTATGCATATGCAGGAGCTCAGCCACATTCCTATGAATAAAAAGGGAGGAGCTAGACACAGGGGCTGAAAGTGAAAGTATGAAGTCAGTCTCTTCAGTCTCCATTTTAAACCTGACAGAGAAGAAAGACGAAGAGAGAGTGAGTGATAATAGTTAATAGATCGATAATAGTGCTAATACTAGGCCTTCAAATAGTCACTGCGGCCGGGAGAACCAACTTTATTGTACCGTGTGTGTGTTTGCCTCCAGTGTTACTGCTCAGATGGAGAAGATGAGTGTTTCGAAGGAGGACAGAGCAGAACTTCCTGTCTCCAGCTGCCTGTCTATAAAGAGTGACCAGTCTAAAGAATACAACCCAAACTTCAGTAATGGGCCTGGACCTTCTGACACAAAGTAAGAGACTGTTTCTACCGTAAACTGACCTGAAGATGAATCTGTTTTAATACACTTACTACGCTACAACACTTTTATAATTACCTGAGGGTTTTTTGGCACACAGATGACCTTCGGCTGAGCACAAACACCGGCTACAGAGAGCATTTTAACCAGCAACAGTTTTATTTTGCCCTGCCATCGAGTTTCTCACTGAATTAACATTAAACAGAGTTAGCTGATATGACCTGCAAAGCAGTGGTGAAACTGACTGAACTGAATTCAGTGCCAGCTAAACATGACAAGCTACTACCTGAATGTTTTGTATGCTGAGTTTTCTTAATAAAAAATGAAGTCAGAGCTTTCATCTGTATTCTTAGTAAACACCCTGCTAAATTGAAGTGGAGATGCAAAATCTGACGGTCATTTCTGAGAGTTTTAGTAAATATCGCCCATGGTGGCTTGAAATAAAGAAGCCTTGAAATAAAGTCATGTTCAGCTAAATCTGCACATTTCTCAGATTTAGATAACTGAACTATTTAAGATGTCCCATATTCTGCCACTAATGTGGATTTCAAACAAAAGTGAAAGGTGAACTAATACGTGTATGAATTTGTTGATACATGTGAATAATTGTTGTACCAGTTCAGACTAAATCTTCAGCATTATCTTCAGATCCACAGATCTGGACAGAGCAGAACTTCCTGTCTCCAGCTGCCTGTCTATAAAGAGTGACCAGTCTAAAGAATACAACCCAAACTTCAGTAATGGGCCTGGACCTTCTGACACAAAGTAAGAGACTGTTTCTACCGTAAACTGACCTGAAGATGAATCTGTTTTAATGCACTTACTACACTACAACACTTTTATAATTACCTGAGGGTTTTTTGGCCCACAGATGATCTTTGGCTGAGCACAAACACCGGCTACAGAGAGCATTTTAACCAGCAACAGTTTCATTTTGCCATGCCATCGAGTTTCTCACTGAATTAACATTAAATAGAGTTAGCTGATAGTGAAACTGATGTTCAGCGCCAGCTAAACATGACAAGCTGCTACCTGAATGTTTTGTACACTGAGTTTTGTTAATGAAAAAGAAAGCTTTGTGAATCTGTGACCAGCATTTGTGTTGCTGTCTGAAATGCAACACCAGAGAAAATCTGGTATAAAACCTGCAGCACCAGTTTCACTGGACGCACAAGTACAGCTGTAGCAACTCAAAAGTTCCCCTTCAAGCTGAAAGTCAGCTGAATAGCAGCGGTCTTCCAGCCAATTTCAAGCCAACTTCCAGCGGCTGGAGTGACCCCCTCCTTCTCCTGGGCGTGTCTATTTTTTACTGTAACTCCACCTATTCATTGAATTACAGGGTATGACCAGAAGATGACGCTTCTCTCACAGATTTTTTTTTTTTACAGCTGTTCTACCTGGAGATGACGTAGCTTACACACCTCATTAGCATTCTCTTTGCTCAACCTTTTATTTGCACTTAATGGGCTTTTTGGTCTCCCAGTGTCACACAAATCACAGAGCCGAAAATGCAGCTGGTTTGACTACTGTGTACTATACAGTAGCCTTGTGATTTGAGTGTGTTCATGAACAGGAGGATGACTCATTTACTTACATTTTCATAAATGAAATACTTAGAAGTCCCCGGAAGGCTGACCCTGAGTCACAGCGTCATGGCTACTGTTGCTAAACGACGTGTTCACTATTTTTTGTTTGATTTGCTTGCCTTTGCTGAGTGTGTATCGGTCTACATAAAAATAAAGATAAAAGAAGTTCTTGCTGCATGGAGTTTCATTTATGATTCATGGCCACCCCATAATGTGTTTATCTCCACAGGGAGAAGCATAAGAGGGGTCATGTTTCTCTGGAGGAACAGCCGTCCTGCTGTGCTTTGTGTCAGGACGTACTGAGGGATCCAGTCTCTACCAGCTGTAAACACTGGTTCTGCAGACAGTGCATCAACTCATACTGGGACAAGTCTCCTCCATCAGAAGACTCTTCCTGTCCCCAGTGTGGGAAAAGATCAAGAACAAGCCCTGGACTGCAGACAGTCAGTCAGACGAGCACTGTACAAAGTAAGGCCGTATCTGTCTGCTGATCATCATGTCTGAAAACACTTAAAACCCTTTCTTTATGTTTTTGTATTACTTGTTTTAATGTTGATCATGAAAATAATTACTGGATTCTCAGTCTTTTAATTTAGTTTCACATTTCTTCTTTTTCAGCAAATAGTGGTCTGCAGGAGGTTTTAGATGAACATAAAATCAGTCTGAGGAGGAGATGTGAACGTGTGACTGAGGGAAGTGATGAAACAGGAAGTGGAACCCTCCTCAACAGGATCTACACTGAGCTCTACATCACAGAGAGACAGAGTGAAGACGTCAATAGCCAACATGAGGTGAGGCAACTTGAGACAACTTCCAAGAAGAAGACCCTCTATGACACCCCAATCAAATGCCACGACATCTTTAAAACCTTACCTGATGAACAGCGACACATCAGAGTCGTTCTGACCAACGGCGTCGCTGGCGTTGGGAAAACCTTCTCAGTGCAGAAGTTCACTCTGGACTGGGCAGAGGGCTCGGAGAACCAAGATGTCAGTCTGGTGGTTCTGCTCTCGTTCAGGGAGCTGAACTTGATCAAAGATGAGCGGTTCAGTCTTCTCAAGCTGCTCCATGTTTTCCATCCAACATTACAGAAGGTCACAGCAGAGGAGCTCGCTGTCTGTAAACTTCTGTTCATCTTTGACGGCCTGGATGAAAGCAGACTTTCACTGGATTTCAACAACAAAGAGGTCGTGTCTGATGTCACACAGGAGTCATCAGTCAACGTGCAGTTAACAAACCTCATCAAGGGGAATCTGCTTCCCTCAGCTCTTGTCTGGATAACTTCCAGACCTGCAGCAGCCAGTCAGATCCCTCCTAAATGTGTTGACAGGGTAACAGAGGTACGAGGCTTCACTGACGCTCAGAAGGAGGAGTACTTCAGGAGGAGAGTCAGTGATGAAGATCGGTCCAACAGAATCATCTCACACATCAAGACCTCCAGGTGCCTCCACATCATGTGTCTGATCCCAGTCTTCTGCTGGATCACTGCTACAGTTCTGGACCACATGTTGACCACAGACCAGAGAGGAGAGCTGCCCAAGACCCTGACTGACATGTACTCACACTTCCTGCTGGTTCAGACAAAGAGGAAGAAGCAGAAGTATGATGAGGGACATGAGACGAGTTCACAGGAGCTGACAGAGGCTGACAAGGAAGTTCTTCTGAAGCTGGGGAGGCTGGCGTTTGAACAGCTGCAGAAAGGAAACATAATTTTCTACCAAGAAGACCTGGAGAAGTGTGGTCTTGATGTTACAGAGGCCTTGGTGTACTCAGGAGTTTGTACAGAGATCTTCAAACAAGAGTGCGTAATCTTCCAGAAAACAGTCTACTGTTTTGTTCATCTGAGCATTCAGGAGTTTCTCGCTGCAGTCTACATGTTCCACTGTTACATAAACAGCAACAAAGAGGTACTGGAGGCTTTTCTGGGAAAAGACTGGAAATACAAAAACAGTTATTCATCACTGGATTTCTTCTTGAGGGGCGTAATGGAGAAATCCCTTGAAAGTGAAAATGGTCACCTTGACCTGTTTGTTCGCTTCCTTCATGGCATCTCTCTGAAGTCCAACCAGACACTTTTAGGAGGCCTGCTGGGTCCAACAGAGAACAGTAGAGAAATCATCCAAAGAGTCATCAGTAACCTGAAGGACACAGACATGTGTAAAATCTCTCCAGACAGAAGCATCAACATCTTCCACTGTCTGATGGAGATGAAGGACCACTCAGTCCATCAGGAGATCCAAGAGTTCCTGAAGTCAGAAAACAGATCAGAGAAGGAACTCTCAGAGATCCACTGCTCAGCTCTGGCCTACATGCTGCAGATGTCAGAGGAGGTTCTGGATGAGTTGGACCTGCAGAAGTACAGAACATCAGATCAAGGACGACGGAGACTTATTCCGGCTGTGAGGAACTGCAGAAAGGCTCGGTAAGTTCTGATGTGATTAACATTATAAATCAATGTACAAAAGTAGTTTCATTTTTCAAACGTACATACTGTAAAATTCGATGTGAATGCAAAAATGTTGTCAGTTGGTTGTGTTGTGTGTTTATAGCTCAAGTATATATAGTATATGGTATATAGTATTATATAGTAGTATATATTTTGTAATATGTGTCATTACAGATTTTCTTGCTGTGGAATCTCAAAGACTCACTGTGAAGTTGTGGCCTCAGCTCTGAAGTCGAAACCCTCCCATCTGAGAGAGCTGGAGCTGAGTAACAACAGTCTGCAGGATTCAGGAGTGAAGCTGCTGTCTGGTGGACTAGAGAGTCCAAACTGTAGACTGGAGACTCTGAGGTTAATAACAATTACAGCGTGACAAAGTCACTCCACGTATTTAAGACATTGTATTGTTGAGCTACACATTTAAAACCTACATAGATCTGATTTGATTATAAATCATTTTTATCTGCATCTCTTATTCTTTATTTAGATTGCGTCTCTGCGGTTTGACAGAGATCAGCTGTGCTTCTCTGGCCTCAGCTCTGAAGTCCAACCCTTCCCACCTGAGAGAACTGGACCTCAGTCACAACAATCTGCAGGATTCAGGAGTGAAGCTGCTGTGTGATTTTCTGGAGAGTCCACACTGTAGGCTGAAGACTCTGAGGTCAGTTCAGTCCATTAATTTCAATGTGTTTTTACAAATAATGTCTGATTATTGATACACAGGTCATATTAATCTGTGGAAGACTGACATCACAGTAACTCTGCTCATTTTAGGGAAAAGCTCATTGATGCTGTTATGTTGAGCTACACATTTAAAACAGATCTTATTGGAGTATAAATGTATTTTTACCTACATTTTTTATTCTTATTCAGTTTGAGGTTCTGCAGTGTGACAGAGATCAGCTGTGCTTCTCTGGCCTCAGCTCTGAAGTCCAACCCTTCCCATATGAAGGATCTGGAGCTGAGTATCAACTACCTGCAGGACTCAGGAGTGAAGCTGCTGTGTGATTTTCTGGAGAGTCCACACTGCAGACTGGAGACTCTGAGGTCAGACAACATTTTTTTATTTCTGTGCTGAGATTAATATGATGTGAAAGATGTAATGAGACTAAACTGCAGACATATATATATATCATACTGATCCACACTGAGTATCTCAATGTTAAAGTCTATTATATGTCTATATCTGATTTACAAGAGGTATTCCATGATGATATAGAGCACAACATCACTGGGACTGTATCACTCTGCTTTATAGGTGTTCTAATGCTGGTCATCATCTATCTTAGATTGTAGCAAACTTTGTACTGCAAAGATGAACATATTTCTATAAGCAGTTTAAAAACACACACAAGTGTATAATCCATAAAGATAAACTATACTTCCATACAAACCTTATATTATGACAGCCTCCATTGGTTAGCTGTGCTAATATGAGAAGGCTGTGGGAATGGGAGAGCGATGGTGTTCATCACTAAAACCTTCTGCAGCTCTGAACAGATTATTACACATTGAATATTTTCAAGGAGGAACTAAACTTACGTAATCTATTTTTTTATTCAGATTGTGTGGCTGCAGTTTGACAGAGATCAGCTGTGCTTCGCTGGTTTCAGCTCTGAAGTTCAACCCCTCCCATCTGAGAGAGCTGGAGCTGACTGGAAACAACATGCAGGACTCTGCTGCAGTGAAACTGCTGTCTGATCTTGTGGATAGTCCACACTGTAGACTGGAAACCCTGAGGTTAGTAGAGGGTTTTCTCATGTAATATTTCAGAAGTAGATGAAATAATCACATTTTTTAACAGCTTTGACATCACTCATCATTAAAGTGAGTGGTGAATATCTGTTTCTACTACAATGGTACATTCAGCGACTCTCAGCATTGTGTTTCCACTGTGTACTTAAGTGAAATCTGCAGTAAACAGACTTGATGCCCAACTTCTCTGTGGGGCTCGGAGCTTCAAGCTCAGTGTGTTCATTCTAATATGTTAACACAAGAGTTCAAAGAAGCTGGCTACGCTACGCAGCCACTCCAATGTCCTGATGAGGACTGAAGTCCATGCTGGTCTTTATTTTGAATGTGATGCTAATGAAGGAAGTCTCTGTAAACACTAAATTCATAACTTTATCCTTTCTCTTCTCTCAATAGATGGTGGTAATCTTTGTTAGTGTCAGCTTGTGTGTCAGGAGGCTCTGACTGGGCCATGTTACTGGGACTGATAGAGGAATCACAAGTAGAGATGACTCTTGGTGCTGCAGTGTGCTTTGAGATCAGACGCCATCATCAGTCCTCTATGATGTATGAGTACCAGCGGTGTATCTGGACTGCTCTGCTGCTGCTCTACAGACACACTGGCATTCAAACGCACCTTGGGTGATCCAGTGACAAGTGGACTCTATAGTGGAACTCTTAGTACGTCAGTTCTAACCTGGCAGATGTGTCTCGAGTGACCACTTGTGATTGGATCTCACTTCCCCTCCCCTACAGTACATCATTTACAGTTTTTTGTGTGATATTTATAGGGAGTGAGTCTGGTAATCACTGTCTAAAACCTTTGTCACACAGTGAATACCAGCAAACTTTTTGATAAGACCAAGACAAAAGGAGTTCTAAGTACAGACTCCAAACTTAAATATCATTGTTATTAGTGTAAGGTTATATCTATTTGCTTTTTAACGTCTATTTTTCTATTTACTAGAACTGCAAAGTGTGGGTTGGTCACTATGAATCAACTCCTTTCATTTTCATGTTGTTTAGGATAAAAATATTGATTAGAGAAAGTTTTAGGGATATTTTCTACTTAAGTGTCATTATTAGTGCAAGATTATGTACATGTTTTCATATTTGTACCTCATATTGTGACAGTTTGTATTTGTTTGTAACGTAAATCTCCAAAATCCAGCTTTTATATTTGTTGAATTACATCTCTGGAGTTTCATTTCTGACTGAAGTTCCAGAAGCTGCTAAACTGACTCGAGGCTTTATAATTCCTCTGTGCAGCCTTAGAAAGCAGCAGCAGAGTCCATGAATGAATGTGTGCTGGTCTTCAGGTCTGTCTGCTGTCTCACAGTTTGTCATCATGGATTAGTGGGCAAACAAGAATAACATGTCTCCCATCAGTGTGTTAATATAGCTTATTTGAAACACAAACAATACAAAATGTAAATAATATATAATAATAAATAAAATGTTTTAGGATCTTAAATCTCAACCTAAGCCACTAGCTTTGAAACTGTAGACTATTTTTGCAAAACTCTACACACTAATCACAAAACCTTACACAAAACCAGCAAAAAATTAAATGTCTTGCAAAAGCAGTCTTAAAAGTTTGTGTTTTTGCATCAATACAGCACACACAAACCATCATTTGAATACGCACACGAAGCACCAATAGTATCAATGAAAAACACTGTTGGCTTTTGATCTTTGATTTTTTTTTTTCTTGTACTGTGTAAATTCTCAAACAACAAAGGATGCTTTACAAATATGGAAGCTGACAAAACAAAGAACAGATAATAATAGCAGCGATATTTGCTCGGGATAACAGAATTAACAAGGACCTAAAGAGTGTTTTGAAAGGGGTCAAGATAAGGCATAGAGGGATTTCTAGGTGAGAAGGAGAATTTTGTAAGAGATGCTCTTTCTCCTTTATGTGCCATGACAAGTGAAACTGTCTTAAAGGTCTGTTCTTTTACTATTCATGTACAACCACATAACAGGAAGAAAGCAAACACATTTCCCTATTGCATTAAATTTTATTATTATTACTATTATTCCACTTCAGGTAAAAAAAAGAAAATTATAACAGTAGTTATAACAGTAGTGCAAGAAGGGATTCAACAAGCGTACATTCATTTCCAAACAACTGACTCACATTAGGGACTAACATGTGCCACATTCAGGAGGACAATATAAAAACCTACATGATTTGTAAATGTATAGTTGTGAAGTTGTGTAGCTCCATTTTCACAGTCACAACAACGTCAAGTTCATTTCGAAGCGGGACGCTCCCGGAGGAAACTGGTGCAGGGTCAGGACAGGAACTGTGACATGAAGGTCACGGCCTGGTGAAGGTCTTCTGTCAGCTCCTCTGGTAGTGACAGCACCGCTGATGTTAAACTTTGAGTTATTTCTAATATCCTGCGTGGAGAACAGGGTATGGTTGTGATCAGATTGCTGCTGCTGTGTTAGTCATCATGTCTGCCAGCTTAACATTTGGATCTGAACTCACCAGTTGATGTACTGAGCAGCCAGTTGAGGTTCGTGCCTGGAGCCTTCCTCTACCACCAGACACTGTTTCATCTGTTTGAAGTTGGCCTCGATATCTTTCTTTATTTCAGAGAAAGCCTGAATTCCTCTGAAAGAGCTGATGACTTGCTGCAAAAATAAAAACACAGAGGCTGATGCATGATAGAAGAAAAAAAAGCTGAAATAATGACAGTTGGGATTGAACTTTTTTCTTACATATATAACCGAGAGCTGGTGGGCGATGTATTTATGACTTCCAAGGTGTCTGATATCTTCTTCGAGCTGTTGACTCAGCACCAGGAGCTGGTTCAGTTTGGCAATGTGGAAGAAGTATTCTGCAGAAGAAGCGTCGGCAAATGTTAATCATGCTCTTTGGGAAAGCAGGAACATGTTTTTAACTACAAGCCACAATGTGAATATGAAGATGCAGAGATAACATACATTTTTACCACCATAACCAGTGGTGGAAGAAAACTTTGCACCTTTATTTGAGTAAAAGTTATTATAATGCACAGTGTAAAAATACTTCACGTAAGTACAAGTAAAGTATTAATTCAAAACTGTACTTAATCCTTTGTTTTACTTATGTATTTATTTATTTAATGCTATGTTTTTGGTTTTTTTTTGTTTGTTTTTTTTGTTGTTTTCAGGAGGGTGTGTTATTGTGTGAAGCACTTCTTGTTTATATGGAAATTACTATACAAATAAAATCTAAGTAAGGGGTCTTCAACCAGGGGTCCACAACCCCTAAGTGGTCTGCCAATTTTTGTCATAATAATTGACAATTTTCACCAAAATAATGGTGACTGTGAGGGTGCAGATAATTGAGAAACTACAAACAGCGGAGGCATTTGCACTCTAATCAGTGGACATGTCCAAAGACAAACAGCCCTAGGCATTTAATAACCAATAATAATCATGCATGAACTTTTAAGCAATTAAAAAACACATACAGGCTAATCTATAGAAATGCATCATATTTTATGAAACAATCTTAAGATTAACATTTTTTATCTAAAATCTCAGAACTATAGCTATCAAGTGGAGTAAAAGTATAATATTTCCCTTTGGAATGTAGTAGAGTTTTAGTATGAAGTGGCATAAAATGGAAATAATAATGTACTGTGGTCAGAAAATTAATTGAAGCACAATAATTGAGTAAATGTACTAAATGTGTACTAAATTAACAATCAGGTATCTGTGCTGAATGTCCATGCTTAGATGAATACAGATTGTATACAGCTGGCATAAAACCTCTTAATATATTTTACTATGTATAATCTTCCTCCTGGCTGGTGATAAATTTATATCCACCTCTGACTGATCTCTTACCGTCCATTGGTGGCCTCTCCAGCATGTCCACCGGGCTGCCTTGAATGAGGAACACCTCTACTCGAGGAAACATTACTGATAGACCCACCATGTCCAGGTAGTCCTGAGGAAACACATAAAGTCAGTACATGGAGTTACCGTTTCAAGCGCCTTTATGTACGCCATGAAAGTCAGGCTCCTGTTTTATTTGGACAATATTATTAAATGTGATACCTCCAGCTGTGGCATAGGCTTTGGTAGATGTTCAAGGCACTGCAACATCTGGTCAAGAATCTCTGATCCTTTACGAATACAGCACAAAAGAAAACGATCAAACATACAGGAACTCTACAAGTCAAATTTAACACTTTGATACTTTGTCACACTGACCTTGGGTCTGGAAAGTGTCTGACTCCTCTGGGCTGCAGCCTTGTCCTAACTGCTCCTGGAACTGTAACACAGAAACTATGACTAATGTCACAGGATAAAAAGAGGAGCATCTAAACAGTGGGATTTGAAATGCTTATGAACTGTAGAACAGACTGCACAATGGACCTAAAACCTGTTTTGAGATGTTGAAATGCATCATGTTAAAGTCAAGTCTAATATGCTGCTGACAATATTTCTACAATATGGGACAGACTCACAAGGACATCTGCAGGATGTAAAAGTGGGAATTTGACGCATGTTGAAGAAGGCAAAGTCCAAAATGTGCGTGTGGATTGTTGCTCACGATGTAATAAAAAGAAAAATGCATGAAGAAGATGTCTGAGTGTGGCCTAAATGTGAATCTGGCAACTTGACTTAATTTGTTTTCATTCAAGCAGTCTAATATAAATTATACAACAGCTTTATTTTGTTTAAAACTGCTGAAAAGGATGATGGAAAATACAACACGCAGTGCATTTCTTGTCATCTTCATATAACATGATGTATGGCCAACATTAGCTCATATAATTTATGCAGTGCACACCCAGTGCTAATTGACTCTTAACAGGCGTGTGCTGTGCATACATTACACTTCATGTTTGTTTGCTTTGGTTCAGCTGATGGAGATGCACATGGGGCTAATTAGTTTTTTATGTGACTTTTACTGGAGAGATCAGCCCAGTTAAGTTGGTGCAACTCTGATTACCAGGCGAGATGGAGAGAAACTGAAGAAAGAATGTCAGGGGAAATACCAATTCAGGCGAGGATAGGGGATAAAAGGTTGATTAGAAACTTCATGGAAACAAGTAATGAATGGATCAGTTTGAGTCTGAAAATGAAAAGATTCTGAGATGGTGCTCACATGACCCTGACTTTATCCCAAATAAATAAGATATTAGCTGTAACAGATGGACTAATCGAGGTCTCTAGCCACATTTACTTTGTGAACAGCTTTGAGGCATTGGAGAGACTACATGGTTTAAAGAAATAGTGATTTCTTTATATTTTCTGAGAGCCAAAAAGTGTTTGAGAATGAATTATTAAAAGTTTTTATGAGTGCTAACAGGGCGGACTCAGGACTTAGAATAATCTCAAGATTTCATAAGGGACTCCAAGGAGGTAAGATAACAAGCAGCACCTCCATTAAACAAAAATGGGAAAGCGAGACTGACAGTTGCATTACAGAGGACGTCTGGATAAAATATTGTGAATTTCAGTGGAAGACATCAAGCTCAACCTCTCAGAGAGCGTTTGGCTCTCAGTAACTCAGGTTCCTCCAGTTGCTGGAGAAAATGTGGCTCTCAGGAAGCGAACCGTCATCACCTGTTCTGGGTCTGTAAATGCTTTCTGGTGTAAAAATTTGAACAGAATTAGTGACGACATTTGGGACCAAAATTGCTTTGAATCGGGATGAACTACTCTTTGGATTTCTTCACTCAGCACCTGCAATTATTAAAACAAAACACGCTTGGTTCACTGAGCATAGCTGCTAGAAAAGCAGGAGTGGTATGATATTATTCATAAAATCTTTGCTGTAAGACTACAGAAAACTAAATTCGAGGAAATTTGGGAAACGTGGAGAATGTATGTATATTGCTCCTAAACGCCCTCCTTTATTTAATTTTTTGTGATTTTTTCTTTTTCTTTTCTTAACGTATGTTTTTGTGCTGATGTGAAACACCCCATGTTCTGTTCATATTTGTATATTCTATAAAAATCAAAGATAAATCACTGTATAACTTCATCAAGCAGTGATAACTGTGTAATGTGCTGAGGATATGTGATTCCAAATAAAGAGAAAAAGCTGAGGAGATCTGTGCGAGCAGTCAGAGGTGGACACGTTCAGTGCTCAGGTTCACCCTACCTGCTGCATCTGTGCCCTGATTAGGAGGTCCAGCTGCCCACAGAGACACAACATCTCCAGGCCCACCTGCTCTGGACTCAGCCGGACGGGCATCAGAGGTCTCTTCACCTGTAGCTCCACTGACACAGCAACCAAATCAGTAGGCCTGTCTGACACCACCACCACCACCATCACCACCACCACCACCCATTACCTTTTATCTTCACATCTTAATAAACACAGACAGCCCATGGAACAACATGCATATGCATCCTACAGGTCCACAGAAGGATGGAGATGAAGGGCTGGAGGGGAGTGGTCAGTTGTGTTGAGATGAAGGATGCAAGATGGAGTTTAATTCATAAAGATTTGATCATAACACCTGAATAAAATCGAGTGTGACTTACCTTTGAAAGCTTCATGGTAGGCGCACGGCTGACAGAGCGGCTCTGATGTGCTCACAGCCATCTCTGATGGATTACCTCACTGTTCTCCTAAACGAGTCCCGCTGCTCAGAGCCATAAGAGGCTCGTTAAAAGCAAAAGCCTGTCTGAGGCGAGACAACAATAGAAAAATGCTCTATTTGTTTATTTTATTGCATTTGAATCGGAACTATCTATCGCAGGGTGAGGGTGCGTTCGAGTGTCAAACGTTCAAGCGGGGAGGGTGAATAAAAAGCCGACACGGTGTTTCTCTTCATCCGTGATTCGTCGCTTCCTTGCGGGTCACGATGCTCACACGCAGCCGCAAGGTGAACAGTGCATCCCTTTCCTCCACCGGAGGATCCATGATGTAATAGTAAGAATACAAAACACACACACACATACACACAATGCCCACGCCCTTTGCAACAACAGCCGTGCAGACACAGTCTGTGATTTGCAGTTTTGAACGCCCCTCATACCCCCCACCCACACACACACACACACACACACACACACACACACTCTGAGGACGAGCCTTGCAGGATGATGTCATGTTTTTAGGGATGAAGATCACAGCATCACTTGGTGAGGGTGCAGCCTTAAAGCAGAGGTGTTCTCTGCAGGTTTGATGCAGCACACCTGATTTAGGTGGTTGTACATGCACTATAGTACTGCACATTCTTATTATGTATTATATGTATTATAATACTACTTTATACTTATATTGCACTAAATTCAAAAGGTACTTTGACCTCCACCATATTTTTTCTAGGGTTGCAACGAAGATTTTCATTATCGCTTAATCTGCAGATTATAATTTGGTGATATTTGGATATGGACAGTTGACACATTAACTTGCACTGACTCATTCGCTGACCAAGATTGCACAATGAACATTTTTGCACAAGTTATTGTAGAGTTTATGTATATTTTTTTTTCATGGATAGAATATGTTCTTCCATCTCTCTCTTTGTTCCTAAAACCCAAGGTGGAGTCCTACCTGCAGTCCAAAACCCAAATATATTCAGCATATATCAAATTATCACATAAATAATAATTAAAAAAACCTCACTGAGAAGCTGAAACTAGAAAATGATCGCCATTTTTTGTAAAAAGATTAATGTCCTGTTGACTAATCACATAATCAATGCAGCTCTATTCGTTACACCAGTTACCTTTCGGATTAAGATCAGTGTATAAAATATGATGCTTTGTTACAGATTAAACTGTACTGTTGCAGAATAAATACCCCAAATAATAAAGCAACGACTCCTCAACCACAGCTAACATTATTGCATCAATAATAATCAGTAATATAATTTAATAAAAATGAAACATTTGCAGAAAACTTGCGTGCATTTGCTCATAAATTTGGAGTTGAACTGGTTTGAAACACTGACGGGGTTGAAGTGGCATTAGGTCAGATTTTAAATGTTAACACTGATCAGAGCGGAGTCAACTTTGGTGGAGCTGCCTGAACTTTTAGTTGAAAAATACTGAAAGAGTTGAGTAAAATATTAAAGTGGTTTAAATGTCACTGGATCATACTAATATAAATAACACTAGAGGGTTATTCTGCATTATGCACATTTACTTTTGAAACTTTATGTACATTTGTACCACTACTTCTGTACTTTAACTTCAGTGAACTGCTTTAAGAAGGACATTTACTTGTAACTTGAGTATTTTTATAGCTTTGTATTGTCACTTTTATTTAAGTAAAGGATCTGACTATTGCTGCAGTGCCAGTGGAAGATCCTCAAAGCGCAAACCAACTCCGGGCTTGGTTTATTAAATAGCAAAGTCAGGACAGGATGTTTCAAATCCTTCAATCAATCAGGGACTCAAAATGGGTCTTAATAAAATACAACTGGCTTATAAAGTTTGTCACAGTTTTACAGTATCCAAAGTGAAAGTCTGAAATAAAAATGCAGAGGAAGAAAAAGGCAAGAAGACATTTAAATAGTGTGCTAAGGAATATATCTCCCGATACTGTAATAATAGTCTGGCGTTATAAAAAAAAAAAAGAAAAAACTGAAGACAATTCTCTAGCAAAAATCTAACTCACCTGATTCTTTTCAACACTCAAATATACAACAATGTACATATTTTTGTAAACAACCTTAATTTCAATAGATAATCTTGTGTACAAGTGCACCTGGAGGAAAAAATAACATTTATATCCTTTTGCATCGACTTCCGCCCCGCACACGCTCAAGATCTACCTCAATGGTAATCTTTGTAAGCTTCTATCAAGAATAAAGATCCACAACTGTACATTTGAGAAGAGCAATTATACATCAGGTCAAAAGTCCAGTGGCTGAAGCAGAGAGGACATCTTGGGACCCGTCCTCTGACTCAAAGGGACTCCAGTTGACTTCCAGTACTGGCTCTGAGTTTGTTGTTTTCCTACTGACGAGTGCCGGGGGGTAGAGTGAGGTTGGCCATGAGCTCGTGAACAGAAGCAAATATCGTACACTCGCCTGAAAGAAAAGATGGAGAAGAAGCAGAGTTAGTGTAAGTGTATCATTACCAGTCTCGGTGTGGCACATTTGATACCACTTTCCAGTACGGTAAATTATTCAGCGTTCATCGGCGGTGCGAGTCTCACCCTGTCTGGCGGGGTGCAGCTCATTGAACCTCTTAAGGATATTAGAGACCATGAGCGCCGCCGCCCCGGAGGAGCTGTGCTGTCTGGGGATGTCGGCCTGCTGAGTGAGGCCCGTGGCCATGTCGTACACGATGGGCACGATGATGCTCACTGGCTCCTGGGGCACTGGGATACGCTGGGTCAGCTGCAACTGTGGGACCAAACACATGGGGTCAGAGGTACAGGTATACGTCTCATGTCCAGGGTGTATAGAGCTTATGGTGAGAGTCTGCTGAGACTTACAAAGAAGAGCATCTTGGACTTGAGCACCACAGCGATGGTACCAGGAGGGGCGATGGGGGGAGCGCTGGGAGGGATGGTAAGACAGAACTGGACGTTCCACTTCAGCTGTGCAGCCTGGTCAGGGAACTGCAGAGAAAGTTTTTATTATTTAGTATCGTACAAACATTTCAAGTGCTTTATATAATAAGTATTAAACAGATAAAGGCTCATCTCTCTTTAAGTATAAGTTTCACTTCCACAACTAGAGCATGTGCACACTTTTTAACACCAATCAAAGCAGTGAGAACAGCAGGTTTATCAGGACATATGGTGTGCTTGTTCTGCATCTTGTTACAATGTTTCCTCTGTTATTTAGTGTGGTGGAGTTGTCGATAACAGTGGAGATCTCGATAACAAGCCCCTCGTATAAAACAAACAGCTACCCACCAGCTCGAGTTTCATGATGCGCACACAGTCCCTGAGGATGTTAGTGGGTGCCCCCAGCAGCTTTGTGAAGGCATTCAGAGTGTTGTATTTAAAGGGAGGACCAGCAACCTAGAAAGAGGACAACAGAACATGGATCAATAATATCAATAATCAATAATGAGTGTTCCTTTGAGTGGTCTTAAAGGCTAGCCCTGAATAATTAAATCTTCATTGAAGCACTACAACACAGAACAATATTCTCAATCAGAATCCTTCAAACACTAAACACTCAAATATATTTATTAATTAGGCTTTATTTCGATGCTGCTCATCCTTACCCGCGTCTCAAAGAACTTCTCCAGCACCTGAAGCTCCTCCTGGGACCACGGACCTGTGTTTTCTGGAGTGACTTTGAGTTGCAGCGTCTGGTAGTTCTTTGGGTTGAGAGCCACACGGCACTTGAGCACGTCCGTTTTGAACATGATCACGCCCGGCTCGTTGGAGTTCACGATCGATAACTGGAGAGAGAGAGAGCTGATGGAGTGAGGGAAGTTTGGAAAACATGATGTAATGTGAGGGATAAAGATATTTTGTGCAACACTCACGTTGGCCTCCTGCTGGATGATCCTCTGTAGGTGTCGTCTCATGATAACTGAACCCAGAAAGCGCTCCAGCGGCGAGCAGAGGTAGCTTCCTGCCAGGCCTGGCACCAGGCAGGGTGTGGGTGAGGGGAGCAGAAGCACATGCAAGGCATTGTGGGTGAGGATGGTAGGAATGGAGGCAGCCCAGGGACGCTGAGGTAGCTTGCGGGGTGGAGGCATACTGGTGGGCATGACTTGTGAACCTAAACCAAAGACAGAAAGAGAAAGTGTTACTGAGTTTTTGTTACATTGTTTGTCCAAAGAGCACTGACAATGCACTAAAATATCAATACTTACTGGTCCCAGCTCGTGGAGAATGAGGGTCAGGTATAGGGGAGTGCAGTGATGGGTTACCAGGGGACATGCCATGGATCCTTGCCCCAGGAGAAGGCCCTGAGACCTGGGGTGAGCCCGGCCACTGGCCCCTATGGCTGGGAGACACCATGGCATACGGAGAGCTCGGGTCCAGAGCACCTACGGCGAAGGAGAGGCGGCCATCAGCACCCAAACAACACTTCATGTGTAGCAACAA
Source organism: Sciaenops ocellatus (assembly GCA_033000465.1). Taxonomy (NCBI): domain Eukaryota; kingdom Metazoa; phylum Chordata; class Actinopteri; family Sciaenidae; genus Sciaenops; species Sciaenops ocellatus. The sequence continues at coordinate 5,810,728 of CP136868.1, forward strand.
CCAGTCAGATGAATACACCAGTGTGTGCCCACTAACCACAGGTTGTTTGTCATACGCCTGCTAAAGTCTGCAGCCTACAAGTGCCTAAGTGAAGGTGTTCAGCCCGTTCTTGCCCTTGCCCAGCAGACCAGAATTTTACCACCAGTCCAGCTGCTTACCGTGGGGACTGGCAAAGCTGGTCTGGCCCATGGCTATACCCAGAGAAGACGGAGACGGGGTGGGCCCAAAAGGAGAGGGGGCCCTCAGTGCTCCACTAGGGGAGCCAGAGGCATGGATGTTCCCTGCACACACACATACACACATGCCAAATGGCTCATCAGACTCTGAGGTTGACAAGTTCTCCTCACACACTCTCTCACACACACTCACACACACACACTCATGTACACACGTGCTAAAGCAGGGCGGAAGGGCTGCAGCCTCTGGCTGGCGGGCTGAGATGGAGAGGAATGGAAGGAGCAGGACTAAATGCATGCTTTGTTCCCTGCTGGCTGTGAGGTGTGTGTATGTTGCATGAAAAACACAACTGCTCTCACGGTCTGACAAAATTAAAATGGGCACACATGGTCGCTCTTTCTCGTTCTCTGTGACATTCACACAATTCGCTCTGGAGACAAGTGAGCAGGGAGGTTGATGACAGCGATGTGATATATTCAAAAAATGATCTGCTGGTCACAATCCTGTATGGCAGCTTGACAAGCTCGGATGATAACAAACAATACAGGATATCATTCACCCGCACATACTTGGACAAACTCTGAGTACCAAACTTGCCATTACCTGGTGACTGGGTGGGCATCATGGACGGCGAGGGAGTTACATTAGCGTGGTAATTTGGCGGCGAAGTGAGCGGAGGATAGACGCCTCCCGCACCCCCTCTCATCGTCTGTGGCTGCGGCTGAGCTTGTAAGTGGTTTATCAGGTTGTCCATCACGTCTACGCCCACAGGTGAGGGCGGGTTATCATCTTCGTTGACAGAGCGTCTGCGAGAATCCTGATTGTTGTCCACAAACATGTTCAGGAATGTCTGGAGAGGAGAAGACCCTGATTAGTATTCTTACACTTTCATGAGCGTAAGAACTGTAGTAGTATTGTTTAGACAGAAACCTCAGTTTAAGTTGACACCACTACTATCTAAGTCTTGTATACCTTCAGTCCAGGAGCAGGGTAGAAGCCCTCTACAATCTTAGTGTTGTCAAAAAGACTGTAGGCTCCGTCCCTGATGGCCACCACGCCACGGCTGCGGCAGTAGATGTCGATGCAGTACATGTTTCGGAACGCCAGGCGGATGTGCGTGGCTGACTGCGGTAAGATGGAGAAGCACTGGTAGGCAGTGTTGGTGCGCTGGGTCAGGCCCAGCATGGGCACTGTTGGTAGCTTGTTGATTGCATTCAGAGGGGCCAGTGTGTCTGATAGCACCTGTGGAAAATGATTTTAAAAAATGTGAGGAGCATGAACAAAAGTAGCATACTTTGTGCTGTCAGCCAATACTTAATTTCTACTACGTACCTGCAGCAGCTGCATCACATTTGGACTCTTGTTGAACATTTCCTGTAGCTGATGGAGGATGATATTGTGGCAGTTGGAGCAGCCAGAGTTAGGCCCCACGGTGCCGAGCGCAAGGTGGAAACGGTGGCTGCTGGAGTTCCACTGGATTGTGACAGAGCTGCCCTTGGTGGTGCCGTAGCACAGCACTAGCTTACGGTAGTTATACAGCCGCACCTCTGAGAACAGGCTCAGGTAAGATGGCATCTCTGGTGGGGGAGGAAGCAGTCACAGTATGCAGCCGCATTAGATCAGTTCTTTTGGCCAAGCACTAATTCAACACTGAGTGACAATGATGAGTGCAACCCTTAACTCGTGTCATTTATTTAGATCTAAGTGCAATCTTGGCTTTACAGATGAACGTGCACGTACCTGGCAGTGCACGAGAGAAGTTGAGGACACACTGGTAGAGTTGACTGATGGCACTCCAGTCGTTCAGGAACATCTCTACTACCTTACGCCCACCCACCGGCTCTGACAGAGGGTTTTCATAGGTCAGATACACGTGCCGCGTGGAGGCTAATAGAGGGGACAGATGGGTTTGTTTAGACACTGGGACATGTAGCAGATGCAGACATTTGCATATTCACATATTTTAAGCAAAGCACACAATAAGACATTCTATGAAAATGATGACACTTTACACGGAGTATTTAATTAATCATCGGATATGTGTTGGTTGTATAAATTAGATGGTTTTACTTTGCTAGGATGAGATTTTTAATCTTTTCTGGGTAAATCAAGGTAAATAAATAAATGTTATGAACTCGGAGCACCCTGTAGGCGGAGTGTACCTTGCTCTTTGCTGTGTGTGCTGTTGAGAGGGCAGTTGGCCAACACCAGTTCAGCCACCCAGGTCCGGTTGTTCCTGCCTTGTAGTCGGAAGGTGCAGTCCAGCAGGGATCGCTCTAAAGCTCTCCTGGTCTCCTCTCCTACACCTTTACAGGGAGGAATCCTGCAGGACAAACAATAACACTGTTCAGTCACAATGATTTGTATTTCATACTAATTACATTAGGCTGTTGTACGTTGGTACAGTAAATGCGTGCATGTGTATTTTATTACTTTAGTAGACGAATCGCATGACTGCTACCGTCTCCCTCCACTTGGACGCCCTGGTTTGGGATCTCCATGTTGGACAGCTACTCAAAGACAGACAGACATGCATCATTAGCCAGAATACACATGACTGGAATCGCCACACTGATGATGATGAATAATTAAAGCTGTCTTACCTCTGTTCTGAGGCCAATGAAAGGCATGTTGGTGTCGCACATCGCTACTAGGTGAGCCAGCTCTTTGTTGAAGGCACACATTTCTCCAGACCGCTTAGGCTTCTTTGGCTCTGGGTCCCCCTGTTCTCCAGACATCTGCAGAGACAATTTTTATTTAGCTTAATTATTCATACAATTATTTGGACAATCACAATAGGTACACATCAGGAGGTTATGTTGTAGTGATGCAGCATACACATAAAGCTGCCAGCGTTACCCCAGAGGCCGAGCAATTTCTCATTATATTAGACAGGAACATTAAGTGTGAAATGTTATCATTGTAATGTCTTTGTCCACTGCGCCTCGTAAACAGCTTTCGAGGGTGGCCAGAGGATTTATCATTCACTCTTTCCATCCATATTTTCCTAGCAAGTCCACACTGCCTAGTTCTGACCCCTCTGCCAGCACCACCTCCATTAAAACTCCATCATCTGTCTATGATGAAACACTGCAGTTCATTACACACATGAACATTTGGATGTACCTTTCTCTTAGTCCCAGGTCGGGCCCCTCTCGCTGATGTGGTATCCTGGACAAGGTGTTCTAGGTTGGGTTTGAAATGCTGCAGGAGCTGTGCACACATGGGTCCGTCCTCTCCTTCCAGCTGAGACACAGACAGGAAGGAGTACTTGTACTGCAACGCTGTGGGACTGCTAGGCACATCAAGCATTTCCACCACCTAGGGAAAATACATGAGAAGGAAAGATGGACAATTAGAAGGAGGAGTAAAAACGAAAGCAGGTTAAAACTTTTTAAACTTGTTACTGGAATTTTCAGCAACGTATTGTCTGGTGAACTCACGATGTAGTACTGCGGAAGCCGCGTGAGCTTAATGAAGAGTTTGTGCTTGGACAAGTTGCCGACAGGGTGAGAGGCCGAGTTGGACAGGTGAAGGACGTCAGTGCACACAGTGGGAAGGTGTTTCACAGACTGTCGACAGCGCTGCTCTCCCAACCAGAACCTTGCCAGAGAGAAAGGAAAAAACTCTCACTCTCTTTTTCACAGCATTCACACCTCTAACCAGCGCAAGACTCTGGCAATTCTTCTTAACACCCATCTCGCCACTTGCTTAGCCAAGTGTTGCTACTGACGGCTACCGCTACTAACGGCAATTTTGACAGGCTAGAAGCAGGCGTCAGACTCTGATATCATTTGTCTGTGCCAGAGCTGCAAATATACAGTACATCTCATGTTCATATCTATTTAAAAATTGAGAAGATGGACTTACTTCAGTTGTTGAAGCCAAGATATGATGCGCTTCATATCATCGTTAATGGTCTTTTCAATGTCATCCAGCATGGACTGATCTAGAGAGGGAAGTAGAAACAAAATATGAATTTAAAATCATCCTAGCCACACTACAAGCCACCATCGCTCTTGTAATACAAAACAAAAAATAGTTAAAGAGTTAATGTTTGTTAGGACTTACCTAATCCATACAACATGGGTTGGAACATGCCAGAGTGCAAGTCTACGAAAATGTGTAAGCACTCTGAACGACCACAGGGCTCGAGGATTGGAATAATGAGTGTGGGTAAAGCAGTCTCGATGAATGCTGAAAGAAAACAAACACACACACGTGTGAATAACACCATGGCTACAGTACATTAATTGACAGAGGCTGATTGGGGGCGTTAAAAGGATGCCTGCATCTTAAACAATGCCTCTTTTTCTGTTAACTGTGATCACTGATTGACACAAGGCTTCATCTGCTGTAGGAGGCGACACTGGTTTCTGTGCATCTGCTCCACATATACCTAGAAATGGGCTTAACTGTTAATGGTGAGAAAGTAAATACGTACAGTTGTCGCTGGGGTTGCTGGCCTTCAGAATGGCCTTCAGCTCCTGGAGCTTCTGGTGGGAGCGGGCGTGCACGCTGTCGATCAAAAGTTTCTCCACTGACAGATGATCGATCTAAAGAATGAGTGAGAGAAAACAGACATTCTTAAAATTGTAAGATATTTGTACAGTTGTAAGTAATTAAAAAAACATATGTCCTGCTTGCCTTCATAGCTCTCTCCATTAATTTGGAGTCACAGGCAGGGAGAGGAGGCTCATGAGAGATTTGCAATGGCTTAGATCCATCTGATTCGTCAATCTTGATCGTGACTTTGTGCACTGACGCCGTACCCGTTTTCCTACCCAAAACCTGTTGGCTGGAGAAACAAAGAAAAAGGGCGACAGAGAGTAAGAACGAAAACTATATGAGTGCATTCTGCCATGTTGAGCTTATTCATGTCATTTCATTTTTGAGAACACGTGTTCTTGTGCATATGCGTGAAGTCTTACTTCCAGACGGTGAGTGTGAGGTATTTCGCGGGCATGTATCTCTCCTCCTGCACCAGGTCTCCCCATCGCTCTCTAATCAGCATCAGAGTCTGAGAGTGGAGCACCTCGAGCTGCAGTGACAGACAGAAGGAGTCTGGAGACGACGTGGTTAAAGAAGACAGTGTGGGAAAATACCGAGTCCAGGTGAGTAGAGATTAAGTACTACACACATCTTTCCCATTAACATTCAGAACACGCTCACACACATGCCCTCAGACACATGCACTTTGTTGGTAAAAAAAAAAAAAAGGGGTATTTGTGCCCGACACAGACTGCTCTTTGACACGGTGAGCTGCACCGAGCAGAGCAGAGATGTACTGATTAGCATTGTGATCGTGCTCAGCTCGCATGCTTGATTAGGGTCTTTGATATTAGCATGAATGCTAACAAGATGTTGTTTCTCTCTACGTTTTACCGCAGACTGAGGAGCGACAGAGCCTCTGACACGTCTTCCTATATTTAAATCAGTTACAACAGCACAACGAACGGCAGGAGTATCACTGCCTGATGATACAAATGTTAGGTGACTGGTTTTGATGTTGACATGACAGCACACTTGTAAAAAATGTATTTTAGTTGTAGTTTCCCATAAAAATTGCATCTATTTCCTAATACAGGTGTTGGAAACATCGTCATAAGGTATTAATTACACCTCACATGACGCTCTGGGTAACAGGTTGTGGTGAGAACAGTGCTGCCCTTTCCGTCAGTAACAAAAAAGTGGTTGTGTTGTTTGAGAATTAATGAAAAAAGAGAGGGGGGGGGGGGTAAGAAGGACGCAATTCTGCAGCTGGGTTTCTCATTGGAACGCTGCACACGTCTGCTTGACCAGTCAATACACTATATGCTCTCTCTCTCTCACACACTCACACACTCACACACACACCCCACTGCAGTAGTTCACATCAGACTGGGACTAAAGCCAAGTGATTTTGTGCAGGACATACACACATTGCCTGTGTGTGTGTGTGTGTGTGTGTGTCCCAATAGACAAAGACCAAGAAAGGATACGCAAGCAGTTGTACATGTCCTGTAGGGGTTTTTCATCCGCACACAGACGTGCCTGGACCAACTCGTGGATGAAGTTCACCTGCAAACTGTGAACCAAGGTTCGGCCATCTGTCAATGTGGAGGAGAAGCGGGGGTTGGGGGGGGTGGATGGAGCGTGGGAATGGGGTGGAAAAACATTAGCAATGAAGTATATTGTCAGTCTGGTAGTTAATGGTACCCACTGGGTGCATGCCTTACCTCCCGTTTCTTTGTCCTCCACCAGAATCTCCAGCTTCAGCAGCCTCCAGGGAATATCAGGGTCATCTCCCATCACGGTCAAAGTGGCCTCGAACTCTCCTTCGACACGAAACTTTACACGGCCGTTAGCTACACAAATATACACACAAGCAGGCATACATATAAGATCTTCACCACTATCAATACAGCTGAAAACAAGCTACTTAAGATGTTATGAGATTGAGTGAGATTGTATCAGTTAAAATAGACCATAGTAGGTTTACACAAGCTGCTTACCGACTGTGAGGTTTGCTAGCTGGGGTGGTAAGTCTGTGGTGACGAGGCGGTGTCGTAGAATCTGATTAAGCTGGCTCAGGGTGGTCTGCTTCTCAGACTTGGTGATGGGGTCTGGAGGAATGATCTTATCCTGCACAAATGGACACAGAAACAATTGCGTTGACGTGCCAAACACACTAAAGAGAGGGTTGTTTAAAGCCTTTTTTAAAATAACACTATGAATCAGCAGTCTTCACATGAAGGGAACAGACTTACCCGTATACATGTAGGCAACCGTGGGTATGACCCTGTGGTGAGAACATCAATGGCAAAGGGGATGGCAAAGCTGGGCAAACGAGCGTGTACGAGGGCATCTCTGGCCAGTGACGCCAGCCTATCAGCTGTATCCACAAACAGGATGGTCTGCTGATCCAGGAAGCTGGAAATCATCTGTCACCACGGATACGATGGAGAAAAGAAAGAGTAAGTTGATTCTGAGAGAGAAATGTGGAGCGTATTATCAAAAATCGACTATACAGAGTGATATCGGGGAAGTCAAATAGTACACAACATACCGCGCACTTCTCAACTTTCCCTGCATTGCTCGCCCACTTCACCAGGGCGAGCAGACGCACGAATAGCTGCCTGGTGCGACTGGCAAACTGGACAATCTCAATTTTCCTGAAAAAGAAACATTTGAATAAAGTTACACTCAACTTAAACAACAAGATAGATAGATGACTTTATTAATAGCAGCATAGCAGCATAGCATTAATAGCAGTCTGGTATATTTGAATACAATAAAAATACAATAGAATAAAGTACTGGGGTAGAAAATTAAAAAATAAAAACACAGAATGGGACAAGACACAAGATAAAATAGAAAAATAAGTGTAAAAAAAATAGAAGAATAAGTGGCTAAAGGAGTGAAGGGATAAATAAAGAAATCAAAGAAACTTACCTCTCCATGTCCGTTTTTCTGGGAAGTCTATGGGGGGAAAAAAGCATTAAAATGTTAAATTATTCTCAGAGTAGAGTAGCTGCACACACTGTGCATCCCTAATATGAGAGTCTGCTTTGATTACAGCTACATTGTTCGGCTTTTTAGTGAGCAATTGAGTGACAAGACAAGAGAAACTGGCTTTGGGATTGATGGAAAAGGTCCAGCTGGTGTCTGACAATGTGTATACCCCTCATACAAACACATATCTCGGATAACTAACCATAAGCTACAACTTTAGATGCTATGGCTTGTTTACCGGTACGCCCCCTCACATAACAGTAGTTATATGTGTTTTTAGAGCTTATTCCCAAAAATGTATATCCTAATTTAACCTGCTGCCAACCTGAAGAGCCCGTTAGAGTTTATTTAGTGTCTGGAAGAGGAGCATCCTCTGGGTTTACTACCGTTAGCTCATGAACCCGCCGGTTATCCTAGTTAGCTTTGCGGCCTACAATGCTACTTACAGCTCTGCCAGCAGGGTAATTTCATGGTAGGTCCTCTGGAGGAGAAATTCAATCAGCAGGCTCAGTCGGACCCCCTGTGTGGCCGGTGCTCCGGGTGGTGGTGGCTGTGGACCCGAAACAACCGGACCTCCGAGTGGGACGAGCTGCCCATCTGACCCAATCTGCACCGGAGCCATTTTACAATGACGATACAGACCAGTTAGCTACACGGCGGTGTACACCCGAGCGCTACTTAACGGAAAACTATCGAGTCGTAGTAGCTAACTCCCCGTGAAAAGCGTCAATGTTGCGGTCTCACAACATTTCTTTCACGAGACGAGTTCCTCGGCGTGGACTTGGTTTCCTTACTCAGCGGTAAACTCAACAAATAACACCAAAATTTAGTAACTCATTACAGAGAAGACTCAACGCCGCTCAACCGCCATCTTTGCTTGTCGGGGAGTCCTTACCGTCGGCTCGGTGGGAGAGAAAACCCAGACAGGAGCCTCGAGGAGCGGGAGTCATGACTGGCTCCTCGTTACCGTGTTTTACGCCAAGCCACTGGTCCCCAGACTCGAGTTAATGTGGGAACAAACAACTTGTTTTTTATTTATCCTAATGTCAGAGAAATGTCCACTCATTGCCAATAGCCTAATTTAATGGTATATAGTTGTTGTTTTTTATCTCTGTTTGTAGTTTTATTTCTTATTTGTATTAAACAATATAACTAAAGCATAAAACTTTTACTGTTTTTTTACTTTTTATATAGTTTTCTGTTTGTAAAAATGTTTAATTTCTCTGCACGTTTAATTTCTTTGCACATTTTTAATTCCTCTGTACATACTTAAATCCTATGCAAATGTTTAATTTCTCTGCGCATATTTAAATTTAGATCTATCTCAGGTCAATTTTAACGTATGGATACTGTGTTATAGGTTAATTCTAATGTATGTTTAATGTATGTTTGTATGCTGCTACTGGATGCTTGAATTTCCTTCGGGATCAATAAAGTATCTATCTATCTATCTATCTTGTTTAAAGGTCCAGTGTGTAAGATCAGGGGCCTCTATTTTCAGAATAAGGCAGACATTTAATATAATATTCATAACTATGTTTTCATGCATGTATAATCACCTAATAATAATAATAATTGTTTTGTTTTGTTACTTTAAAATGACCCTTTTATATCTACAGTGGGAGCGGGTCTTCTTCCATTGAGGCCACCATGTTAAAACACCATGTTTCTACTGTAGCCCAGAACAGACAAACTAAATACTGACACTAGACAGGGCCTTTCAAGTGTTTGTCCTTTACACTAGGTAGGCGAGGGTGATATGAGGATATTTGCAATGCAGTGATTACGCCATTAGATGCAACGAAATCCTATACACTGGACCTTTAATTTCTTCGCATAGGTTCTACTTCTTAGCACAGGTTTAATTTCTGTGCATGTTTAATCTCTTTGCACAAATTTGCATAAATTAAAGGTCCAGTGTGTAAGATTTAGAAATGGAGTTTAATATTCAGTCTTTAGTGTGTCAAATGAAAATACTGTAAGAATTGTTACTGTTAATAAGCCTTTTATTTCTACAGACGCTGCAGGTACTCCCATGGAGTCCAGCCAATGACGGTATAAAAAGAATGGATGGCGAATGCGTGACATGGCCCATAGGTTTCTGAAGAGCTGTTTTAAAGCTCAGAATATACAGCTCTGGCCGCTGCCATGTTGGCAGTCCTGCCTCTTCCACATCACAGCTAAGGCTGCATTCAGACAGGATCTGGCACTGCAGTGAATATTCAGGTTTTTCCATTCATTTAAGTGGGGGTCGTCCATTTGGCTGAGGCGATGCGGGCTGCAGGGTTGTCCTGCAAAAAACCCTGCGACCTGCAGTCTACTTTGTAAACATATATGATGACAAAGATCCAGGAAGACACCAAGCAACTTCCTGGTGTCGCCAAACAGAAAAGACCTGATCCACATGACCATGGACACCTAGAAGAGGACAGAGTGCACCCTTCACACAGATTTTTATAACCCATAATTAATACTACCCAATAAAACTTCTTAGCTCTGATGTGTGCAGTCTTTGATAGAGATACCTCACACATTAGTTAAACAGCTTTCTGCCTTATCCAATCTTTCATAAGCGATATTCTATAATAATCTTATTGCGTCTACCTTAATTTGAATTAATTAATTAATTAATTAAAATAATCATGTCAGAGTCTCTGTATTTACTGATTTACTGCTGTATCTCCGCACCCACAGGCAGCTAAGTATGACCACTTCATGAAACAGGGGTTAATAAAATAATGAAAATAATCTGTTAGGTTAGGGAGCTTTTACTTTAGACCAAAGCAAATCACAGACTCAGCACAAAGAACCTAATGCAGGATGGGAAGGAGGGATAAGTGACTTGTTCACTGGATTACTTGAGTTGCTATTGGCCTTGTTTTTGCTGTTTCATCAGAGGACTCTGGAGAGGTAAGGAGATCAGTTGTCTTCCTGTGTAGTGTTTCCTCTCCTCTTTCGCCGTAGAATTATAAAGAGCAGAGGAGAATGCACTATAGAGAAACATATATTATATACAAACAGATGCGAAACACACCAACATTCAGAAATATATAAGTCATACCATGATTCTCATTTACTGAGTTTGTAAATATGAAGCTATCCCAGTGGTGTTTTTGGTCAAGATAATTAGGTCTTGAGGACATTGCGTAAGCCCTTAAGCTTTTACCGTAACAGATACATGAAGCCAGCAATGTCACAGATTCATGTCTGAAAGGGGCTCATGTGGTCCAGGGTGCAGTATTGAGCAGTTATATACACAGAGATGTACAACAAATTGGGTGTGGCAGAAAAGACTGACAGACATATGAACATATTAACATGACTCGAAGAAGCAGATTTTTAAAAACAAATCAGATTGAAACATTTTAGCATCCTCCAATGCTGCCAGTGAACTCGTTATAAATTAAGTGTGCCCCTTCAAGCCCTAATTCCTGCCATCTCCTAGATTACTGCAGCTGCAGGAAAGTAGAGGATCAAGAAAAACTGAAGCTCCTATTCATTGTAACAGAATCAGTAAGTCTACAAATACCCTGTCCATTCATTATCTATGACTGCTTATCATTTGATGAAGATGCTCAACCAAGATCAGAAACAGGAACAGAAACACTTGTACTGGGTAATGTTTTGGGTGTTTTTGTGGTAAATACCACACTTTTTAAAATCCCCTTAATTTGTGTGTTATGGTGTTGTATCTTAGAAGAATTTACCATAAACCAGCTCCATTAAGTTATTATTTGGCTGCCTGCAATCTCAACTAAAACCAAACATTTCAAATTTAATTGTGTTCATTGCTGGGTTGTTGTAGATTATACTACACTGTACAGAGAAAAAAAAACTCTGTTGAGTAATTAGAGTGCATACAGTCGCAATAGATCTTTAGTAGGGTCACTGCAGGTGTTTCCAATGATACTAATTAAGGTTTAGTTCCTTTTATTGCAGCAGAGACTTTGCAGTGAACCGACGTGCACCACAGCAGCACCCTGACTCTGTTTGACCTGAATGGAACAGAACCTTAATTAGTATCATTGTTAACACCTGTGTTAACCTACTATTTTATGTCAAATGGTCTGAACTGCGAGGATTATGGCAATGTACACTACTACTAAAATACAATGTCAATCAACATCATAAGGGCTGTAGTAGGTTATTACCACTGACAGTATAAAGAATAGATAGTGCATGCATGGCGTCACCCTCAGGTTTCTGAAGAGCCATTCTGAAGCTCAAAATATGTGGCTCTGGCCGCTGCCATGTCAGCAGTCCTCCTAGCTAATTTAAAAATAGGCATAAGACATGGATCATCAGCGGACCTGAAGACAAACAAGCCATCTGTAACAGCACCCACCTGTCAATCAAAGCAGCCACGCTGTTAATTATGCAGTTCCTCTTCTCGTCCACTTGAGGCTGGCTCCAGAAGTGAGTCAGTCTCCATAAGTCCCCATGTTAAAATGTCCAACTTCACAGCAGAAATAAACATGTTTACAGCCTGGTACAAAAAACAGTTTTGGTCTCTATAGCTAATTTCCCCGTTCATGACAACTGCACTGTGAATTTTTATACAACTCAACTGTTCAAATTATATTAAGGCTTAAAGTTATAGCAGAATTAACAGCGTGGACACTTAATTCTTGTTATAGATGGTCTGCTTGACCACCCAGGTGCCATTCAGCCCGTCTAAGCTCCACCAATGATCCACGTCTTTGCCGATTTTTAGATTCGCCGGGAAGTGAAAGAAGCAGGACTGCCAAGATGGCGGCATATTTTCAGCTTCAAACCAGCTCTTCGTAAACTTATGGATGACATCACTCAGGCTCTGTCTATTTTTTATACTGTCCTTGATGAAAACACAGTTATAGTATATATTATATTCCATCCCTGCCATATATATTCTGTAAATGGAGCCACCTAAATCTCTTACACACTGGACCTTTAAGTTGTTGATATTTTATTCCCGCCACACCTTATCTTATAAGTGTTGAAATTCAGTCTGTGTGTACATTTTTATTTGCCTATGTTGTGTTCCACAAGCCATGTAACAGATGATGCAGCTTCACTGGCTACCAGTTGCCCATAGAGTCCAGTATAAATAGTCCCTGCTTCTGGCATACAAGGCCCTACACAACCATGCTCCCACTTACCTCTCTGACCTCCTTGAGATCTACACCCCTAATCGCTCACTGCGATCCTCCTCAGCTGGTCTGCTCAGAGTAACTAAGATAAACCTCAATACCATTGGAGAGAGAGCATTCAGTCACATTGCTCCTAAGCTGTGGAATTCACTTCCAGATGACACCAGGCAGTGTGAATCCATTGTTCAGTTTAAAAAGAAACTGAAAACTCATCTCTTCAGGCTAGCATATGGACTGTAACATGTAACAATTTTCTTTATTTTTCTTTATTTATTTATTTAATTCTATTATTTATTTATTTTTATTTAGATATGTGACTGCTATTATTTTAATGCTTTTCTTATGTATTAAGGGGCAGCAGTAGCCGAGGGTGGCCGGTTCAAGTCCAGTATGGACCATAGTATGAAAGGTGGAGGTGGACTGGTAGCTGGAGAGGTGCCAGTTCACTTCCTGGGCACTGCCGAGATGCCCTTGAGCAAGGCACCAAACACATTTACATTATACGCTTATAACCACCCCATCCGATAGGGGGCGATATAGTCCAGTGCGTCAGGTTGCTCCGTTTTTTCCGCTTGGCTTTAATCAAACTACGGTTCGGACTTTCCCCCCCCCCCCCCGCTGGAACCGGAGTCATTTATGAGAATTGAGATGAGGTTTTATGTCCTTTCCATTCAGCGGGTGTTGTGTTTGCTGAGCTGCTCTCGATTGCGGTGCAAAAACAAGCTAATAGACAACGCCGACTGCTGAAGTTCACACAGTCCGTCTGGTCTGTGTGTGTGTTTTTTTTTTTTTTTTTTTTTTTCTCACTGAGCAGCATTTGTGTCCGACTGCGCTTCCGCCATGTTGAACTGATTCAAGTTGTGTGAGTGACTGCTGGGACCGAAGTGACAAGCCCTCAGAAATCGGACTAGATAGAGTTAGAGAGGGGGGCTGTTACCGCGCCGGTGACGCAGGGAAAAACACCCAGAAGCAGAGGAAAGAACGTAGGAATTAGATCTTTCTGGTAACAGGTTTGTGCCCTGCGAAAACTGTCACCGATTATAGAGGCCACGTTTATGTAATATACGACGACACCATCGTTCAAGGCTGGACGTAGCCCGTGAATAGAGAGAGAGAGGGGGGAAGTCATATCAAATTCCTGGTGAGTTGTTAGCTAACTAGCTCCGTACCCTGGCTGCTGATTGTTAGCTGGCTACTGCTAAAGTATTAGCGTATCAGCTGGTGGTTGGATGCAAGGTAACGTTACTGCATTTCGGTTACTTGTGCTGCTCATTCGCCGGCGGTTTTTTCTCCGTTAGCTACCCCTTACTGCATCTTTGACAATGTCAACGCGATTAAACTGCAATTCATGCTCTTTACAGTACGTGTAAGTCTTGATTAGCTCACCCCCGCCAAAGCTAATGTTAGCTATCCTCGACACTGTCTACAGACTGGGAAGGAACATTTCCTTTAAAACGTCTCATGTTTACAAGTTACTCAAATTTGCTTATCCTCCACACATAAATTTACACATATATAACCAATACTAGCTTTAACAAAAGCATATATTGCTGTTAACATGTTGTATCACTCGGTGCTTTCACGATATTATATCCAGTTTGTTGTAGCTGAGTTATAATTTAACGTTAGTCGATACAGGTCACTCACTAGATTTCAGGAAATAGACGACTCCCCTGTCACTAACATTATTTTTTACCAAGATAGCCGGCTGGGTGAACGCTGAATTTGCTGCAAAGTGACGTTAAGCTTAATAATATGTGAGTGTTCTTGTTGTAGATGGGGAAACTAGTTAGTTAACGAAGTCATATTATCGAGAAGCCGCTTGTCAAAATAGAAACGTTAACGTTAGCACGTAAAGCTAACGGCTGGCTAACGTTAACTGTTTATCTAGATTGGTCCTCGTTAGCACCGCACGCTAGCACGACCGATGCTGCTGCTGCTGCTCATTGTAAATGGGAGTTTACAAGCAAAGGGGAACACGGTTGGTCCAACAATAGTGATTTTTTTTTTTTTAAAGTTATTAACCAGACTCTTTATGTGTGTGTGTGTGTTTATGCTCGCCCGTTATGTGGCAACGGTTTTGCCGGGGCAACTATAATGTCAGGCCCGAACGAATAACGCAAGGCCTGCGTGTCTCAGCAGCAGCGCAATGGGCGCTTTGGACGACACTAGGCCGTCACTGCTCTTGCTGCTTGCTTGTGTCTGGGGCGGATCGCCTTGCAGGCTAACCCCTAACGTTAGGTTGCCGCAGCTAGCTTGGGCTAACAACCAGGCGTTAACTAACTAAACCACCAGCTGTTAACGGTTGTTGACGGCGCTAGTTTGTATCGATAATTACGTAATGTCACCGTGTAGTTTACGCGCATCTGGGGCTGTCTTAATTTTGAAGATATTACAAGGTAACACACATATGTTACATGACCGATTTCTCCGTCCATAAGATGTCTTTTTTTTTTAATAACACTACCGTTTCAATGCCGGTTCAGGTCCAAAAGGCCGCAGTTGTATCCAGCTTAGCCTTTAATAGTGCATGTTGTTACCGTGTGTGTGTGTGTGTTTGACACCGTGGATAAAACATGTTATTTGTGCGTCATTTAAGTAACCCACCCTACCATCCCCATTAGTAAATAGTTAGCTACTGAGTGCTTTCACTTCTAGTAGCTTCAGATTCACGATGTAACATTTTACACAGCCAGATTTCACCTATATTGACTGCTAATGTAACGTGTTGTTGTAATGACAGCTGCAACCCACATTTCTGATGCTGAAGCAGATGCAACCGGCCACCTGTAAAATAGGAAATAATCTAGTTTCACTACCCATAAACCAAGAAAAAGCTGCAACAAACACATGTTTAACGCTTTGTTTAACCCACAAGATATTAATGACTTCCCTAAATATTTATGGTCACCATAAATGCATCTATATTAACTTTTTGTGATGTACATGCTTGCAACATAGATGATTGGTTTTCTCCTCTGCTCTCCTAGTGATGTTTATATTCTCATGTTTTGTTGTATTTCAGATATTGTGCTTTAATTTTGATCTTATTTGCAGTCATTTGTTGATCTGGTTAACTATTGATGCATAAGACAAAGCTGAGTTGGGATCATAATGACTCGTCCTGTAGAAGCTGTTTTTTTTTTTTTTTTTTTTTACAAAGGGGTCAGGCTTTACATTGTGGTTGTCACCTTCACCAGAGCTTTCAGCTGGTTAAAACAGCGTAGATGATTTTTTTTTTTTTTTCCTATTTTGTCTAAACACCCACCAGGTCACGTTCCCTTCCTTTTATGATGCCCTGCACCTCATTTATTTTGATCACATGAATCGCAGTGGAAGATTTTTATGGCTTCATTGCCAGTCTGTTTAAAGCAGAAACTTGAAATTGTAAAAATAAATTTGAAACAGCATGACTCTTAACTAGCATATATCCCAAGTGTTCATTTTAATAAGTTAAGACTGAAAGGTGAGGAGATGATTACTTTGACAGAGGTGCAGAAGTTGGTGATGAACATATTGAATGTGTTTCATTTGATTTGTTTTATTAATAATTGTGGTTTCATTGTTGTCCAAGGGTAAATGTTGGACCTCGTAAGAAACCAGAACTGATAAATAACCCCTAATTTCTTTTTTAAAATATGAAATTCATATTAGACTTCAATTTTTCTGCGGTTGATATGAAGACGTGTGTTAATGTGTTGGTACCAAACGTTGCAGCAGTTAATTTGTAGTCCTATCATTATTATCTCTTCATACATGTGGCTGCCACTCCTTTAAAACATTATTAACAGCTTCTGTTTTAATTGGATGCTTGAAAAAATGAAAAAGAAGCTTACGATCAAATTGTATTTAAAGGTTTATCTGTTATGAAACTTTTAGATTGAAATGCAGCATGAAGGATGATGCAGGATATATATTCATCTTCAGGATTTGTCGTTGATCAGGCCGACAAGTGCCAAGTGCTAACTCTGCAGGCTGTATCATGTTTTATTGATTGTCATACTGACATTTTTAAAAGAGAAATTCTAATGTCACACAAGCTCGGCCTTATTTTTAGAGCTTTGTCCAGTGTCCCTGTTGGTAATAATTTCATTGTACTCGCTCGAGTTAATTGAGATGTGGGAATGCTGGAAAGTCAGACTGGACAAGAAACGTGTAAAGTCATAAGATAATTTTTTGGCAGTGTGCCTAATATTCGACAGTCATAGTGTGCAGAGAGAAAGAGAAAGAGAGAGAGATATGACAAGCAGCAACAAAGTTCCCCTGGCAGCAATCGAACCGTGGCAGTTTCACTTATGTGATATTACGGCTGGTTTGGATTTTAATGATTCTGATTTCAATTCTTCGTTTTTGAATTGGATCCTTTGAGGGGCGGGGTCAAAACAGGTCACATGGTTATTTCTCGTTATTTCTCATTCGGCAACTGCTTTGATCATATTTCATGCCAAATCATCAGATGTAAGGATTTTTGGTGCTTTCCTTACTTTAGTTATTAAATTTAATCTGACGAGGTTTGCAGTATTAGTTGGACATCGAGAAGGTTTGGACTCCGGGTTATTGTGACCGCAGCAGCATTCCTCACTATTTTCAAATCTAATCAATAAATCATGCAGAAAATAATCAGCACTTGAATCGATAATTAAAATAATGCTGTACAAAAAAATTCAATCCGCTCCACCTCAACCAGCTGCGACAGTAAAATCCTGCGTTCATATTAATGCATCAGTAATAATCTAATGATACAGACAGTATAACAGTCAGGAGTGACTACTTTTTTAAGTTTAAGTACATTTTCCTGATTATACTTACAAAGTAATGTTTTCAATACAGTTCCTTTTTAGTTGTATTTCTATAGTGGTATTACTACTTTGACTAAATATAGGATCGGAGTACTTCCTCTATCACTGCCCCTCTTTGTCTTTCATAGGTTAAGAGTCATGGTAGTAGTTTATACTCAGCCTTCGTCCTGTGTGCCAGACTACCTTGTGGGTAACCTGTGTATGTGAAGTGGACTCGAGGTTTTGTTGTGGAAAGTGAGTCCCTCCTAGTGTGTGTGTGAAAGTCCTGGCACACTGCTGCAGTCACAGTGCATGCTGTAAAGGGTAGTTACAGCTGTAACGCGCCTATTTAAGCATAAAAGTTGCTGAAAGGCTGCGTTGTGTTTGCCGTCACAGAGCAGAAATAAAGTCATAAAAAGTTCATGCAATGTTACAATGGCCGCCCTCCCGCATTTTTCACAGCGGAGTTGTGTGAAACTCTTCTTCTTACCGTGGATAAATTATACCAGTGCCAGTCAAGTCATCTGTTGTCAGGCGAGATGGGCTGGTAGTGACACAGTGCAGCGTTGTCTATCGGTTGCCAAATTTACTTGTCTGAAAGATTTCTAAAAATGTCTGACGGTAATATTGTTTGACCTTTGAAACTTGTCCGTGGTGACTTAGAAAAGCATGTAGGTGTGGGAGAGAGTCCAAGAACTTTACATTGTAGATGACGCAATTGCTCATTTTGTTAGGTGTAATTCAGATTTAATGAGTCAGGAACAAATCTTTGTTGGATATTCTGCATCTAATTTGAACCAGTGATCCAAAACCTGGCTGGAGCATCCCAACACATCTAATGATCACAGAACTTTTGTTGGGTAGAAAACTGTTTACGACCCAACACAAGATGATTTTAGATGGAAACGCTGCAGTACAAGATTATAACCACCAAACCTTTTATTTGCATGTGCATTAACAAGTAACTTAACCAAGCCTGCTGATAATTCTGACCTTTACCCCCCTCTCTTCCCCTGCTACAGGTTATGCAATGGTCTCAGCGGCACATCCAGATCTCCAGGTGCTTGTGTCCCTCTCTCGTGTGTTCGGGCTCTCTTCCCTCTGCTCTACAGCTGAGGTGGCTGTGATTTCCCTCCTGGCCAGCGCTCCCTAAGAGGCCAAGATTGCCAAGATCTGCCCCGTGGCGAGCATGACGGCCACCACGCGTGGCTCTCCGGTGGGGGGCAATGACAGTCAGGGCCAGGGCCAGGGCCAGGGCCAGGCACCTGATGCTCAGAGCCAACCCCCATTGCCACAGAACCAGGTCAGCATCTTGGATCTTTCCATTCTGTCTCTGTCGGTACAGTTTTGATCTTGTCTACCTTTGGCTTCATCTAATTCCATCGTGTGTTCGTTTTAAATGACTCTGCATTACATTTTCTTTCCAAGCACATGTAATTAAATTAACCCGAGGAGCGGAGTGTGTTTCGATATCTGTCTCCTTCTGTTAGCTCACACTGCAGCGCAGTATTTTTTTAACAGATATTGCTCGTACCTAACCACACACAGATGCCAAAGGGGACAAAAAGGGAGTGGGAGGAGGGAGCGGAAAAGGGGGTGAAGGCGAGGCATCAATGAACAGAGCCTCCTGAGTGATGGATAAAGGATGTGTGTGCGCAGGCCTGTGTTGGTTAGAGATGAGCCGTGGTGAGACGTGAGAGGCAAGCTGCCTATGTAGGTCAGCCAAGCAGAAGGAGCCTTCACCACACACCCCCACATTTCATATTTTTCTCAGTTGTGCATCTCCCTCTCTTTCTCGATTATGTGTATCCCTGTTTTACTCTCTCACACACACAGCTGCTCACACCACCACCGATGTTTACACACACAGTCGTCGGATGAGAAAAGAAGTGAAGAAGGGAACGGTTACATCCTTTAAATGCACAGTTATACATGCACGCTCTTCCTTCCAAAAGTTGTATTTGACAGCACCCACGTACTAACACGTTTCTACTCCTAACACAACCGTGTCTGTCCTCACCTTTTGTTTCTCTCGGTAGATAAGGATGAAAAGAGCATTTCTCTGTATGCCAAATACTATGAGTATAATGACTTGAATGGCTGTGTTTAAAGGCCTTTCAGGAGAGACACCTGCTTCTTTATACCTACATGCATATGCACCTGACCAGAACAATAGAAAACCTACCCACCACAGGAAGTGGGCCTTGACTTTCCATTGGCATATATCGCTATAGAAACAGGTGTATACAATATGTTGAAGTTAAGTTGTACTCTCGCTTCGCTGGACTGGTCACTTCCATCTCCGCCATCAGGCCTATTTCTGATCCTTTGTTTGCTCTGTGTATGCCAATGATCAAAATTATGCTCCGTCACAACACTGCAGTTGCACAGGCTTGTTCGCGAGTGACCAGACAAGAACTCAAATTAATTAAAGAGCAGCCTGCAGTTTGAGTTAATAACATGACAGCGTGTGTGTCAAGGAGCTAATAGACAAAGCTTGTGTCTTCACATCTTTTTTAAAATGATGCTGTTGGTTAAAAAACTTAATTTGAACTTGATGTCTGGTCGTGCTGAAGATGAAACAAAGCCGTTGGTCTTCTCTTTTTTATTTATTGCTTAGTCATATTTCATCATTCAAATGTTAAAGGACACAAAATCAAAACAGATCGCTTGTGGTTGTTGAGAGGTTTAACACACATGCGGTGTAACCATGACAGGAAGCTTTGTTGCATGTCATCACCCCCTCTCTCATCCCATGTTTTATGTTTCTCTGGCATACAATCCAAATAAAGCAAATAAAACATCAGAGGATAATATAATGGTTATAATTATGGTAACTCTTTACCCTCATGCCAAACTTTACATTTTTCACCCCTTCAAGCGGTAAGAAGCTGAAACAGAAAAGTTAAGGGCCTCTGCTATCACCATAGACTTGTATTCATGTTTATTTATAATTACTGAAAGAAGAACCAGGAAAATATAACTTTATTACATTACATTGGGCTGTTGTTTCAATTAAATTTCATTTTGCAGGCGTTAATATGGTTACAGTGTATCTACACTGCATGAAGGAAGCACACATGCTTTATTTGAAGGGTTGAACTTTTTTGACACCTGGTCTGACGTAGCATTTATATGAAATTTGGCTTATATGATACATCCACAGAGATCAGGAGTCATTCTATGAGTTTGATTGTTTATATCTGTGTATTTTATTGTTATTTTATTTTTTTTCAGACATCATCTCCAAACTCATCTAATGAGAACTCTCCAGTGAGCCCGCCAGATGAGCAGGCCCAGGGGGATGGGCCCCCTCAGCTGGAAGAGGAGGAGCCCGCCTTCCCTCACACTGACCTAGCCAAGCTGGATGACATGATCAACAGGTATTAACTCACTTCCTGATGCAGAGGCTGCATCCTCAGCACACGAGATGCAAACAGGAAGATGGACCCATTCTTAGAATGATTGCTCTACAGTATTATTAGTCGAAAACTGCACAGGGTGCCAACATTTATTGTGACGTGTGTGTGTTTATTTTTGACCAATAGACAATATACCAATTGACTGCGCTGTGGTGTTGTGTGTTGCGTGATATCTTCATTTGTTTTTCCACTGACTCCACGCAGTATCCATGCTTTTTACACGCCTTCTTATATGATGTTTGTTTTTTCTCTCCCAGGCCTCGTTGGGTCGTTCCAGTTTTGCCAAAAGGAGAGTTAGAAGTCCTCTTGGAAGCTGCTATAGACCTGAGTAAAAAAGGTAGGAATATACTCAGTGTTTCACATCATACAGTATAGATTGTTAAGTGTCACAAATTCAGAAGAATGTGGCCACAGTTGATGTGTCTGTGTGGGTTCTCCCCGGGTACTCCGGCTCTAAATTGCCCACAGGTGTAGATATGAGCATTAATGGTTGTTGGTCTGTATGAATCAGAATCAGAAAAAGCTTTATTGCCAAGTACGTTTTTTACACATAAAAGGAATTTGTTCTGGTGTTGTTGGTGCATGTCAAACATTATCTAAATATAAGAAAGATAAGAAAATCAAGTATTAAAAATATAAACAATATAAATATATATACACAGTATGTTTTAAAAGTGAAAATAAGAGCAATACAGCTGAGTAAGTACAGTCAATCAAATCAAATCAAACTTTATTTGTATGGCACTTTTCATACTTAAAAGCAACACAAAGTGCCTCACAGAGGCTAAGAACAACAATGACAAAAAAAACAAAAACAAAACAAAACAAAAAAACAACAACAAAAAAAAAAAAACAACACACACACACACACACCCGCTGCACACACTAGAGAGAGACATGGCCAGGCGCCGAGACCTACGGCAAGGAAAAAGCCACCTTTGGGGGGCCGACCACGTCGGGAGGGCCCGGCCCACGACTACAGGGAGCGCCACCACAGAGACAGCCCCGACCCAGCAGACAAGAGGCCGCACACCTAAGGTGCAGAGTTCTCCACCCACCCAGGCCAGAGCAGTCCACAGGACAGCACCCCCGTCAGTAGGCCAAGAGCAGCTCTCAGTGTGGTCGGCCCCCATGAGGAAACACTGGAGCTAAAAAAAAAAAAAAAAAAAAGTGCAAATATTCACAGTATGCGGAGTATTTTAAATATGCAAGTATATAACAAAACAAGCAAGTCCAAGCTGAGCGTTAATGTAACGCATAGAGTTGTCTGTCAGCCCTGTGATGAACCGGTGACTTGTCCCCAGAGCAAACACATGTAATTTACAATAATATAAAAAAAAAAAAAAAAAACTTTTTTTTTTTAACATTTTTCTTTCTTTTTTTTTTTTTTTTTTAAATTCCGGCATAGACAAATGTTTCCTCTTTTTGCTTGATCAATAACTAAAACGATTTAATAGAAAATAGAAAAGTTTGTGATGGTAAATTTATATTATTTATTTTCATTTGCCGTTTTCATTACGCACCAAACTGTGCTTGTTTTACCCAATCAACAGTCCAAACGATTTTCAGTTCACAATGAAATAAAACAGAAAGCAGCAAGTGAGAAAATTCACCACTAAAATCAAGCCTTTCTCCACCTGATTCGTCCCTCTGTACAAACACAGACCAAAAATATGTTGTCAATATATATTTTGTACTTTAGATATAGAATGTCACACTGAGATTGAGCTCAAAGTCCAGATATTCATCTTATTAGACTGTACAGGGCTCAAACGGTCCAATATCTTGTCCTTTAATGTCTTTATTTTCTTATTGTCTTAATAAAAGCACACTGTATATGAATGGTATGGTGTTATATGAGGAATGTCTTTCGTTGCAGGACTGGATGTGAAGTGTGAAGCATGTCAGAGGTTTTTCCGAGATGGTCTGACCATCTCCTTCACAAAGATCCTGACAGACGAGGCAGTCAGCGGCTGGAAGTTTGAGATTCATGTGAGTTTTCATTGTTGCTTTGTCGTTTTGGTACGTTGGAGTTAAATTTGTTCAAATAAAACAACCAACCCATAAAACATTTACAACCGTACTGGTTGGTCTTTGTGAAAGGAAATCTGGTGGGTGTATGTAACGCCATATAAAAGCTCAATTTTAGAGGTTCTGATTTCTCCGATAAAGGATAACCGTCTCTGGAATTTGACCCGGCTTTCAGTTCCCACAGAACTACTCTGTACTGGTTTAAATGGAATGGATCGATGGTGTTATGAAAGGTTGACAAAAATCTATATTATTGTCAGGTGGCATGACTCAGCAAAGTCATCGTAGCTTTATTTATTCTTTTGACATCTTTGCCCTTATCTCATTGGATGTATGCATTGTTCGCATTGGGTGCTGCCTGTAAATTGAGTTTTCTGTTTACTAAGAGCTGAAGGAAAAGAGGCAAGGCCAGCAGTGATCAATGATCTTTTTGTTAGAAGTGGCTGAGACTGGCTGTTGTGTTGTATTAGGGAGATTGATGTCTTAAAACCTTTTCACGCTAAAACCAACGAGACAGACAAGGACGTACAGGAGCAAAATGTTTTTATCCTTAAAATAATATTTAATTTTTTTAATCTAATCTTATTTTAGGACATTAATGGATTGTATCTGAGTCTTCATGATCTACGGCTGTTTGATTATTTTCACTACCCACTAAAAAACATTCAGGAAGCAATGAGAATCTTGTAAACTACATCTCTGAAAGCATCTTTGGAATGCTTTGGAGTGATGAGTCAGTCCCATATTGATTACTTATATCTGGCTCCTTTTTAAGATCTATAAAGCAGACAGGAGTCATGCAGAAGGGGCAGTCGATTTTGGTAATTTTATTGATGACATGATTAGCAGGCACACGTTTTATATTTATGTGGAAATAAAGCGTTCACATCGAAACATGTTGAAGATGCAAGATGCCGGTACGGTCACCAAAATGTGGAGTAATAATACGTGAGACTTGACATGTACTCTGTTTCAGGAGTTAAGTCAGTCATGTAGCAGCTGTTGTATTAAGGCTCACCTGACTGCAGGGTAACAGAGCAGAAGCCATGAATAATATAGTGTTTCTCATATTTCCAGGTACAGTGTATTAATGTAAATCTATCAGTTAGGCTCAAGCTGTGTGTGGATTTCCAGGTCAATGCAAAGTTATGGTTAGTAAACCGGAAGTGGCTTGCAGCATTCCAGAGAGAGGATTTTCCAGCTGGCCTTGAAACACTCGCTCTCTTCCTCCATCCTACATAGTTTAATTGTTAATGTGCCACTTTTTTTCTTTCGTCCCACAGAGGTGCATCATCAATAACACACACCGGTTGGTGGAGCTGTGTGTGGCCAAGCTCTCTCAGGACTGGTTCCCTCTACTGGAGCTGCTGGCCATGGCCACCAACCCACACTGCAAGTTCCACATCTACAATGGCACACGGCCCTCCGAGACTGTCCCTGCTGGAGCACAGCTGGCCGATGATGAGCTCTTCGCCCGACCACCAGACCCACGCTCTCCTAAGGTGAATCATCACTGCAATTGCTGACCAAACTTGTACCCTCACATTCAGTGATCAGATAAATGTCTGTTTTTACCCATTCGCCATTGGAGATTGTAAAATGATATCACTAATTTATTTCTATTTAATGATAAATGTTGAGGCTGTAGAATATTAAAATGAATCTTGTCAGGAACAGTCAGCTGAAAAACTGGCTGCTTTCTTCCTCCAGAGGATAGCTGGCCCGTCTTTATTCCTCCCTAGACCAAATCCATAGAGTGGCATTTTAGTCTTACCCTAAGGGCCCTTATGAAACCAAGAGAATCCCTCTCTGGAGAAGCCTGATAATGAAAAATATGGAACACAGTCCATAAGCCACTCAGTGCTTGTGTCAGAAAGCAGATTGTACGAAAGAGAAGGTGGATACACCAGGGAATGTGGATTTTACAGTGAAAGAGTGATGAATACAGCGTGGGCACGGGGTCAGTATTCAGTACTGCAGCTTTGCTCGCCTGTCTGCCTCTGTTGGCAGGTGCCCAGGACTACTTTGGGTTCCACAGTCCAGCTATCAAAGGATCAATGTGTGGGATTTAGTGGCATCTAGTGGTGTAGTTGCCCATTTCAACCCCCATTTCAGGTGTGAAGTGAAACTACAGCGGCCGTGAAATGTGCCAAAAAAATGCGACACGCGACACAGGCGTTTGGGTTGTCCGTTCTGGGCTACTGTAGACACACGCTGGTGCAACATGTCGCTCTCTGGAAGAGGACCTGCAATGTCATCGTTATGCATATTATATTCCATTTCTGCCATATTCTGTAAATGGTGTCCCCAAAATTTGGACCTGGACACACTGGACCTTTAAGTCAGATCTGCTGCCTGTGTTTTGGATGATTATAGGATCGACATCTGATTCCTAAATGTTATAATATAATAACGACAACTCAAACTTGATGTTGTGACACTGTTGATGCATGCATATAACGTATGCCTCCGCCCTACTCTAAGTTGCTGCAGCACATTCCATCACTCCTGTTGCTCTCCCCTTCAACTCTGGCAAGCCAGTTTTTGCTGGTTGTAAAATGCATCAGTACCGGTGCACAAGCGCAGGAATTTCACCACAGATAGACACCAGATTTAAAAACTCAGGTATACAGCAAAACACAGAGAGATTTACCCTCATTCGTTTACTCCACCTTTTAAAAGAAGCAGTTAATTACACCCTCCACCCTCTCACCCCCCCATCTAATACTGTCTCTATTCCTCAGCGCGTTGGATCTCTTCCTCAAATGAGACTAAAGGAGAAAATGATGTTTAAAGATAGTGTTTTTCAAGCTTGTAATTGTGACCTTAGTTGGAGGTTAAAAATCAGGAAGCATTTACATTTATTTGAGGAACTGAATGTCAGTTTTAATCCCAGCATGCAATCTCATTAAACCCTGAATAAATGGACCTTGAGGATGCTTTGTGAAACCATCTCTCAGTCTGCAGTTTAAAGGAAACTTCTTTAATCTTTTTCTCTCTTGTTTTTTTATTCACAGGGCTGGTTGGTGGACTTAATAAATAAATTTGGCACGTTAAACGGGTTTCAAATGTTGCATGATCGCTTCATGAGTGGCCAAGCACTGAACGTCCAGATCATCGCTGCACTTATCAAGTGAGGTTCAATGAAAATGTTCAACGTGTTATGGACAAGCAACGTGTAATGTTAATGTTCTTACAAGTTTGTGAGCTGATTGTTTGTGTTCTCTACTTTACAGGCCTTTTGGCCAGTGTTATGAGTTCCTCACATTGCACACGGTAAAGAAGTACTTCCTCCCAGTCATCGAGATGGTTCCTCAGTTTCTAGAGAATCTCACAGATGAGGAGCTGAAGAAAGAGGCCAAGAATGAAGCCAAAAACGACGCACTGTCCATGATAATCAAGTCTCTGAAGAATCTAGCTTCTCGTGTACCAGGGCAGGAGGAGACCGTGAAAAATTTAGAGATTTTTAGGTTAAAAATGATTCTTAGGTGAGCATCTAAAAATCATGTCATTGTGTCAGATCAGAATTTTGACATTTAAGTGCAATTAATATACATTGATGTTAACTAAACTCTCAATTTTTATCACCAGGTTATTGCAAATTTCTTCTTTTAACGGCAAAATGAATGCACTAAACGAAGTGAACAAGGTGATCTCCAGTGTGTCCTACTACACTCATCGGCATAACCCTGAAGAGGAGGAATGGCTGACGGCAGAGCGCATGGCGGTAAGCTCCGCTCAGCTCTTAACAGCATCATCATCAAACATCAAAGATTTCTCTGTATCTAAAAATCCACTTCTCCTCTCTTGTCTCTCTTGTCATAACTCAGGAGTGGATCCAGCAAAACCACATCCTGTCCATTGTGCTGAGGGACAGTTTGCATCAGCCGCAGTACGTGGAGAAACTGGAGAAGATCCTTCGCTTCGTTATCAAAGAGAAAGCGCTTACGATGCAGGATCTGGACAACATCTGGGCTGCTCAGGTACACTGCAAATAACGATATATTTCATACAAACGACCAATACAAGTGAAAGGAGCTGCTTTTCATTATATAGTGTGACTGGTGAGTATAATATTAGATATTGGTGTATTTTAGTTGGATCAAAACAGGCAAAATGGGAACAGATGCCGCCTCCTTTTGAATATTAAACATACAAGGTGTTTTTAACTGGTTATGAAACATCTCAGATTAATACTGATGCCTCTTTATGAGATACAAAGACAATCAGTGAGAAGATTGACTATTTTTATAGGCTTATTCTTAACGCAGGTCAAATGCCCCTCGAAATCAGCAAAATGCGACAGTGAAAACACTACCGCTTTTGTCCACTGGGGCCACCAGAATCAACGTAAAGTGAAAGTTCCTTGTAGCTGCTTAAAGTAATTGTAATATTTCATAGCACAACATGTTTTGGGACAACCTGTATGCTCTTGTTGAGTTCTAAATAAAAGTCGCTTGGAGCTATTTCACTTAGTACCCGACCGATTTATCAGTCAGCCGATATTATCCACGTTCTTCCAGCACACACCGATTTTGTGCAGCACATAGGGCGCAGTGAGTAATCCCATATCTGTTCGGCCTCTAATTTTAGTTAATATTGTATGTTTTGGACTGCCACCTGTTGAACATCTGGGGCGGTTGTCTGGTCAGGTTTTTTTATCATCACCAATTTATTATTATGTATCAGTGAACAATAAACCTTGCAGACAGTTACATTAGTCACTTGATCAGTTATGGTTTTACACTGGAAATGATCCTCAACGACAGCTTTTCACTGATATCACTAGAGTTTATGCTACTCACCATGCCAGATGACCAGATGACCACACACACACACACTGCTGTAGATTTGGCTCTGGTCACACCTAGAGTAAAGGGATGGGATATCTGACACAACTTCACCAACATCCAGGTTGCATGGAGAAGGGAAATAGTCTGAAGAGCTAGAAGAAGACCTAATTGTGACACTAACGCTTTTCAGGTTAGTCATCAGGGTCCAGACGAGGCTTCTATCAGATGACTCTGAAGCGTTTGTCTCACAATAAAGTTGTTCTTGCTGGAGTTTTGACCTCTTCACACCTAAAGTAGAGCAACATTACATTAATGTTAAAATGTCAAATTGTTATGTTTGTTTTCAAAAGAGCATCCAATCAAAGTACATGTAACAAATCATGACTCACTCTCGTCTAACTGAAACACGACTGCAGCTGTACATCACAATCAAAACGTTGGCTGTAAAATCTACAGGACTTCACGGTTAAGTGGCAGTTGTTCGCACTGCAACTGCAGCACATCCCTGACACGGCTGAGGCATCTAGTGGTGGACATTCGAGGTATTTTGTTAACTTAACAGTCCGGTTGTTGTCTCTGTATATCTGCAGGCTGGTAAACACGAGGCCATTGTGAAGAATGTCCATGACCTCCTGGCCAAGCTGGCGTGGGACTTCTCACCCGAGCAGCTCGATCACCTTTTTGACTGTTTCAAGGTGAGTAAGAGTTGTATTAATGAGTCAACCAATCACAGATTATAAAGGGTGTGTCTGTTTTCATTCAGTTTGGATTTAAACACACCACAGCAACACACTTTAACATTCGGACTGGTTGTTTCTCATATGCAGGCAAGCTGGACCAATGCCAGCAAGAAGCAGCGTGAAAAACTGCTGGAACTTATCCGACGCTTAGCTGAGGACGATAAGGATGGGGTGATGGCCCACAAGGTCCTCAACCTGCTGTGGAACCTGGCACACAGCGATGATGTGCCTGTAGATATCATGGACCAGGCTCTCAGTGCTCACATCAAGATATTGGATTACAGTTGCTCCCAGGTACGTGTTGGTGGATATGTTTTAAAAGTGAACGGCATGCAGAATACCAGATGGAGGGCTGGTTTAACTTAAAATACTGCTTAATTTTCACTCACAGGACAGAGACACACAGAAGATTCAATGGATAGATCGTTTCATAGAGGAGCTACGAACCAATGACAAATGGGTGATCCCTGCCCTGAAGCAAATCAGAGAAATCTGTAGCCTGTTTGGAGAAGCCCCTCAAAACCTTAGGTAAGGTCATGGTAAAACCTTTATTTATATCAAAGGAGCATATACAGAATGATTTTAAGTATGAAGTATGTATTTGGTGTAGTCTAATGTATTTTATTCTGAATTATTTACTTAGCACATAATGCATGACTACCAATAGAAAATCAACAGGATGCTATTTGAGCAGCTTACATTCCTGGCATATTAAGCTGAGGCATGTTAACGCTTATGTTTAGAGCCAGAGAGAGTAAAATGGCCCAGCAGTTTAGTAGTATGATAACATTAGAATCCTGCCACTAATCCCAGTGCACCAACTAATCAGTGCTAACCAACATTGTTGGAAAAATAAACTCTAAACCAACTCACAGCTTCCTGATTTTGACTGAAAAATGTGTCCTACATTAAATCAAGCATCACAGGTGTTTGGACACTATTTTTCTCTCTTTTTTTTAGTTAAGGCCTTTTCAGACACAATGTGATTTGAGCTGCTGGGTTCAGAATGTGTTTTATGCACTAGAAAAACGTCATGGCGCGTTGCAAGCCTTTGGAAATAATGGATTTCAGAGTGCAGTTGTCGCGTTGTGTCTGAAACCGCCATCTGGATGGTTTTAGGGCAAGGCATGGTTATTTTTCTTTTTCTTTTGAAAGAAGCAGAAAGGTGCACTTACTTTGTTTGCATTGTTACACTGTAACAAAGTAAACTCTGTAGCTGCAGTTTAAAGATGGTGCTGGAGATGATAGACCCAGGTCCAACCTTAACCACTCCAAGCCCATGCCTAAACTCAGTCACATCCAATCACTCACTTCTATCTGTGTAGTCTGGTAGTTTGTCAAGCAAATGTTCAGTCAGTAAATCATAAATCATAGGCCTTTTTTTTTTTTTTTTTTTTACACAGCAGATATTTTGACTCATCGCAGTAGGAAAACACAGTTGTAACTAATAACATTAACAATGGCTCCTATCCAAGTGTTCCAATACTAAGGGAACCAGCATGCAAAGTTATTTATTTATTTACATCTATGCTTTTCCTATTGTGACATGTCAGAATATATGTTGATGAGGCTTACGAAAGTTTAGCATCATTTAAATCCTGTTGTGTTAGTGAGTAATGTTGTCAGGGAGCCGTAGTAGTAGTAGTAGTAGAAATTTTAACCAGGGACTACAATGCTAACAAACATGAGCGTTAGTTTAACGTTACCATGGTGAATTTGTGAAATTATTGTAAGATTGATTTGAAGTCATATTGTTGAGCATTAATCGTAAATCATTTTTGATTTTGAAGTAGTGCTTTTTTCTAGTCGATGTAGAAAATATGTAGTATACATGCCTGTTGTTTTTCAGAAAGAAAATGCCAATTAACATACAAACGAACTTAGTGGGGTAAGTTGAGAGCTAATTCCAGGGTTCTACCTATTTCTGTGTTATGTCAAGTCTAACTTTCTCTTTGACATGTGTATAATGTATATTTATATACTATATATAAAATGTAAATCTCTGCCATGAATCCGCTTAAGCAATTCTTTCTTGGGTTTCATCTCAAATGACTGATTCCTCATCTAATCTCCTGTTCAAAGTCCTGCACATGTGTAGTTCAGTCAAGCAAGAGACAAAGACGCTTGTAGTCTGACTAATGGATAAGCAACGAGCGCTGAAGAACATGAAATTATACCCTCTCTCCCCTCTTGCTGTTAGAAACCTTAGCAACCCAGATGTGTATCCATCGCATTCATTGCAGCACTTGACCTTCAGTTTAAGAAAATGAGGATGAGAAACATAAGTCATAGATGGATGGGACTAAAGGTCACAATCCTGTGATGTAAAATATGACTAATACAGTAGGCTCTAACTAATATTGAATGATTTTAATAATGATAAACATTGATGATTATCATTTTAATTGTTAGATGGTTAGTTTGATGTTGTGTGATTTCATTACTAATCTACATAATTACAAATGTGCTTGTTTGTTTATATTAAATTTATTTTCAGGTAAGATAAAATCAGGGTGTAGTTTCTGAAAGCAAGCCAAGTCCCCAAGTTAGATATGGTGGTTACCATGGAAATCTAAAAGCAGACATCTTTATGCATGAGAGGCACTTCCTGTGCAGTTTTCTCAGTACTGAACACCAAGCCAGAGTGCATCCGCAGAACAGTCCTTTTAAATCTAGACAGTTACACGACTAAAAGGTCCTTTGAGATGGAGCCCCATTCTTCCTGATGCCAGTTTCTTTCAGCACAAATCACTCAATGCAAAATATCAGGGCTATTTCATGCCTTGGATCCACAAAATTGATTCATATGTCATAGATATTTTAGAGGAATGTATTTTTATAGTAGTTCTTCAATTCCCTATAATCAAGCCACTGCTAATGAGTAAACTGGAGTCTTGTTAATGATACAATAATTTGGCTTTTAATGTGGAAAACAAGGCAGGAAATGGCCTGTATGACTTCTTCTGCTGGTTATTCTATGACACACACACACATATATACACACATACCAATACACCAAAAGCTGCTTCCTTGATGCCCCTGACAGAAATAAATGAGAAATCAGTCATGCTATTTTTTCATAATCAGAAAAATGTGTTGCTAAAAATACAGTATAATAACTTCAGCTTAATTCTCACTGTTTTTTTTCAGTCTTAGTCTTCCCTGCTTCTTCACTGAATTTCTGTTTTTGTCCCCCTTACAACCTCCACCCCTCCCGCTGTTCTCTCGTCAGTCAAACCCAGAGAAGTCCTCATGTGTTTTACCGCCACGACCTGATCAACCAGCTGCAGCATAACCACGCTCTGGTCACCCTGGTGGCTGAGAACCTCTCGGCCTACATGGAGACCATGAGGCAGTTCTCCAAAGGTACACCACCGTGACATGGCCAGAAATAGAACCGTGCACCAGTCTGACATTTCAGTTCATTCTCATAGTTACAGCTGTGTGCATGTGTGTCTTATTTTTTTTTACAGAAGAACAAGCTGAGTTTGACCCGCAGACGGTCAGGCCAGGAAGCCGCTACAGCCATGTCCAGGAAGTACAGGAACGCCTCAACTTCCTGAGGTAAAACGTCACCTTAAGTATCTCACACTCAGATACATCAAATGAACAAGGGATTAAGGGAACTACACCTAAAAGCTGAGACTTCAGCTAAGAATGGAAGAAGAAGAAATCTAGATGTTAAAACCTTAATTAGGAAGCATTATCTGCCTTAAAAATTGCTGTACTTTGAATCAGGGACCAATCTCTCATGTGTTGGCTCAAATCAGCGATAATAAATTGCTGATGCATTGCTACAAGATCCATCCAAGTATTGTTGTGCCAGTTCAGAGATAAATTGGGTCCATTAGTGTCTCTTATTCACCAATGGCACTGAGAATTTTGGAAAAGGTGTAAGCCAGAATATCAGTGTGAGATGATTATAGACTCTGAGGTAATGTTCATGCACATATACATGTAAGAGAGGAAATATATCATATATATTCCTAATATTTCACACTCGCACAACCTATGGGTGCTTCATAACACAGCCACATTTGTGTCTGTTAGCCATTAAGCTGCTCAGTTGAACTAGTTTATTCAAAGACAGCTGTGGGTAATTGGGGTCGAGGAGTGGTGCTCAGTGACTTCACCCCTACCAGCAATTATGCAACTACGTGACCTTCACACGCCCCTTTCTCTAACCATCAGGCCACCAGGATCCACTATTGATTTTCTTACTGTCTTTCTTTGTTGCCAGGTTCCTTCTAAAAGACGGCCAGCTGTGGTTGTGTGCTCCTCAGGCCAAGCAGATCTGGAAGTGTCTGGCTGAGAACGCAGTGTTTCTCTGTGACCGCGAGGCCTGCTTCAAATGGTACTGCTTCATTTGATCTTGCCCCATCGGCTTTGAACGAATTCCCTCACATTAGTTATTCAGCAAGTGTCTGAATGCTATGTTATTTTTCTGCCACCCAACAGGTACTCCAAGCTGATGGGTGATGAGCCAGACCTGGACCCAGACATCAATAAGGACTTCTTTGAGAACAATGTTCTGCAGCTGGACCCGTCTCTGCTGACGGAGAATGGCATGAAGTGCTTTGAGAGGTTCTTCAAGGCTGTCAATTGCAGGGAGGGCAAGCTGGTAGCAAAGCGCAGGGCCTACATGATGGATGACCTGGAACTAATAGGCTTGGACTACCTTTGGAGGGTGAGGAGATTTGTTGCAACAGGCACACGTAAACAGATGTTTTTGTGTATTTGGGAGGGGGATTGGTAGTTGAAAGTGCCTTTCAACTCTTCCTTTCCTTTTTGTGCTGTGTGGTTTGATAATAATCAGAAAAAAGATCTTAGATCTTCCTAATGAAATGTCTAGGCTGTAGTTGTGACTGTATGACCAGTTGCTCTGTGCGGTGTTTTACGTTGCTTTGGACGACAGTGTCTGCCTTAATGTAATTGGTTAGGCTCACAATACACTTGCACTCTCTGCTCTAAAATAACTTTTAAAACATTGATGTAATGGGTGTGACTAGTGACTAGAGCAATATACTTAGCAGGTTGTGACAACAGTACACTGTCATCGTAGCCTCGAGGTAGTAATTGCATTGTTATCAAAAGAGTTGACAGTAGTCATGTAGCAGCATTCCCATAGACTTTCTTGTTGTCTGTCATTTTGACAGACAAGCTAATGACAGACAAAAGTTTGTCATAATAATAATATGTACATAAAGCCTATTTATTACCATTTAAAAACATTTAATATACAGAACTTCCAGATTATGCCTTTATCAGGGCATGAAGAGAGAAGAGACTCTGACGGCGTGGTCACTTTTCATGTCAACACCACGTGAAGCAGATGAATGATTTTGACCTCCTTCCTTCCTCTGTACCTCCCTGTCTCCTAGAAATTATGTTTGTACATTACTGAACTGTTTCTATGATTACGTTGTTTTGACAAACGTAATCCCTCAAAACAGTCAGAGAGCAAGCACCCCCGTAATATCAGTGTTACTTGCTTGTCCTGCATCCTCGAACCTCAATCTCAATCTTTTTTTTCACCTTTTTCTCAACAACATCATCAAGAAACTTTGGACACTCAGCTGCCAGAACATTTTGCGACAGGCTGTGTAGCAATATAGTTCACTGATGTAATGGCTAAAGCTGGCTAGACAACAAGGTCATGCAGTGAGATCAAAAACAAGACTACTAGACAAGAGCTAATCACAGAATTTTGTGTCATTGTTAAAAAATGTATTCCTTAAATGTGACGGAGAACTCTGCATTTTCTCCTCTCCAGGTGGTAATTCAAGGAAGTGATGACATAGCCAGCCGAGCCATTGACCTGCTGAAAGAGATCTACACCAACCTCGGACCAAAACTACAAGTCAATCAGGTACATTGACTCCTCTGTCTTCTCAATCTGCTTTTGTTTTCTTTTTTAGTCCTTATCTTCATGTCCAGATTTGTCTTCTTCAAATCCTGTTTCAATCCCTGTCCTCTCCCTTTTAGGTTGAAATTCACGAAGATTTCATCCAGTCATGTTTTGACCGTCTGAAGGCGTCCTATGACACCCTGTGTGTGTTAGACGGAGACAAAGATAGCATTAACTGCGCCCGTCAGGAGGCAATCCGCATGGTGCGAGTTCTCACTGTGCTCAAGGAGTACATCAACGAGTGTGACAGCGACTACCACGAGGAGAGGACTATACTGCCGATGTCGAGGTACAATCACACTGACTTTGTGTTTCTTTATTTATTACTGTACATCTGCTGGTTTTGCCATGAACATAGACTCTTAAGTCACCAAAGATGCCTTCAGTGTGACAAAATAACAAGAATAAACAAAATCAACATTATCATCACCCAGACACTGCAGTAAGCTTTTTTTACAGGTCACACATTACTACATAATAATTTCTCTCATAATTTGATACATTCTTGCCCAGTATAACTGCGGATCTGTTTCCTCCTCTGAGTGTGTATGCTCCAGAACAAGACGAGTGTCTTGAGTGTCCTCTTTCTCCTGTTTCTCTTGCAGAGCTTTCCGTGGGAAGCACATTACGTTGATCGTCCGCTTTCCCAACCAGGGACGTCAGGTGGACGACCTGGATATCTGGTCACACACCAATGACACAATCGGCTCGGTTCGGCGTGGCATCCTTAACCGGATCAAGGCTAACGCCGCGCATACCAAGATAGAGCTCTTTATTGGTGGGGAGGTTGTTGATCCGGCTGACGACAGGAAGCTGATTGGACAGCTCAAT
Source organism: Sciaenops ocellatus (assembly GCA_033000465.1). NCBI lineage: Eukaryota > Metazoa > Chordata > Actinopteri > Sciaenidae > Sciaenops > Sciaenops ocellatus. The sequence goes on from CP136868.1 coordinate 5,846,031, forward strand.
TTGAAGGACAAAACGGTGAGAGAATGTTGAACTGAAAAAAGATCTTTTCATTAAAGGTGCTGCGCAGCATTTATTTTCACTGGTCAGTAATGATGCATTGAAATTAGTGATATCAACTGTGTCCACGTCATGTAACACATCTTTCCGAGCAGCATTAACTCACTGCAAATTTTTTTTAATAGCTGATCACGGCCAAGCTGACCCAGGTGAGTGCCAACATGCCCTCAAGCCCAGACAGCTCCTCTGACTCATCCACTGGATCTCCTGGTAACCACGGCAACCACTACAGCGATGGGCCCAATCCTGAGGTGGAAAGCTGTCTTCCTGGTGTGGTGAGTTAACAGCACACATACTTACCTGACTGCATTTTAAACATTACTACATCTTTGTTATCAGATGGCTTATTTATTATTTACAGTATTTGAGCAGCCGTACTCTAACACTCTACGCCCTATTTTACAGATTATGTCGCTGCATCTGCGCTACATCTCCTTCCTGTGGCAGGTTGCTGACCTGGGCTGCAACCTCAACATGCCACTGCTTAGAGATGGAGCTCGAGTTCTCATGAAGCTCATGCCCCCAGGTATGTACATGCACCTGTGCTCTGAAATTTGTCCAGCCAGTTTACTTGATGAAAACGTGCACGGACGCACACTATGCTATGTCAGCTCAGTGGTCATGTTTCCGTGCCCTTTCTAGACAACACTACAGTGGAGAATCTGCGAGCTGTGTGTCTGGACCACGCCAAGCTCGGCGAGAACAGCCTCAGTCCTTCGCTCGACTCGCGCTTCTTCGGCCCATCACCCTCACAAGTGCTCTACCTCATCGAGGTGGGTCTCATTTATTTAATTTGGAGCTCAACTAGTCTGTGATGCAGTTGTGTGCCACAGCAGTACTACATTTCTATTAGCAATCATGACATAGTATATAAATATGTGGTCCATTCCACAAGGGAAAATTACAAAGGTTCACACTATTCTTGCCCATGTTCCAGGTTGTTTATGCTTTGCTGATGCCAGCCAGTGCCACTCTGGGCGAGGACGCCAGCGACTTCCAGTACAACTTCTTGAAAAGCGGAGGGCTGCCCCTAGTGTTGAGCATGCTCACCAGGAACAACTTCCTCCCATCGGCGGACATGGAGACACGGCGTGGGGCTTACCTCAACGCACTGAAGATCGCAAAGCTCCTCCTTACCGCCGTAGGCTTTGGGCATGTGAAGGCTGTGGCCGAGGCCTGCCAGCCCAACGCTGAAGGGAATATTCCTGTCTCACCGGTTAGGCCACACGCATAACTCACACAGAAACATACCTGTATGACTAGTTCCTCAATGGTTGACTGACATATCTCTGGCGTGTCTTCATCTTTCTCCACACCCCCATCCACTACCCTGTCTTGCTTGTTTACAGATAAATCAGGCCACTCATGACCAGGCACTGGTGCTCCAGAGTGCCCTGCAAAACATCCCCAACCCTGCCTCAGAATGCATGCTGCGCAACGTAGCCATCCGCCTGGCCCAGCAGATTTCTGATGAAGTAACAGAAAATGTAAGGAACAAACTTTTTTTATTTCAAGAATGTTCTAACAAACACGGGACGAGTACATACATTTTTTTTTTTTTTTTTTTTTATTATTAAGCGGTGCTGTCTGTAATAATAGCGTTTATGGGACAATTTTTTTCACCAGAATTTCTTCCAGGCATCAAAGTACATCCCAGACATTTGTGTCATCCGAGCGGTACAGAAAATAGTGTGGGCATCAGGCTGTGGTACAGTGCAGCTCGTCTTTAGTTCAAATGAAGAAATCAGCAAGATATATGAGAAGGTAAGTTACCTTTAAATGTTATTTGAGTTTTTTAAAAAGTTTTGTTGTCATCAAATTCTTTTAGAAAACATCACAAGTATAATAAATTGAGTAGTAATCATGGACTCTATTATAGTGACAGCGTGCAGCACAGACTTCCATAATGGAATAAAGTCTGTGCTTCACTTCCCTCCATAATAGGTGCAGATTGTTGTAGAACCGAGGAGGCAGGACAGTAAAAACACAGTCCCCAAATGTCCAGAGCTTTGAGTAAAGTGGGCTTAGTGGACTTTTAAGTGATTTGCAACGCTGTATGTATTTTTGCACATCTTTCATCTTTCCTTTTCCTTTCAGACAAATGCAGCTAAGGAGCCAGACGGGGAGGACGAGCAGGTGTGTTGTGAGGCCCTGGAAGTGATGACGCTGTGTTTCGCCCTCATGCCCACAGCTCTGGACACACTCAGTAAGGAGAAGGCTTGGCAGACCTTCATCATAGACTTGCTGCTACACTGCCACAGCAAGTAAGTACACCAGGATGCGTGCCAGCCAGTTGCTGAAGCATAAATGGAGACATCCCCGTCATCCCCAGCCCTTTTTATAGTTCTGACAGGATGTTGTCATTTGTCTTTAACAGATCTGTGCGTCAAATGGCCCAAGAGCAGTTTTTCCTGATGGCAACTAGGTGTTGTATGGGCCATCGACCCCTCCTCTTCTTTATCACCCTCCTCTTCACTGTGCTCGGGGTGAGTGGCTCTAAAGTCTTGACTATCATTTGTCTTTCCCTTTTTATTATATGCATTATAATGCATCACCACAAGGTCCTAAATTCAAATGTTCCATATCCAGAGTACAGCCAAGGAGCGAGCCAAACACGCTGGAGACTACTTCACTTTACTCAGACATCTTCTGAACTATGCCTACAACAGCAACATCAACCTGCCAAATGCTGAGGTGCTCCTCAACAATGAGATCGACTGGCTGAAACGGATAAGGGTAAAACAGCTTGTTAATCATAAGTTCATGACCTGTTTTTAAATATCATATTTATTAATAAATAACCTTATGTTGTGAGTGTGTGTGAGCTGATGGTACACAACATGTTTGCATTGCAAGGATGAGGTTAAGAGGACAGGGGAGACTGGTGTGGAGGAGACCATCCTGGAGGGCCACCTTGGGGTCACCAAAGAGCTTTTAGCCTTCCAGACACCAGAGAAGAAGTACTACATCGGCTGCGAGAAAGGAGGAGCAAACCTCATTAAGGTGCGATGAGCAGACCGAACCTGAAACCGAAGAAGAGAACTACCCATTCTATAGTTTTGTCTCCTTCCTCACAACATCTCTAAGAGTTCTGTCTCTCTTCTTGATCAGGAGCTGATTGACGACTTCATCTTCCCGGCGTCTAATGTGTACTTACAGTACATGAAGAGTGGGGAGTTCCCCACAGAGCAGGCCATCCCAGTGTGCAGCACCCCTGCTTCCATCAATGCTGGCTTTGAGCTCCTTGTAGCACTCGCCGTGGGCTGTGTCCGCAACCTCAAGCAAATAGTTGACACCCTGACTGACATGTACTACTTAGGTAGGGAGACACCACTGTGGCAGTGTTACACATGCATGTTTTTTGTTGATTTATAAATGGTCATCATCATGTTCCTTCCCTCTCCTACCAGGTTGTGAGACACTGACAGAATGGGAGTACTTGCCTCCAGTGGGGCCCCGGCCCAACAAAGGCTTTGTAGGTTTGAAGAACGCCGGGGCCACCTGTTATATGAACTCCGTCATTCAGCAGCTGTACATGATCCCTCCGATCCGCAATGGCATCCTGGCCATCGAGGGCACAGGCACCGATGTGGATGATGACATGTCGGGGGATGAGAAGCAAGAGAATGAGGTACAGTGAGAGTCTGTGTTGTTTGTTTTGAGCCCGATGAAGATATTCATCCTTTATCAGAATCCCATGACTGATAAAATGTGGCCAACTCTAGGCTCGTAGGCTGAGCTGAGAGCTGAGGGCATCGTAATTACAGCTGATCATCATTTGGCCATTACATTTTTAGCAAAAAAGTACTGAACGTTGTGGATGTGGAGACATGTTATGTTTCATCTTTACGTTCTGCCTTACAGAGTAACGTGGATCCTCGTGATGAGGTGTTCAGCTACCACCATCAGTTCGATGACAAGCCCTCCAGCAAGTCAGAGGACAGGAAAGAGTACAACATTGGAGTACTGCGTCACCTACAGGTCATTTTTGGACATCTGGCTGCATCCAGATTGCAGTACTACGTCCCAAGGGGATTCTGGAAACAGTTCAGGTATTTCAAAGACTCAAAGTCAACTTTGATCCGCGTTTTTTTGCTTGTTTAGCAGTTGCTGACGTGTAATTGTCTTTGTTCTGTTCCGTCCTTTTTAAGGTTATGGGGTGAGCCGGTGAACTTGAGGGAGCAGCACGACGCTCTTGAGTTCTTCAACTCTTTGGTGGACAGTTTGGATGAAGCTCTGAAGGCCCTGGGCCACCCCGCTATGCTTAGCAAGGTGCTGGGGGGGTCCTTCGCTGACCAGAAGATCTGTCAGGGATGCCCCCACAGGTTAGTGCAGCTCTTTCCCCTGGAAATATTTTTATGGTTTCAGAAACTTGAGACAGCCTTGGGGTTCCTAATCATTATTTGTGTTTTCAGGTATGAGTGTGAGGAATCATTCACAACACTCAACGTAGACATCAGAAACCACCAGAACCTGTTGGACTCCATGGAGCAGTATGTTAAAGGAGATCTGCTTGAGGGAGCCAACGCCTACCACTGTGAGAAGTGTAATAAGAAGGTAAGAATGGAGCACCCATCTGGTCACCAGCCAACATTAGACTGAAGTGCTATGCTGAAATAAAGGCCTCCACATGGTTTACTTCAAAGTATTTGTCTTCTTGTTCTCATCACCTTGGAGACTTATGTGAAGGCCCGGAGAGTAACCTATATGTTTTGCTCCCCTTGTCAGGTGGACACAGTGAAGCGCCTGCTGATCAAGAAGCTGCCGCCCGTCCTGGCCATCCAGCTGAAGCGCTTCGACTATGACTGGGAGAGGGAGTGTGCCATCAAGTTCAATGACTACTTTGAGTTCCCCAGGGAGCTGGACATGGAGCCGTACACAGTAGCTGGTGTGGCCAAACTAGAGGGCGATGACGTCAACCCGGAGAACCAGGTGATCCAACAGAACGAGCCCTCTGAACCCACACCTCCAGGCAGCTCCAAGTATCGTCTGGTGGGAGTGCTGGTCCACTCAGGCCAGGCCAGTGGTGGACACTACTATTCCTACATAATCCAGAGGAACGGGGGCGATGGCGAGAAGAACCGCTGGTATAAATTCGATGATGGCGATGTGACTGAGTGCAAGATGGACGATGAGGAGGAGATGAAGAACCAGTGCTTCGGAGGGGAATATATGGGCGAGGTGTTCGATCATATGATGAAAAGGATGTCGTACCGGAGGCAGAAGCGCTGGTGGAACGCCTACATCCTATTCTATGAGCGTATGGACTCACTGGACAAGGACAGCGAGCTTGTCAAATACATCTCGGAGTTGACCATCTCCTCCACCAAGCCGCATCAAGTCAAGATGCCTGGTGTCATCGAGTGCAGCGTCCGCAAGCAGAACGTCCAATTCATGCACAACCGAATGCAATACAGCCTGGAATATTTCCAGTTCATTAAGAAACTTCTGACCTGTAACAGTGTCTATTTAAACCCTCCTCCAGGTACGCATCTGTTTTTTTTTTTTGTGTGTGTGTGTGCTGCTTAACGGGGTTTTAAATGCAAAACTAAATTAGTGAATCTTAAGTATGTATGTATGTATGTAACCACTTAAATCAAACCGTAGGGATGTTTTAGAGGCACTGCATAAATTCTGGAAATGTAAACTCCAACGAAACCTACAAAAAAAGCTGTTGCAACAGATATGGTACTTTTTAATGATGGTTGTGAACACAATAATCTAATTTTCCCACACCGTGTAGGTCAGATAAAGTTGAAAACCCCTTCTGGGATCGAGACCTGTCCAAGATGGCAGCTAAAATAAAGTTTCAGATAAAACGACACACAAACAAGCAACAGATAAAACAATATTCTGAAGGGTGAAATAGGTAATAAGTCTTTATATCTGTACTCCTCAACATGGGTATCAACAATATAATATGAGAGAACACTTTGGTGTGCAGGATTGTGATGAAATGTGAGGCATGTGATTTGTTAGAGCTCCACAGTATCACACCTCTCCACCAGTTATGACCCTGCCTGTCCAATAACAGGCCTTCTTTGATCCTTTTAACAGTGATGAAGTCCTCATCATATCTCTACTTGTACACAAGTTTCTCTTTTTAAAGTTATAGCGGCTCGCTCGTCTGCAAAATACATTTCAAAGTGATGCTAATACATGGCACCCCTCTGGAAAATAACTGGTGGTCAGTAGCGTTTAGGGCTACCGAGAAATGCGCTGCCTCTGTAATGCATTATTAATGGAGCCTGTGCCTCGTAATGTTCCACCGGAAAATAAATATTTGAGGGCAGTCATCAGCACAGAAGCACTCGGTTTGGACAGAATGATTCAAGTTGAAGAACATGAAGCGTATGAATGGATAGTGAGTGATTTGCAAAAACAATTTTAGTCTTTATACAGTAGATTTTTTCAACTAGTGACCCAGAATGTATGATTTGACATAATATTGATTGGCCTGACTTGGTTACTGGACATTTTTTGTAGTTTGCTTTGAGACTTAACGCTGCTTTGAGATGACCTCTCGCTCGTTAATGCTGCATTTTGTGCTTCACTTTAATTTATGCTAAATTGAACTAGGATGAGACATGATTTGCTGGCGTTTAGTATATTTATACATCACTTATGCACTATGATGTATATAAAGTACTGCCTGTCAGTAGTAGGACACATTGCTCATTGTGTTGGATTTGAAATGAAGCAATGACTGAGAGGTTTAAGAGCCAACTGTCGGCTTCAATTTGAGGATGTGTATGAAGACAAATTTAGAGATATTATTACTTTAACGCCCTCTAGTTATGGACTACAATGTACATTCATGAAGATGTATACTGTACATGTCTGAGTCATTGCGATTGATCTCAAGTCATTGCTAACAAGTGACAAAATATGTGTTTGGTCTCTGAGTGTAGCTTCACAGAGTTGTCTTCAGTGTTATAACATAAGCTGACAACAATCAAAGCAAATAATCTGGAAGATTTTCACAGTTTCCACTGCTGTGTTTTCATTAGGACAAGACCATCTTCTGCCAGAGGCAGAGGAGATTGCTATGATAAGTGCTCAGCTGGCTGCCAGGTTCCTCTTCAGCACAGGTTTTCACACCAAGAAAGTAGTACGGGGTCCTGCCAGTGACTGGTAAGCTCTGTCTGCCTCTTTTTTTGGGGTTTTCTCTCTGCTGCGTGCTCCTCTATAAATATTCTCCTCGTCCTTCCCTCCAGGTACGACGCCCTCTGCATCCTACTGAGACACAGTAAGAATGTACGCTATTGGTTTGCACACAATGTTCTGTTTGCGTACCCCAACCGCTTCTCGGAGTACCTGCTCGAGTGCCCGAGCGCTGAGGTCCGTGGCGCATTTGCCAAGCTCATCGTCTTCATCGCCCACTTCTCCCTGCAAGACGGCCCCTGCCCCTCACCCACCGCCTCGCCCGGACCCTCTGCTCAGGTTGGTGCCAGGCTTAAGCTGAGCTCTGTGGGGGAAAATTGGGTTTTTATTAAGGCTTTCTGGAAGTCTGTTTGAATCACACATTTCCTGGAAGATACTGTAGGCAGTCTGTATCACTGAGAGGATTCTCATCCTGCGTCTTTGATTGATGTAACCCTGCTGTGGTTTGTTTGTTGTTTTCCGTGTTTGTGCATCAGGGCTGTGATAATCTCAGTCTAAGTGACCACCTGTTGAGAGCTGTACTCAACCTGCTCAGAAGAGAGGTTTCTGAACACGGCCGTCACCTGCAGCAGTACTTCAACCTCTTTGTCATGTATGCCAATCTGGGTAAGGAGCACACAGCAATCACACTGCTGTCACCTACATGTGTTTCTTAGTGAGTTGTACCATCAAGGTTTATGCAAAATATAATTACTAATGAGTTTGGGACTTCTGTACAGGCCTGGCAGAGAAGACCCAGCTGTTGAAGCTGAACGTCCCTGCCACTTTCATGTTGGTCGCCCTGGACGAGGGTCCCGGCCCTCCCATCAAATACCAGTACGCTGAGCTGGGCAAGCTCTACACTGTGGTCTCCCAGCTGGTCCGTTGCTGTGACGTCTCCTCACGCATGCAGTCCTCCATCAATGGTACGTTGTTTTTTTTTTTTTTAATCTTCAGCCACACATAATGCGATTTGAACTGACAGTATTAAATAAATCATGAAAGCCTAGGGTGGAGAGTTGGAGCCCAATGAGGATTTTCATCCTTGCTCAGGATCAAGTGACTGACAAACCAGCCACTCTGAGCCTCTGTGTTGTGTGAGCAGAGCTTGGAGCTGAGGGCTTTCAGCAACGAAGGATAAAAGATGGATATTGGCTTTTAATAACTCCATCATACGAGTCACTTTAAATTTCTTCCCCTCCACCCTCTCCAGGTAACCCTCCACTCCCTAACCCATATGGTGACACCAACCTGACAGCCCCAGTGATGCCAGTGCAGCAGCTGGTGGCGGAGATCCTGTTCGTGAGGACCAGCTACGTGAAGAAGATCATCGAGGACTGCAGCAACTCTGAGGAGACGGTGAAGCTGCTTCGCTTCAGCTGCTGGGAGAACCCTCAGTTCTCCTCCACTGTGCTCAGTGAGCTGCTCTGGCAGGTAAATGTCTCTCTGACATCAGGATATCCCATCACTCTGTAGTTGGCTTACCTGTATGTGTCTCTTTAGACACTACGTTCGGATTATATATCTGTTGTGTGTCTGCAGGTGGCGTACTCCTACACCTACGAGCTGAGGCCTTACCTGGACTTGCTGCTACAGATCCTGCTCATCGAGGACTCCTGGCAGACACACAGGTCAGACTGATAGCTCGGTGTGTAAGTTATGAGTGCTGCTGCAACGTTTTGAATGTGGTCATAGTTTAAATGTTTCCCTGTTTGGTCGTGTAGGATCCACAACGTGCTGAAGGGTATTCCCGATGACAGAGACGGGCTTTTTGACACCATCCAGCGCTCCAAGAACCACTACCAGAAACGAGCCTACCAGTGCATCAAGTGCATGGTGGCCCTCTTTAGCAACTGCTCTGTGGCTTACCAGATCTTACAGGTATGCTTACCGACAGATGACGCAGATCTTCTGGCATAGTTTATTTTATTTTACCCCCCGAGCACTCAACATGTATATGCTAATCAGCATGTTCTTCTTGCGTGTACAGAGTAATGGTGACCTGAAACGGAAGTGGACGTGGGCAGTGGAGTGGTTAGGGGATGAGCTGGAGAGGAGGCCATACACCGGGAACCCCCAGTACACCTACAACAACTGGTCCCCTCCAGTTCAGAGCAATGAGACCTCCAACGGCTATTTCCTGGAGCGGTCACACAGTGCACGTATGACACTGGCCAAAGCCTGTGAACTTTGTCCCGAGGAGGTAATGGCATTGACATTGTACCCTTCACACACACACACACACATACATACACACAAGCACACCACACACAGACACACACACAAAACAAACATTTGCTTAATTTCACATTATCTTCCAGTGTGAGGGATTGTGTTTAGGGAGCCAAACAGTACCAGCATCTAAAGCTGTAGGACACTGTGTATACAGTAGGTATAAAGTTTGGAAATTCCTTCTCATCAGTGTTTTCTTTATTTTTATTATTTTCTATACTAAAGACATCAGAACTATGACACACATGGAATTATGTGGTGAACAAAAAAGTGTTTTATATGTTTGATTCTACAAAGTAGCCACCTTTTGCCTCGATGACAGCTTTGCACACTCTTGGTATTCTCTTAATCAGCTTCATGAGGTTGTTACCTGGAATGATTTCCTATTAACAGTTGTGCCTTGTTAAAAGTTAATTAGTGTTAGTGTTAAAAGTTAATTAGTTCTTGCCTTCTTAATTTGTGGTGTTCAGAGGTAGTGCTGGGTCTTTTCGGTTACTGTAGTTATCCATATTATGGCAAGAACCACCCAACTATGGAAAGAAGAACGACAGTCTTATCATTACCTTCAAACATGAAGGTCAGTTTATCAGGAAAATTTTGACAACTTTGAAGGTATCATCATGTGCAGTCACAAAAACCATCAAACGCCCTGTTGAAACTGGCTATCATGAAGACCACCCCAGGAAAGGAAGACCAAGAGTTACCTCTGCTGCAGAGGAGAAGTTTGTTACAGTTACCAGCCGGAGAAATCACCAACTAACGGCACCTCAGATGAGATGCATCACGGAGTTCAAGTAGCAGACACATGTCTACATCAACTGTTCGGAGGTGACTGCTTGAATCAGGTCATCAATGCTGCAAAGAAACCACGCCTGAGGGAGACCAAGAGGAAAAGGAGAACTGCCTGGGCCAAGAAACACAAGAATGGACATTAAACCAGTCTGTACTTTGTCTGATGAGTCCAAATTTGAGATTTTTGGTTCTAACCACTACGTCTTTGTGAGATGCCGAGAAGACAAACGGATGGTATCTGCATGTGTGGTTCCCACTGTGAAGCATGGAGGAGGAGGTATGATGATGTCGGTGTGATTTGATCAAAATTCGAGGCTAGCATGGCTACCATAGCATTCTGATGCGACATGCCATCCCTTCTGGTTTGCGCTTAGTGAGACCATCATTTGTTTTTCAACGTGACAATGACCACACACCTCCAGGCTCTGTAAGGGATATTTGACCAAGAAGGATAATGAGGGAGTGCTGCGTCAGATGAGCTGGCCTCCACAATCACCCGACCTATGGACGAAGGATGGTTTGAGACGAGATGGACCGCAGAGTGAAGGCAAAGCAGCCAACAAGGGCTCAGCATACATGGGGTCTCCTTTAAGACTGTCGCTCGAAAGCTGTGCAAAACAAAAGGCTAAAAGGCTACTTTGAAGAATCAAAAACATATTTTGCCATGTCCATTTGTTTTATCTCATAGTTTTGAGGTCTTCATTTTGTTTGTTTCAGTATTGAAAGTTATAAAAACATGAGAGGGCGTGTCCAAACTTTTGATGATGGTGATTTTACAATGAAACATCAGATATTCAGGACAGCTGTTCAAAATCACCACAGACTTTTCTGATTTTAGTCAAACATCAGTGTGGAGGGGGGTCTTTCTGTTACACGTAAACACCACAGTAAAACATATCTCCGTGGCCGAGGTTGCTATGGAGACGTAACAATAGCGTGCATTGGTGAAGGTAACAGAAAAACCCCACAGAAATACTGCATGACTGAGCCAGAGGAGCTTTAACAACCCGATGAACCTGACGTGTATCACGTCACGTCATCACAACAACCCACTGAAAATGAAATAACATGACCATCTTTGAACTGGGTGTATGTGTGTAAGAGCATGGCAGGGATTCATTGAGTGTTAGGTTGACCAGAATATTTATTACCAACAATTTTAATGACTGATTAATCGTTTTCTTGATCTGATGTCATTATGAAGGGAGTATGTTTCAGTTTTGTAGCTGTTCCGTTTGATAGATTTTATAGCTAAAACATCTAAAAAGATCAATTAATTGGACACATTAATTTTATCCAACATGCCATTAAATGTAAATGTCTTCCCTATAAGCTGCAGCTATGACATGTTTACTATGCTGATTGTTTTTTGTATTGATTCATGGCTGCAGTTCACAATGCATACAAATATCATAATTCTTTTTGTTCTCACTTAAAATAAGTTACTTGTATTTTGTTGAAAAATCCAGTCAAATGACACACTTCTCCTGTAATATTCCATACACAGCTCAAGTGTACTCAGGGAAGCCCAGGGAAGGTCAGTATTCCAGGCACCACAACATAAAGGAAGGAAATGAAACAAAATTTAATTTCAGCAGAGAAACAATGAACAGTCGGCCAGTAAACACAATAAAACACTTGTTTAGTTTAGAATTGCACAATTTTCAGTTTCCTGTAGCTTCAATTAGTCATCAGTGGCAGAGACTAGACACATTGACATGCTGAGTCCCTCATAGTTTTCACATTTTGTCAGCAATGCTCAGTTTTGTTTTTTTGGACTCTTGATTTGTATTTATGTGACATAAAATGTTCAACAATTAGACGAGCACAGGAGGTTAGAGTTAAGAATGATTTATAGGCAGTAAATGAATTAGCACTTTGAGTTGTCAGCAGTTTTATATAGTACATAACCCCTTGACATGTGTATTTTTGTTTTTCTATCTTTTACATGTAGAAAGGATGTTAACACATTATGTACACGTTTACGCTGCTAGAAACACAATTGCCATCCTCCATCCAGTTGTTTGCTCGTGTAGTAACAGGAAAGGTAGACAGGCTGTCCTGTGAGATGCCATACAGTGTAACTGGCATAAGAAATCATGTTATGCAGCTGCACACAAAGAACAGATCTTTGTTCTCACGCTGTCCGATTGCCAAGTGCCAGTGATTCGCCAAAGCAACATCACTGACATAGCTCGTCCTCCATCTCATCTCAATCTAGAGCCAGTTTTTTTGCTTCCTCAAACTGTGACGCCACCAGCCACCTGCATCTGATTGAAAACTCTTATCTGAACTTTAGTGTTTAGCAGTCGTTACAGTATTTCGTCTGATGTCCGATGAAAACCACATATGTCCACGTTTTCTCAGAAATGAGCTCTCAAAATCAACCTAAAACTCTGTAAGGACACATGTAGCACCAGAAATGAAAATCTGTTTTCACAGTCATCAGTGAACCGTTTAATATTTTATATTTAGTCATAAATAAATTCACATGGATTATGAGCAAAAGTGGTTATGCAGGTTTTTTTAAATGGTTCGAACAACATGCAGCATGTTTCAAGCCTCAACTTGCCTGTTTATGTCCACCTCAGTTGGTAAACTATCAACAGCAAGGCTGTCCGACATGTTTCCATAGAGCGTCTGATCACAGAGCTCGTTGTCTATCCTTGAATCAAAACTCAAAATGTTATTTATCCAGAGCTATCCTCCTTCTGTAACAAACATCTTTTCATTGGTCAATTAGATTCTTGAACGCTGACTGTACACAGAAGAGAATATAATATGTAGAAATATATCAATATGTAGAAAAAAATCTAAATCATCCAAAGTGGAGATTTGTGGTTTTCATCGGACAGTGGCGATTTAAACTGCCAGATCTCGTCCTCCATTACGTTATTGTAGATTATGTTTATACGTTTTTGTCATTTTGGTGCCTGTTAACTCCAAAATTAGGACACTGTTTGACAAAACAACCTCTAACACAATTGGTTGTCATTAATTTTTGTACTGGCATCAAATCAGATGTAGTTCAGGCAGTGAAGAGAGACAGACAGAGTTAAGACAACACAAGGATGGAGGAGGTTGTGATGGCATTTTATTACATGAGCTGAACATACTAGACAGTTGTGTTAATAATGAACTGACAGGTTTTGTTTTTCCACCCATGTTGCAATATGTTCATTTGCACACGTTAAACAGAAGTGTAGTTTCCCCTGTCACATAGACGTATGATTTACAGTTCAGTTTCATATTTTGAAAGCAGCCTCGTCTTTTTGAAAAAGGCACACTGATGTAACCTCCACGGTAGAGTGAGAGAGTTCACAAGCGCCTTCTGTTAGCTCTTTTTTTTTTCTAAAGAATTAGCAGCAGCGACACACTCAGGTGTAGAATCCACCCACACATAATCAGATCTCATTTAACTTGAAAACTTAACACAGTTGGAAACAACCTACAAGTTATCTCACACTGAAATGCAGAAGCTTGACATTATACCCACCTGTTTGTTCAGATCAATTAGCAATGCCTGCTGTGTGTATATATATTTATATATTTATATATCTGTAATTTACCTTCAACGCTGAAATTAATTTGCGCTAACGTTTATGTTTGCCAGGAGCCAGATGAACAGGAAGCACCTGATGATCAAGACTCCTCCCCACCTGAAGACACCTCTCTGTACCCACACTCTCCTGGAACCACCCAGTTTCAGCAGGTAGCGTGTCGGAGGTCCTGTCGTCGTGTTTTTAACCTGTTCTAGCAGAGCAGAGAGAGCACGGACACAGAGTGGCTTCAGTCCTCATAGCCGTGTCTCGCATTAGCCGTGAATAGTACCAGTAACCATGGCAACGGAGATCTTCACTTCAGTGTTATTTCATGCCCGAATGCTCGGTTTATAGTCAGTTTGTCATACGAGACACACAAGCTTGTTTTTCCTGTTTAACTTTTTCTTTTTTTTTTTTTTTAAAGATATTTTTTTGGCCTTTTTGAGCTTTATTTGACAGAGACAGCTGAAGAGTGACAGGAATGTGAGAGAGAGAGAGAGAGATGGGGAATGACATGCGGGAAAGAGCCACAGGTCGGATTCGAACCTTGGGCCGCCGCGGTCCTGTTTTAACATTTTATTTAAACATTTTAATCATTTCATATAATGTTTCCTGACATAGGACGTCATATATTAAATGACAGGTAATATAAATTACAGTAGTAAAAACCGCTTAAATTCAAGTAAGTTAAAAAATAAAAAGAAAGCATATAAAATAAATAAATACATAAAATAAAGACGTAAACATGAAGCAAAATAAATATGTAAAAAGTAAGATAAATTAATGAAAATAATTATAATAATAACAGCAACAGGCAGAGAAACATAAAGTATCCTAAGTATATATCGCTGATCTGCATTATATAGGTCTTTGGGTGTGGCTCCCAACAAAAACATCAGATATAAATATAAATCAGCAAACATCACCCGGATCCCATTAAGACAATGTTACATGGTGTAAATAAAACAGAAAATTAATAAGTATTACATCACACACACTAATGGAGAGTAGTCCATCAGTTTTGAAAAGCAAAATACTTTCCACATCTTCTAAAAGTGTCTCTTTGAGCCGTGAGTGGTGCACTTGTGTTGTTTGAGTTGTAGACTGTAGAAAAGGCCTCAGCCTCAGCCTGATTGGCTGTAAACTTTAAATCCACCCAGAATATGGCTGTTAAAGGTTTTGTATTTTTCTTATCAACGAATCCTGTCTGTCTCTCAGGACTGATATTGTGTTTGGTTCCAGTCCACTGATATTTGTTATTTTCTCTCCTTCTGTACAGAACAACCACCCCCATGGGCAGCCGTACACCGGGCCGGCTGCTCAGCACATGAACAACCCCCAGCGTCCTGGTCCTGCCTCTGCCCCGACTCCAGGCCCTACCCAGACCCCGACCCCAACCCCAGCCCCTGGTCCCACTCCTGGTCCAGGCCCGCGAGCACAAGAGAACTGGGAGAGCACCGAGGAGGTCGCCCCCGCCCCCGCCCCCACCCCAGCCCCAGCGCCCGCCCCGCCTAAGGAGTAACACCTCCCTCCCTCTTCTGCTGTGCCTCGAGCCTCCATCGTCCCGCTCTCCTTCCTCTCATCCTTCGGTCAAACAGAGCTCCTCGTCGGGCCTCTTCTCTCTTTCTCTCTCTCTCTCTGGCCCCAGGTCAGGGCAGAGCCAGGCCTCCCCCCCCCCCCTCCCGTCAGCCTGTGGGAGGTGCTCTTCCCTGGCCTGGGGCTGCCTGACCGTGTGACAGGGGCCTGCTGGCGGCTGCAGAGGCGAGGGAGTGGACAAGAGTTCTAATAAAGAAAAACAAATTTACCCAGAGCCGACGATGCTGATGCGCTTGTCTACACGACGAAAAGGTGTACATAGTATGTTAATGTTTTTGACTGTTCAGATCCCCCAGTAGCATAACTCTGTGTGGTTTGCTGTTGGGAGATGTTGCAGATATTATGAAAAACAAAAATGGATATTATAAATAAGAAAAATGCCCAAAAAAAAAAAAAAAACTGTAAGAAGACAACAACTCCTCTTTGTTTTATCACCCATGCTCAGCAGTAAAGTTTGTTCTACCATCGGACGGTTACTGGTCATTCAACTGTAGAAGGACGCATTGTTATTATCATAATTATATTATTATTCTTAAGCTCCTTGGCAACCTTATGACCGATGCCAAATCATCTCCTGAGCTGTGGTTGATTTTAGTGTGAGATGTGGAATGGTTGGGTGGACTTTTACGGTGTTTGGTTGATGTGAAAAAGCAGTGATGCAACATTGTTCTGAAACTCATTGCCTTTCTTCTTTCTTTCTTTTCTTTTTTTTTTTTTTTCTTTTGTTTGTTCTGGTAAATTGATTCAATCCTTTTTGAAGCTCTAGTTAATATGCTGTAACATTTAGCATGGCTTCTCACCAGAATAGTGTAGCCCAAGGGAAGACTTGTGATCATAACAACCTAAAGCTGTTCTTAATCCACATCTCCAGAGGGGTGTTGTTACCCTTTAGGTTTTTTGTTGTTCTTTTTTCTACTCATCTACCCTATCTACAATGAGGGCGATATTTTGAACCAATGTATGAATAAGTGGCTTTTCAATTGCACATTATAATCCTCCAACTTCATATTTGGCAGTCAGTTTTTGGTGGGAATAGACAGCTTAGCTTTCATCTTTAGGAAATTCTGAAAAATGAAACACATATGCAACAGAATTGCTGCACTGGGCTATCTGGTGTATAATAGACTGTGTGGTTTGCTTCTGTCTCTTCAATAGAGCCTAGTTGTAGACAGACTTGTTGCCCATCGGCTTCCTTTCTGCCGTGGAGCCGGTCAAAGGTTTGGCGTCTGGCCGCGGTTCGGGATAACCGATCCAGAGCAGCGGCGAGGCCCTCGCCCCCCTCTCGCTTCACGGAGAACAGGTTTCCACAGCAGGGTTGTACCGTAAGAATAGCGGCTGGTTAGTCCTGTTGCAACTTGAGCTAACTTGTAATTCTGTAGGAGTAAAAGGTAAACATCAGTAAATACTGTATTTAATTGGTAACTTGAATGCATGTATTTTTTTGAATTTTTTTTGAATTTTTTTTTGTCTAAAACATACCAAATACTCCTGCAAATGAAAATATTCTGCCCATCGTATTATATTTAAATATTTTGCTCTTATTTTATAGAATTTATTTTGTTGTATTTCACTAAAAATAGAATTTGATTTAAGAGGAACATTTTTGTCCTTGTGTTATTTTTAAAGAAGATATTGACTGTACAGAGTTCTGCGCCCTGTTTTTTGCCGACTTTTGTTTTGGCCATGGTGTGACGTTGAATTCTGGAGCTACAGTCGCGATGTGGACTTTCACTTTGTGAGGTTTTTTGTGCACAGAAATATAACAAAAAAAAGCATTGCGCCCTTAGCAAATAAAGAACATGGAATCTTGCCTGTGTCTCATTTTTACTCGTGGACATCGTCATAAAACTTCAGCTGAGCGTCGACGACTTTGATCCTGAAAGTATCCGCTTATATATAAAAATGCTCATTCATACAAAATGTCCTCACATGCGTTGGGTCATTGCACCGGCTGGCATCTGAGCTGACTTTAAAGTGCTGTATTGTTTTATAGTTTTGAGGTTATGACGAGTATGGTTTGATTCTGTCACACTTAAGGTCATGTGACATTTTCTCACATCAAGTTTGGTTTACTTGTGATCTGATACTCAGGCTATGAGTTAACAGTTGTAACAGTACTCCTGACAAACTAATGACATCTAATACAACTGTTGTACAATAAATCCTCCCTTCATGAAGGTTCTAATGTTCTGTTTTTGTTGAAGCTCTTCAGAGAGGCTATCCAGCCTGTCCTCATTCATATACATGGGGGTGGACAAAATAAGAGAAACACCTGCCAGTACGATGCAACACAATTCAAACAACACCACAAACTCCATCCTCCAAAATGATCACACCTCCTGACCGATGTGCTCCACTAATGAGCGTACGCCTGGCTCTGCCTCAAGGTCAAACTTTTCCTGTGTTGTTCCCCGTTGGTAGAATCCCTCTCTACCTTCAAAAACCTCCCAGCTCTTCAGAGAGGACCTCCTCCAACACTACCAACAACTGGACATGATAAATCTATCCCCCTCTACAACTGTCACAGCACTTATTGCACTGTACCTTGATTCCGTTTTTTGTAAGTTGCTTTAGATAAATGTAAATCATAAAGCTGCACGAGGAGGCATGAAGCTAAGGATTTATTATTATTGCAAGACCAGTGTGTACGACTATAAGTTCTACCTAGGTATGCTAAATAAAGTCTGTTGCTGTGGATGGAGCACTCCAAAGTCTTAGAAAATAACAGATTAAGTCATCCAATGATACTAATTAAGGTTACCTTAATTAGTATCATTGGTAACACCTGTGTTTAGGTCTATTCCAGATAGCTTGGCCTCTGCTGCTTCAGTTTTGATCACACTTTATGGAAGTGATACACTACAAATGGTCTAAAACATTGAGACACTTTTTTTGAGACTTTTTTGTATCTTAAAAACTCAAATGAAAACAATCCAAGAGGGACGATCAGTCTCGGGTTTAACTGCTCACAACTTCATGTCGACAAAAACAAAAAGATGTACTAAAACTAAACGTGGGAGCTTCTGCACTGTTAAATCACCTACAGCCTGTGAGTAGATCCAGGATTACATGAGTGCCTTAACACCCAACTGTCCTGATACAACAGCTCCCTCTAGTACACATATTCTGCACTACCAGTTTACTCAGGAAGTCACTGAAACTAGTCCACACAATAAATCCAGCTGTGATGAGGTTCATCATGCGGATTCAACACATGCTTATTTTGGGAGCTATAGATACATATAGAAACTATACAAATGAACACAAAACTGACAAAAGAAATCACCAGCATAATTTTAACAGAGGTAAAAATCTGTACTAATACCTGTGTGTTTACCTCAACAACAAACTGGACTGGTCAGACAACACAGACAGGAAGTTTCACAAACTTGTCAAGAGGTCCAGATCTGTCCTGGACTGGCCCCTAGACTCCACAGAGGAAGTGGGACATCATGAACAACTCCTTTCACCTCCTGTGTGAGACTGTGGAGGTCTTAAACAGCTCCTTCAGCAACAGACTGCTACTCCCACCATGTAAGAAGGAGCTCCACCACAGGTCCTTCATCCCAACAGCCGTCAGACTCTTTAAATTTATTTAAGAAATACATAAATTTGATAGTTATGATCAGGACTGAAGTTGGTCAAACGATTTAATGCAGTGAAAGTGAATAAAATATTCACATATAATATTTTTATAGCACTTTTTGCATGAAGGGTAAAAGGTGGTCTATTTTTTTAATAAACTCACACTGCTCAAAAAATAATAATGCATAAAAATCAATGTTGGTGTCAATTACTGACATATCCAAGGGTGCACTTAGTATATAGAAAATTATTATATTTTGTGGGTTCATATTCCCAAAATGGCATTAAAGGGTTAAAATTATTTAAGAAATACATGTTAATTTGATAGTTATGATAGATTTAATGCAGTGAAAGTGAACAAAATATTCACATATATTTATTTCTATTATTATATATTATATTTTTAGAAACAAAAACATTTTTTGCATGAAGGGTAATCTATCATCATTTTCTGAAGGGGCGCACAAGGGTCAACACCAGCATGACTTTCTTCTATGTATTTATGATTTAATGGAATAGTTCGTACACAGAAGCAGGAAGACGCTAGTTTATCTGCCTACACTTCCCATCATGCCCCGCGGTGATTTCTCCGGAAGAAAACCCCCCCGCTTCTCCCTTACACTTCCTCTTTCCGTCAACGGAGTTTAGGTAGGACGTCTACTGACCGATTCACACGCTTGAATCTGTTTAAATCATGATTTTATTAGTTCATCCGCTTAAAACGAACATTTCTATGTGTGTTATAAATGTGTAGCAATAAGACCTATTGAGTATTTTGACGACAGACGTCTGTTTTTAAGCATTTTAGCGGTTCTGTGTGGCTCACTGATGACATGGCGCTGTAACAGCGGTGTGTAACGGCTAAAAAAAAAAAAAGGCCGGTTACTGCTACACATAGGGCGGGTTTGTGTTTGATAAGAGTCGTTTAAGAAGAAGCTGGAGACAATTTAGCTTGTGTATAACTGTCAAAGTTGATAACAAGTCTGTAACTGTCAAACAACTGAAGCATTAACACAGTTACAGTCATGGTGGCTAGCACGCTAGGCTAACGACTTGCTAACAGATTTTGTTAGGGAAAAGAGGTTAGACTGACTTTTTACTGTCTTTGAGCCTGTTTGTAATGTTTTGGTTACTTATTATGTGAAGTCACTTAACATAAGCAGGTGAATGTGTTCAAAAAAAACAGAGATAACTTAGCATTTAACCAGAGAGGGCCTCGACGCCAGCGTTCACATGTGTGGCCGGTAAATAACGCTGCCGGTCTCTGTTTCAGTACACGATGGGACGTGTGATCAGGGGACAGAGAAAAGGTGCGGGCTCCGTGTTCAAAGCCCACGTCAAGCACAGGAAAGGTGCTGCTAGACTCCGTCACGTTGACTTCGCTGAACGCCATGGCTACATCAAGGGGATCGTGAAGGTAACTCAGGAGGCTCTACCTCACGTCATGCTGGGTGTTTGTTTGGTGAGCGTGCATCATGATTTATATCTGGCTTTACCTCCTCAGGATATTATCCACGACCCCGGCCGTGGTGCTCCCCTGGCCAAAGTCGCCTTCCGTGACCCATACCGCTTCAAGAAGAGGACAGAGCTCTTCATCGCTGCTGAGGGCATCCACACCGGACAGTTCATCTACTGCGGCAAGAAGGGTACGTTGACTTTCCAAGCTTATGAACAAGAAACTGTAGTATGTCTCATGCCACCCACAACCTGGCACTAACATGAAGCTATTTTTAGACATGCTTCATTCATATTTATCAGTCACACTTAGAAATATCGATGTCTGCTGTGTTATTTAAGTAATCCAGGATGGTTTAAATGTGACAGGATCATTAGAGTTGAGATGTTGGAAGTGTTGAGTGTTTATGTCTGATCTTGTAAGATTGCAGTCACAATATTTAAGTTAAAGTCTGTACTTGAGACTAACACGAAGTAGTGAGGTGCATGTCTGAGTGACTCAGTAGTTTGTTGAATTTTTATGGACGTATGCTGCCTCAAAGTTTTGTTTTGAACGTTTACGCTGATCTGACAACCACAATAAAAGCTGTGACCTGTCGGATTAATGTTAAAGCGGGTCATTCTCCTGGATGGAGGTCTGTGTTTGTGTGAAGCCCCCGTACCTTACCGTGTTTTTTACCCCACAGCTCAGCTGAACATCGGTAATGTCCTGCCCGTCGGCACAATGCCCGAGGGTACCATCATCTGCTGCCTGGAGGAGAAGCCCGGCGACAGAGGCAAGCTGGCTCGCGCTTCAGGAAACTACGCCACAGTCATCTCCCACAACCCGGAGACCAAGAAGTCCAGAGTCAAGCTGCCCTCAGGCTCCAAGAAGGTCATCTCCTCTGCCAACAGAGCCGTTGTTGGTAAGGACCCTTGATGTCTGGAGTTCACGTTTCCTCACACACTAACGTACAGTTGATGTTGTGGACTGAATGTGATTGTACCGGTGCACCTTTGACCACCTCTGCTCCGTGCGTTACAGGTGTGGTTGCTGGCGGTGGTCGTATTGACAAGCCCATCCTGAAGGCTGGTCGTGCCTACCACAAGTACAAGGCCAAGAGGAACTGCTGGCCACGTGTCCGTGGTGTGGCTATGAACGTAAGTGAACATGAACATACTGCAGCTATGTTATCCGTGATGCCGACGAGGTAAAACCTGTTTGATGCACTTCAGTGTGGTCAGTCCGGAAGATGCTTGTTGCTGCAAGTACATCGTGTACAGGCAGAGATGCGCGGTTGTCGCCTGCTCGTGGTTCATCTCTCATCTACAGCCCACGTGGAGTTCACTAAATTATATACACACGGGTTAATGATTTAAAGTAACCATTAGCAGCTGAATTCAATCTGGTGGTCATAGCTTCATCAGAGAGGTCACATTGGATTGTTGGCTAACGTTACTGCAGGACATTGATGAGAAGTAACGATACCCTTCCCGAGTATGAGAGTATGAATGCTTTTGAGCTGGGTAAACTGTGAAGAGATATTTCTGAGATTTCAAGTAACAGCCTAACATTGTAGTTCATGTTAGGCTCAAAAGTTTCAATAAGTCGCTTTATCTTTAGTTATCGTCTAATCGAGTGTAAAAAGGAATACTATGAAACTAGAGAAGCTTTTTTTTTTTTTTTTTTTTGTCCAAAAGGAGGTGACTTTAAATTTTAAGTTTCGTCATTTCTGTTGAGTTCTCAGTAGCTATGGTAACAGTTTTCCAAACCTCTGTTAATATCTTGAGTTTTTCAGATGGAGCTCTGTAGATGTGTGAGGTGGTTCAGTAGCTCTAGACCAGACCGGTTCTCTTAAAATCTGGTTTAGTTCACCTTTTACAAGCAAGGTGGCACCAACGTGAGAGACACTCATCAGTCTGATTGTGTCGGTTGAGTGTTTACATTTGAGAAAATCCATCACAATAATAAAGTTAGTGTAAAGTGAAAGGACGATGTCTCCAAAGGTGCTACAGTTATGTTTTCATGTCTTCAGTTGTCAGAGAGAAAGTACTGAAGATATTTTCTGCATAGCTTGTTTGTGACAGTGTCTGAAAGTTCATGTATGACTCTGAAGCAGCACATCAGGGAAAGACAGGAAGTTGGGTCTTGTTCCATAGTTCAATGTGAGGATGCAACAGTGTATAATAAAAACAATGAAGGTTCCTCAGACTGACGTTCTTCTCTTCTCTCCACACAGCCCGTTGAGCATCCCTTCGGTGGTGGTAACCATCAGCATATTGGCAAACCCTCAACAATCAGGAGGGACGCTCCCGCTGGTCGCAAGGTCGGTCTTATCGCTGCCCGTCGTACAGGCAGACTGCGCGGAACAAAGACCGTACAGGAGAAGGAGAACTAAACCTGACTTTCTTGATAATAAAATCTGTTCCAAAAGAGGTTTGTTGTGCTGCTTCATTTCTGGGTACACACACACAAATGAGACAGATGTTTACATTGGATGTCAGTGGTCCTTCAGTTGGAAAGGCACAAAGCAGTGATGGTTGGAACCTATCAATTATTGGAAGGTCAAGGTGGCTCAATTTGCTTGTCACTTATTGCAGGAAATATGGAAGAAACAAAATTTAGGCCTGACAGGATTAAAATGCACGCAAGAGTGTAGTGGAAGTGGTCAAGTGTAAGTTTGTGGTGGGTATTTAAAACGAGACTGACCACTGACAGTATAAAGAATTGACAGCGTATGTGTGACGTCACCCACAGGTCTGAAGAGCCGTTCTGAAGCTCAAAACGTGGCCATGTCGGTAGTCCTGCCTCTTCCACCTCCTGGCTAATGTTAAAATAATGAAGTTAATGATGGCTGAATTCCATTTAGCTGCTTCAGTATCAGGGTCCCCTCATACGCTGGATAAATAAAGTCAACATGTCTGCTGTGAAAAAGCCATATTAGACTTTTCTCAGGACGGTGTGGATGTGAACAGACTATATCTGATCCTCCTGATAGCTGTGGGTGAGCAGAGCAGAGCCTTTGTATGACCTAGTAAATTCAGTTTGAGCTGATATTCTGAGTTGGTTCATATTTCATATTTTAATATTGCAAACCCTACACATGAATGATTTGAAGCTTTTGAAGTTACCTGCTTTGCTCATCAGGCAAACAAACCTTGATTAGAAGGTGTGAGAAATCAAAAAATAAAACATTGATGTAACGGTCTACCTACTTTTTGAAGATGCTTCTGTTTTAGCCAACTTATAAGAGCCAAATTTAACAGGACAGAGTGTTTGCTGCTCAATTCAGAGAATATAATCCATCCATCCATTACCTGTAACCGCTTATCCATCATCAGGTCACAGCGGGCCTGGAGCCTATCCCAGAGTACCCGGAGAGGACCCACACAGACACGGGGTGACTTCATTTACAGACAAACTCATTTGGCATTAACAAGCCTTTATTTATTATACAGGTTTGTTTTATATTTCTGTGGGGGTGAAGGCGTCTCCAAACCTCCCGTTTCAACCTGTGTGCATGTACAACCGATAAGAACAAGGTCATAACTAACTCAATAACAAATGGATAAAACTAGAACAGCCATTTCAACATAAATTACCTGTAAGCAAAATAATATTTTCAAAATAAAATCCACTGTCTCTGTTAAGTTTTGTACAATAAGGTACATCGGAGCCCCGGAGCTGGTAAACTGACAGAAGAGGTGCAATATGCATTATTTCACTTCAGTCTAAAAACATCGATCAAGTGCTCATTGGTACTCTCAGTTGCAACAGTATACAATTGCAATAGTATAAAGCAGTAAGGTTCATGCAAGTTAAATAAAAATTTTTTATCCAATTTCTGAACAAAGTTCTGCATAATTCAACCGAGTGCTGTAAAACTGAGAACACACACCTTTAAATAAATGAAACCCCCAAAGTTTGAAAGGCTGTCGAACCACTATAGTGCTGCATATAACCCACAGAAACGTCCTAAATATCTGTAGATGTGTCAGAGAATAATGTGATGCACCACGTCGATGCTTCCAGCGAAGCATCGAAAGAACAACAGAAATCACACAGGGTAAGAGTGAGCAGTGTCAGGTATGTCCTTCTTAAAGATCTGTGCTTGTTGTCCAGAGTGATGAAGGCGACTGAAGACCAGAAAAAGGAGAGACAGTGGGAGAGGAACAGACAACAAAATAAACAACTGCTTTAACTTCTGCAGTTTAGGTCCAGAGAAATATCTTAACAGACAAACCTGATCATCTAATCAAACCTACAGTGTGCAATGTCACATTTATGTGGCTCCAAATCACAGAAAAACATATGTTCATACTTAAATAAAATTTGCCTTCAAGCATTATTTTTTTGTTTTATTTATTGTCAACAAACCATGAAAAAACCAAAACCAACAATGCTTTTGTCCGCCTGTCTCCATATTTTACTTCCCTGTCCTGTCAGCCTGTAAATCTTTAAACTATTTAGTTGTTTCTTTTATTATTAAAAAAAAGCTCTAATTTCCTTAAACATCTGGACACTGTAGTTTATAACAAATGTCACTCAAACAAGGGGGAATAGTGCATTTGTCGGGGACTATTTTCAGGGGCGGATTAATACACATTTGGTGCACTAGCGAGTTTTACAGCAGCAGCACAGCGTGGGATTGACTCATAAATAAACTACAGTGCAAATGTTCATTATAAATGAAGACGGTAGAAGCTTCATCAGGCTGTAGCTAGTTAGTAGCTAAGTCATTGTTGGGTTTGGTCTTTGCATTGGATCGTGACGATAAGTGGACTACAACTGGCATTCGTTTTGCAACCTTGAACTTTGAACTATGTCTGCGACATCATCTCTCTAAAGGCTGAGACATCTGCACATCTTATTTCTAGGAACACAACTTAAAATGACTCAGTTGTACACTTCCTGGCACAGCAGCCAACAACAACTGGCTACAATGTAAGACAGGTATCTTTACTCTTTTTTTTTTTTTTTGGCTTCGAAGTGGCCGTGAAAAGTGTGTGATTCTAAACATACCGGAGGAGAGGAGGGGGGAACTGCTATAAAACAAACTAGAGTAGCACTGGCACTTGAACATGAATCATCTTAACAGTGACTAAGCACAAAAACAAAGGGCTGTTGTTCCAGTTCGTGTTGGTGTTTTTTTTTTGTTTGTGTGGTGCCATCATCATTATCCCCTTCAGTCTTTTGGTTTCCTCAGTCAGTGGAGTCCACTTAGGTCTCAACCTTCCCGTACGTCCCCTCTGGAGGGCGGTACTGTTTGGGGAAGGCCTTGAGCTGGAGAGAGTTAAAGGCATATTTACGACATCCCACGTTCTTCATGGTGTTCTCTCTCCTGCAGCCCTCACTGTGCAGAAACAGACAAACATTATTTATTCTGGCAAACATAATAACGTGCGAGGTTTGTTACGTTCACCGTCATCATCAGCTGACCTGCGCATACAGTCCAAGGCCTGGTAGAAGACCTGTGGGGCGAGGGCGTGCTCCTGCTGCAGGATCTGACACTGCTCCAGGGTCAGAGACATGGCCGTGCGGTCCTTGGCGCTCTTACAGCTGGTGAAACGCACGCCGTTCAGGCGGCGACATGCCTTTAGAGTTCAGAGAAAGAGATTAGCGGAGTCAGACAGAGCTTTTTAAATGTCAAGGGCTCAATAGAGAAGACACGAGACGCAAGTCTACCTCAGCCGCTTGCCACAAAATCTCCACGTTCTTGTTTTTCTTGGCGTTGACGTTCTGGTTCAGCAGTTTAAGCAGATCGGGCAGGCTGGTGGTACTGCGGGAGCGAGGCAGGCCTGTGGAGAAGTGAACAGAGGAGGAACGATGAGTTAACTATGAGAAGAACAAATTTGTCCTGCTGATAAAAATGTATGGCATGTGTGTAAACTCACAGTCTTCTGGCAGGACTTCTTTAAATTGGTCATAGTATGAGCTGAGGCGGGTCATGCTCTCCATGTTGATCACCTCTTGTAGCGACGTGTCTCCAAACCTGGACACAAACGTCAGATATTAGAGTTTAAATCTTCACTTGTCCTGTTAATATCGTGCTACCCCGTCCCTGAGCACGCACGCTTTTTAATGTCATATTTACAACCCAGTTTTAAATTAGGGTTTGTGCTTGGGGGCGTCTCAACAGTGTGGGTTGAAACCACCGACAGTATAAAGAAAGGATGTCGTAGCCGTGACGTCACCCGCAGGTTTCTGATCAGCCGTTGTGAAGCTCAAAGTGTGGTGGCTCTGGCCACCGCCATTTCTGCTGTGAAGTTGGACATTTTAACATGGGGACTTATGGAGACTGACTCACTTCTGGAGCCAGCCTCAAGTGGATGTTTGAGGAACTGCAGTTTTTGGTACTTCCTCATTGACTTCACTTCACAGCCACGGAGGTTGTCACTTGGTTTCAGCCAGCAACCTTCCTTTCATCACTCCATCTATTCCATCCTTATTCAAACCTTTTTTCTATGCTCTATTTCCTCATATCTATTTATACAGAAATACTTGAATATAGTTGTCACAACCTTGTGCAGTGTATAGAACATTCATACATATTTTTCATCATCTATTTTGTTATATTTTATATTCTTTTTTTTTTTTTACTTCTTTAGATTATTTCTATTCTTGTTACACTGTTTAGTGCTCTTAATGCTGAGCTGACCCGTTCCTCTTGTCCAACACATTTCATTGCATTGCTGACCCTGTGTTTACCTGCATATAATAAATATACTGAAACAGAAACTCTAAAACTGGACCTATCCAGCCAAAATTGTCCTTCCCTCTCCTCCGTTTTTTCTGACTTTTGCTGTGACTCACTTCTCAGCCAGCGTCTGCTGCTCATTGATGCCCACGTTGAACAGGATTGGCTGCACGCGTAGGAGCATCCCGTTCTGGATCTCTCGTGGCAGCGTGTCAAACATCACTCCAGGCATCGGCACCCTGACATTGAAGCCGTTCCTGTTCCCCGTGATCACCGGCATCATGTCCGGGGAGAAACCCGATGTTGCTTGGGTAACTTTAAAGGTGACGTTTCTCAGGTCCATCACTCCGACGCTCATATCCTCCAACATGGCCAGCTCCTCACCTTTAAGCAGACGTCACAGAGGTTCATGGTGATGATAATTCATACAGATATCTGTGATAACAGGCCACTAACACACACATCCTCACACACAGGTTACCGTATGTACTGAGCAGGCCCTCGTACTGCACCAGTAAGCCGATGGTGTGTAGCTGCCTGAGGAATCCCGAGTCACAGATACTGTTCCTCAGCTTGATAACGAAGCCACAGATCAGCGCCGTCAGCTGTAAGCAGCACAGCTCACGTCAATACAGTGATGAGCACACACGTTTTAACGCAAATTACACGACACAAGAGCCAGAAGGGGGGGGGTGTTGAAGTTGACGCACCGTCTGGCAGAAGACGACGTCGCGGCGGTACTGCAGGGTGAGGCTCATGGCGATGGTGGGGGCACTGTCCTGCATCAGCAGGAACACCATGGACTTCTTGGCTTTGTCGCTCATCAGAGACACACAATCCGTCAGCGTGGTGAGGAGAGGGTACAGAGCGTCGCTCCACTCACCTGCAGACACACAGGTTAAACATATATACACACAGGTTATGTGCACGGGTATGATTGATACCATATACTTCATAGCAAACTGCCATGTCCCTTTATTATTCATTTATACACCTAGTGCTTACTTTACCGGTCAGAGCAGGGTCACTTAACATTTTTTAGTCCTGTGAATCAACTTTATGTTTTCAGTTTTGCATGTTTTTGTATTCAAGAGAATGTAGAATTACATCATAATGAAGTGATGCTCTATTTCAAACCTTTTTTTCATGATTTTTAAGATATGTATCAAACAAATATTAATATATCAGTACAATAAATTTTCTGTGACTGCACATCAAGCATCCCCACATGAACTTCTGATGCCAGGGTTGAGAAACTGGAAACTGAACGTGGATTTGTTGAACTTTGTTTCTTCATTTTTGGTTCTTAAACTCAATTGTTCAGTTCACAAACTTAAATTCTGACATTTATTGTCACAAAATCTTGCTGATATTCTGTTATTATTAATTCAAAATAAATATATTTTAAATTCTGGTCTGAAATATTTAGATTTTTTTTACAACAAAAGAAGAAAACATTAAAATTCATTATATAATATTTTAATACATTTGGTCCTTTCTTTCTTTGTTTTAAACAACTCATACATGACATAACGTTGTAGTTTAACATTTCAAATTTGATGTTTTTTCTTTTATTGTCGTGGCTTTTCAGATTTAAGCACATATAATAATCTGTCAAAGAGACATTGCTCTCACCTGGAGACGTCTTTTCTACCTCTGGGCTGATTTCTACGAGAGAGAGAGAACATATAAAAGATGTTTACATAGGGACAGAACTCCACTTCAACTTGCAACTCAACATCCATATATATATATATATATATATATATATATATATATATATATATATATATATATATATTTCAGATTTTAAACATCCAGCAGCTCTGAAGCGGTTAACATGATTAGAATAATGAACTTACAGATGTGACAAACAGGATGTGAAAGGCATAAAAAGAGCCCGGTGAGGGAATGATGATCATCATTACGATGGTTGTTAGTCTTGAGGTGGATGTGAGGATGGTGACAATAATAGATGGTGATGTGATGATGATGAATGCTCAGGATCACCATGGTTACCTCCTGAATGGTACATAGACTGTCCTCCTATAGCGCCTTTCTAGTTTTCTGACCACTCGAGGCTCTTTTACACTGCATATGACATTTACCCATTCATACACACATTCATAAATCGATGGCATTGGCTGCCAACTGCTCATCAGAAAGGAACTAATCCCATTCACACACACTCACACACCGTCGGCACCTTTGGGAACAATTTGGAGTTCAGTATCTTGCCCGAGGACGCTGGAGGACCCGGGGATCGAACCACCAATCTTCTGATTAGTGGACGACCTCCTGAGTCCCACCCAAATTTATATTTAACCCTCTGATCTCTGTTTACCTTTTTTAGTGCTACCCGGTTCCTCTGTGGCGAGCAAGAAGACGTCCTCAGAGCTACTGTCACTCTCGAGTTTGTCTCGCTGCAGCAGCCTGTCCACCCTCTGGATCACACACTCCAGGCTCTTATCAACATTTAGCCAAACCTTCTCCTGCACACAAACACACATTACAAAAAGAGTTACCATTAAAAACACACACATGAACACAGGCATTAGAGAGGCAGATGGACTTTTCTCTTACCCATTCCTCCTCGTGAAAATCTGCCTGCAAAGAGGTGCGCTTGTTTTTACTCGCTTCGCTGCCCTCGGGAGGGAGCACGTGGCGAGAAGGTGAGGTGGCGGCACGAGACGGAGAGGTCGGGTGGCGGGAGGGTGAGCGTGATGGGGAACGAGAGGAAGGCGAGAGGGAGGAGGAGGACGGGGACGGGGTGCCTTGTTGAGCAAATTCTGGGCGGGCGGCCGCCAGGGCGAGGATGGCTGAGGACAGCAGCTTGGAGTCGCACACGGTTACTAACTGACGAGTCTACAGGAGGAGGACAGAGAGAATGACTCGGGGCAATAAACGCTCTTTAAAATTCATAAGCCGTGACATTAAAAATGAGAGAGGAAAAAGCTGCACTTGAAACCCTCCAGTGCCTCTCTTACCTTCTCTGTTAGGATGGCCAGCGTCCTCTCCAGAGCGTTGGCTGAGCGGTCCTTGGCAGCTCGAGACAGACGCTCAGTGTAGTAACACACTTGTGTCTTCAGAGTGTTAATTTGGGCGATCAGCTCCTTCGCTTTCACGACATCTTGAGGCTGATATGCCATTCGTTTGGGGCCGGAGCCAGAAGAGCTTTGGGCAGCATAAAAGAGAAGATTAATTAGAAAAAACACATAAAAACACACAAGAAACTAATAATACACCACATGTTATCTCACCTTTCCTCCACATAAGTCCTGGTTGAATAAAAAAGCATAATAAAGGATGAATTAATCACTCATAAAGTCAAACAGCTCCATGAAACTCACGGCACTCTTTTGCTCTACTCACTGTTTCCTGGCTTCTTCAAGCTTGTGCAGCATTTTTCGGAGGCCGCAGCCTTTAAAGCCTTGGTGGTGTGCAGCAGGAGCACCAATAGTCACGACATCGTACGTCCGGTCTGATCGGAGGGCAGTAATAAAGAAGATACTGAATAAACAAGATTATTAAAACCTCGGACACACATAGGGGAACGTACAGAATACCTACCATAGCCAGACTCTCCCTGTACTCTCATCCGCTGGATGTGCAGGTTAGTGGGAATAAACTCCAACTTCCTCTCAGCTTTCAAGGTACTGGACTTGAATGACGGACCTGAGAGGAAAGGAGGAAGAGGTTCTCTGTATCTGTCCCTAGCATATAGATGAGTCCTAATGTTATATGATACATGAAAATATAAACACTGGTTATCTGGGGTAACTTTTCATTTTTACTTAAAGGGGCACTCAATGATTTAGTATCACACCTTCATAGAATTGTTGAAACTGTGAGGACGTTGAAAATGATTGTAGTCCCTTATAGGGGTCAAGCTCCAGCACTTCCAATAATTAACTTAAAAGCATCTCATGTATTATAAGATGAGATACCAGACCATTTTTATTTACTTGACCCACATTTAAAAAAATGGCAGCCTGTAAAACCACGCTGTGGTCATTAAATGAAGTGCAGACGTTCCTCCGTTTGGCTACAGATGAAAGGATCTGAAAATTAAAGGATATATCCTTCATTTTTCCTGTGTGTTTGTGTTACATTGAAGATTATGTCACGGCAGGTTGTCGTGACCAGCTAAGGATTATTCAATGAGGGGTTAACATAGACAGTATAAAGAATGGACGTCATATCTGTGACCCACAGGTTTCTAAAGAGACGTTTTAAAGCTCAGAGTGTGGTGGCTCCGAATAATCGGCAAAGACGTGGATTGTCGGTGGACCTGAGGAGGCCACGCCCTGAATTCTGCATAACTGTAAGCCTTAATATAATTTGAACAGGTGAGTTTTATAAAAAGTTGCACAGTTGAAGTTGAAATTGGACATTTTAACATGGGGACTTATGGAGGTTGAAATGTTCTGTAGCCAGCCTCAAGTAGACGTTTGAGGAACTGCAGTGTTATAGATAGTTAAACAGATAGTAGTAAACCTGACAGACAGTTTGTTGTACTAACCTTTGTACTCATGCAGGTCACTTATGGTCTCCTGGTAGGTGAGGATGATGGTCTGATACTGAGTGATGATCTGCCTCCTGAGGTTCTCCCAACATGGAGACAGCTCACCCAGTTCCTCCAGCTCACACACTCTGTGCAAACACACACATTTACGATCAAGACATCCAGCCGACGCACTGATGATCTCTCAGCTTCACAACGGTGAGTAGAGCTCATTTTATTAAGGTCTGTGCAATTAACACGAGAGCTGAGCAGATCACCCACGTTAAAAGCAGCCATTAGTAAGAATGGCAACAGTAGGAGTCCAAATGGTAATGTTTTATATGATGGTGGTGGTAGAGTGCACACAGAATAGACAATGCATGATATTTAGCAGCTTTTTAACAGAGTTTCAGGAGCAAGACCTCAACTGTATCACTTCCAACATCCCTATAAATACCCTCCTAACCGTCTCCTCCTCTTTCGATCTCGTGTTCCACCGAAGCTTCCCCACAACGCAGCAACAGGCCGAAGAGTTCACGCTTCACTCGTAATCTTTCGTTTTGTTAATAAATCATTTAAATGTATCTTGATCACAAATTTCAGTTTAACCCGACAAGTGAGACACGAAGAGCTGTTTCCTTCCACACATGCACTGACACGAAATGAAGCTGCAAGATTAATAAGATCACCTTCCTGCTCTTCTTTATTGTAAAACATCGGAGAGTTAAATCATTTCAGAATGGTAAAAAACTATTCAAATGAGAAGGGGGCGTCTCTCTTTGGTTAAACTGCTCTCAGACAATTCATCTGCAACCTGAGACGAAGGCAAAGCTGTATTCAGGAGACCATTTCAAGCTGAGCAATTTCAAGATGGAGTCAAAACATACTGCGCTACAAGCGGGGTCGAGTCAGAGTCCAAAAATAGAATTAGATTAGAAACAAAATATTCTTACTCAGTGTTTCAAACTGAGTAAAAAAGCATCATATCATCACCAAACTGTGAAAAAAAGAGGATGCTTGTTTCTTCCAAAGCTATTTATAGCTATTTAAATGACATTACAGAGAAGTGTGTGAGATATTAAAGAAAATGAGAGTGAAAAAAAAGACCAGAGACTGTAACTTGATTTAAAGTTGAGAGCAGACTCAAGTACTACAGCCCCGAAGAAGAGCTTTTAAATGATCATTAGGCCACATTCAGACAGGATCAGGCGCTGCGGTGAATCGCTGCAGGGTTGTGCAGCGGTGTGTGAGTGTGGGGGGGCTGATGGAGGCTGCTCGGGGTGTGTCTCTTTGTGCCGAATCAGAGGAATCGCTGATTAACCGGCTTTATCGCGCGCTGGCTCACTCTCATTCACTGTCTGTCTCTCTTGACGAAAGCTCTCTTTCAAACCATCGGACACAAATCAAATTAAACTTTTTCGTGTCTATATTTTGCAACCAGACACCAGATTTAGAAGCTGGGTGCATGAAATAAGCAAAGCCAGAACAACAACAGGTAGAGTATCAGAGTTTAGTCCATGAATCCACTTGGATAGTCTCAGTTTTAGAGACATTTCAGGCTGACTGTGGAGGTTTGACCGGTCTGAATGTCTGATTGGTGGCTGCAGTGTGAAGTCGGGCTTAATTTTTCCAAAGGTTGGATCCAGCTCAACATCTCTGTCCCCACTAAAATGAATGTAAAAACCTGCATTTCGCCGCAGTGCCAGATGCTGTCTGAATGCAGCAAAAGTCAAAAGTTGAGAGCATCTACCCTGCTGCTCCAACATTCAGATGTTCAAGCTTCTGATCAGTAACTTTAAGTCTTCAGACGTTACCTGACGGCATCTTCCTCCAGCAGCAGCTTGACAAACTGTCTAGGAATGTGCAGGGAGAGCGCGCTCTCCGCCATCTGCTCCAGGATCCGGAGGTGGTTGCCATCCGTGGTGGGGAACCGGTATGTTCGTGACATGACGCCCCCGAACACTGAAACATAGTATCACAGCTGTGAATCACTGCAGTGTGGCTCACAATCTGGATGTCACCTGTTACTAAACGGTCGTACAGGAGGTTGATATTCAGTTCACACAGATGCACTCACCAGCCTTTAGCAGCGGGTCTTTACACAGAGATGAAGACTTGGATTTAATGCCCATGGATTCAGTGAGGCTTTCATCAACAGGGAGAACCATCTGACACAAACACAGTGAAAGGATGATAGCACAAAACTGCTTCTCAAATAAGACGCCAAGAAGCACAAAATCCTAACAGTTGGGAGGCTTGGACTGAGAAATGTTTAATATTTTGCAATGAATCAAGTATCAAGATAGTTACAGATTATTTTTCTGTCTCTTCGATCAACAAATTATTTCAGTTTTAATACTTTTAGGGTAAAATACATGTTGCAAACGTGAGTATCTCAGTCACGATCACTCACCCTTCCATTGACAGTGTCTCCTCTCTGTAATCTTGCAACGGGAGCTCTCTGCTCGCGCTTCTCTTCTATCTGCCAGGCGATGACGGTGATGTTCCCCACGCGCTCGTTCTCCGCTGACCTGACACGCGGTGACATGAAGAAAAATTAAAACACCCCTGAACATAAATCCGGCTATCATTTTGCGAGCGTTTTGCATCCGCTTTTGTTACCTGAGAGTCAGGTGCAGTCTGTGGTGTTTGTCCTGCAGCAGCTCTTTCACGGAAAACATGGACGAACCGAGCATGTACATCTGTCACACGAGAGCACGAAAACAGTTAGAGGATTTCACCCAGATAAGTTAAAGTTAAGATTTTTAGTTGCTTCCTGACAGGAAGTTTGAAGACAAATTTCTTACTGTTCCCTGCGCGCGGTCCTTCACATCGTAGACAGACAGCTTGACCTGCGTCTGCTGAGTGATCAGAGAGTCCTGAAAGAACGCTACACTGCTCAGGAAGATAGGGTTACTGGTGCCCTGAAGGCAGAGAGGGAGACAGAGGTGAGATGGTTTAGAAGTCTACAACAGAAAACAGGAAGCGAGGAGAAGCGAGCAGCGGCGTGTACCTCTATGATTTCAGTCTGAGAGTGCTTGGTCCAGAAGGCCTGAGGCGGCGTGGTGCAGCTGATGGCGACAAAGCTGGTTGGCTTACGGTCCAGAGAGGGAGTAACCAGCTCACTGCAGGCTGCAGCAACATATAGACACAGGACGAGATTACAAACTGTGGGATTTAATGGTGAGACGGTCACTAATCCTCGGCCATTAGTGGAACGTAACACAGTATTTTTGAGCCGATGGTGCTTGATGAGCAGCAGTTGTTTAATGATGACAAATGATGTAGCCAATCCCTGACGAGACACATCATCCGTCATCCTTTAAAGCAGCATCAAATCATTATTTTGGCCAGTTGAACAA
The DNA here is from genome assembly GCA_033000465.1 of Sciaenops ocellatus. NCBI lineage: Eukaryota > Metazoa > Chordata > Actinopteri > Sciaenidae > Sciaenops > Sciaenops ocellatus. The sequence continues at coordinate 5,880,976 of CP136868.1, forward strand.
GCCGTAAACACAGTTTTGATTTATTGTCAATGTATACAATTAACATGTTAGCAAAAAGTACAGATATAGAGTAACATTAGCTCTCATTTAATGTGTTTCTGGCCATCTACTGAATGTAAGTCCAATATTAATGCTCCTTTTAGGTTTAAACCAACTTCTGTTCACTTTGTTCATCAGCTAGTCGCTAAGTTTATCTGTTTTGGTGCTGGGCGGGTGGTATTCATACATGCCACATACATCTCTGTAAACAGATATTTGCATATGAATGCAGGTAACTTTTTAAAAAATCAAATAAAAAGCTAAAGGCTGATATTATTCTACTTTTTTATTGCCAACAAATCCCATTTGGCTTTTGAAACCAGAGGTGGCCAGTTCAAGTCCAGCATGGACCAAAGTATGAAGAGTGGACTGGTAGCTGGAGAGGTGCCAATTCAGTATCTATTCTATTTTCTATGCAGCCCATTTGTTCCTACTTAAGATATAAATATTTAAAAACAGATCACTGATATACATTTTTAAGGTCTCTAGAATATCTAGTTTTTTTTAAAATAAAGCTCAATAAAGCTTTCCTATAACAGCAACAGTGACCTGTAGTTTTTATGAATCATTACTCAAACAGAAGTAAAAAGTGCATTTGGTGGTGACTGTTTTCATCATAATGAATGAACATGTCAGCCAGTGCAGCAGTGTGGCTCATTAATGAGTCTTTAAGTGTTTGGAGCCACAATGGAGAGAAAAAAGCAACATCAGGCTTTGGATACACGGACAACACTTTCCTGTGTAGTTACTAGGATCAGTTCTTTGTTGAGATTTGTTAATGATCTATCTTGGACTCATGAGGCCTTTTGGTGTAAATGAAACAAGCTCTGTCTGTCAAAAAACATGCACGTATTGACCTTTTGACAATTACTAATTAAACCCTTTCTAGTAAAAGCACCCACACAGTCTGACCCAGCAGCTTCTTCCTGGACTTACCCACGCTGAACTCCAGCACAGGCTCGTCTGGATCCTGACTGTTGCCTGCGTAACACAAAAAAGGAGAGCGGGAGCTCCTTTTTAGTGCCATTTGATCATCAATAAAGTAAACAGGTTACCATGGTAGCTGTTACTTAGTTACCTGAGAGAGCCAGCCCCATCATCTCAGCGGAGAGATCAAACGTGTTGGCCCGGTACACGGACCATGGCCGATGACGGGGGCTGCGCTCCTTCCCGGACATGGTGGCTTCACGTCGGGCGTGGGGATGAGGATGAGGATGAATTTTAGAGTTAAAGGACTGAAGGATGTCGAGCAGAAACTCGTCCGGCACGTCAGTTCTCCGAGATGCGTGAAGGTTGGTTTCCTTTGTGCGTCGTGTGGATTCGAGCGGTCACACTTTTGTCGATGGAAAAACTGAAAGAAACACAGAAGAATGCAACACAGTGATCATCTGCTGTCCCCATAGAAACAGCTGAGAGAGGCTGGACAACGCTTAGATACTGACAACAAGACTGGCATCCTTTCATCGAGATGAGAACAAATTGTTTTGCTATGACGCCCCATTCTGAGCTGAACGGTGTATATGGGAGGTTGTGTATTTTTCCGTCAGAGCTCGACTTCTCTCTTTCCCTCTGATGATGTGCTAATATAGGCAGTGGAAATAAATTCTGTGGAGAAAAGTGTGACTTTTCACACAGCTGCAGGATATGAAACACCGAGCTGCAGCAGCCTGATTATTCACCTTCTATTTCCTGATGCTATTTATGCTTTCCCTGTGTTCTTCTTTCATAAAGACACCTGTCAAACACGAACAGAGAGACGGATAACAAGGTAAATGTAACAGTTTAATCTTCATAAACGAAACCAATCTACTCCAGATGTAACAGAAAACCTCGTCATGTGAAGGAAACACCAGTTATGTCACAAGTAGCTTCTAGGACGTGATGGAAATTGTCCCACGCCACACAGTTTTTAGGCTTTTTGGAGGTCTGCGGTTATTACATCTCAATCAGTGAGATGAAAAATAAGAAAGATGGGCTAAAAAAAGGAGGCACAGGTACAGCTCGTGGTCTAGATAGAGAGAATAAAAATGTTAGAAGTCGACATGGTTATAACCATCCCATTTTCCCCAGTATTTATCCCCCTTTTATAGTCGAAGGGTGAAAGTCATTTTCTCCCTAATGTGGACCGAGTAGATTGTGCTAATAAGACGGGCAGTGGTAGGAAGGTTCCTCTGGAGCTAATTGTTTTTTTTAACTTGCAGCCATTAAGATCTGCAAAAGGTAAGAGTCACTCCTACTGAGGCCTTTAGGAACATTTCCAATGTACAAAATGGAGGTTGAAATGTTTTGTAGCCAGCCCTAAGTGGCCATTCGAGGAACTGTAGTTTTTGGCACTGGAGGTTGCTGCTTGGACACATCCGGAAAATGTGAGCATGGTCTGCTGAAACGGCTCCACACTCACTCCAGCAGGAGCGCAGAAACTTTGGATAATAAAATAAAAAAAATAAAATAAATTAAAACTTTGGAAATTTGGATTTTTTGGTTGGGGTTGATTAAGAAACGTGTCAGATTTTTTCAGCACAAATTCCACCAAAACGCGGTAGAAGCAGCCTGTCCCGACCTTGAAGCAATGTTTCCTCCAGAATCCCTGTTTTATGTAACTGGTTGAATTTGTACTAATTGCAGTTAAGCCCTTGTATAATTTGCCTATGGTGTCTTTAGTGTTTGTGTCAGTGAATTGGCTATCTAATGCCTCATTCCCATATAAGAAGATTTTAGTATGAGGTCCTTTATATCTAAATAGCGCCAATAAAGTAAAGCACCGATAGGATAGAAACAATGCTCGAGTGTTCAGCACAACAAACAATGTACAGCATATGTTGTTCCCAGAAAGTCATTCAAATGATCTAAAGTCTTTAACAGATTGTAATGTGATTGATTACATTAAATAGACAGTGGACAATGAGGTATGATAGGGCATGAAGAGATGGGAGACTACCGTCTAACATCCAAGGTCCGCTGGTTGCATTCAAAGCAGACACTGACATGACCTGTGCTTTAAACCTCAAGGCCACAACAATGCCTCTGTTCTTTAAGTTGATATTTCTTGAGTATAATTGGAGTTTTTGGCCTAAAAAGGGTCACATAAATGTATCTTACAGGATAACATAAGGGTCCATTGTCTGAGGAACATGAACAGGATTTTATGAGGCCATGGTTTTTTGAGATAACTTGTCATAGACTTACGTTCGTAATCATTTTGACCTACCAATGGCATGACACAAAACCACAGAGAATCATCCTCTAGGAGACGTGTATTTAAAAACCAAACTTCATGATAATCTGACCTGTAGTTACGAAGATATGCTGCTCTAAAACAAAGTTAGATGAACAGACAAACTGCCTGAAAAGGCTTAAAATATCTAAGATCAAACACTCATTTGTTATGTCCGATACTCATCCTATGAAGGCTGATAAAGCAGAAGCCGTGGTGTAAAGGGCTGCTCCCGTTGTTACTTAGCTACACTGCACTGCACTTGCCAAAATTACATTCATCGGCGAGAGAACAGGAAACGAGGGCTGTGCCAAGTGTGGCACACGTTGGCTATAAGAGGAAACACTGATGTAAGAGTGAGAATCAGCAACGAGACGAGCGAGCGAGCTGCCATTGTGTTGATTTAGCTCCCGCAAAAGCACAACTGAGCACAAACATGATCCAAAGAACAGGATGGATACAGAGGAAGAAAAATCCATTTATTTTCTGTACCAGGGCGACGGAGGGGGGCTGGAGCCTATCCCAGCTGGCATTGGGCGGGAGGCGGGGTACACCCTGGTCATTCTTGCTCACATTCACACCTACGGGCAATTTAGAGTCACCAATTCACCTGTTAACCTGCATGTGTTTGGTACCCAGAGAGTGAGGAATTAGGGGTTCAAACCAGGAACCCTGTTGCTGTGAGGTGCAGCTAACCACTGCACCACCGTGGCCCCCCCCGAAGGAAGACAAATGAAACAGAGAAATGGTGCGTGAAGAAAATGTGAAAGGGGAAAGGATGCAGCAACTTGTTCTGATGACTAACCCGAGGTGAAGGCTGCTTCAAATGGCCCTAAGAGCTAAATGTTCATATTTCCTGCGGCATGTCAGCCTCAGTTAACATTTCATCTTTAGTATTTGTGTGTGTGTGCAGCCTTTGCAGCCCAAATATACAGACCTGGTACACCAATGTGATATCAGGAGCTTGTTGCAGATCTGTGAAGACGTTTCAACTCTTCAGTTCTGACTCTGAATCGTCTTCACGGGTCTACAACCAAGTCCAGCTGCCTCAGACTTTGAATCCCTCCCAAAGAAAGATGACCTGGACAACTGAGAACCTTCACGGGTATCACGTACCGCGAGTGTTTGTCTTGTGTTTGTTAGATATCGCGCTGACAAAAGGAGAACAGCTCTGAGTGCACCACTGTGCATTCAAGTGTAAGGACTCCCGCAACGGAGCTCTATTTTTACACGTGAATCAGTTTTGACGTCACACAAATAAAAACACAATCTCACACAACGCTCAGTCATTTGTCGAGTCACACACACACACACACACACACAAATCCAGAGTGAGAGCGTGATGATCTCTGTCAGTTTAATCTCTGTTTTGGCAGCTTCATGTGAGACCAAAACAGATGACAATTACAGCGTGGCTGCTCTGCCTCATTAGGCTTTGTGGGGGTCGCTGTCAGTGGGAGCTTTCTTATGACGTGCCGTAATCTCCACTGCCTGAGGCACTCGGGGAGGGGCGAGCTCTCCAGGAAACCCACAGTGAATCTAATGCAAAGCCACAGGAAGCGACAGATCATCATCATTATTACATCTGTCTGACTGTCATCAGCTACATGCTCGAAGGGAGGGGTGCCGAAACCATTCGCCAATTAACCAATTTATCAGTGGATGGAAACTCGATTAGCAACAGTTTTAAGCGTTTCAGCATTTTAATAAAAACTGTGAATCTTCTGTGGATCCATCTTCACAAATTTCTTGTTTTATATCATTATAAACTTAATATTTCTGGATTTTGGACTGTTTGGAAAACTGTAATGAGTATTTCTGCCATTTTATGGAGTAAATAACTTATTGATTGATCATAAAATGCTCGACCACATAAAAGAAAGGTTGTTTTTATTATCAAGTGATGGGCTGATTATTTTCTTGATTAATCAGATGATCTGTTGGTTTATAAAATGCCAGAAAATAGTGACAAATGTCCAAAAAACTCGAGGGGACGACCTCAAAGTGCTTGTTTTAGTCGACCAACAGCCTAAAACTCCCAAATATGCTTTTTATGATGATATAAGAAAGTGAAGAGGAGCAAGCATGTTCACATTTAATAAGCTGTAACCAGATAATAGTTGTTATTGCTTTAAAAAGATAGTTGCAGATTAATTTTCTGTCCACTGACTCATAGATTAAGCCCTGCGACTTGTCGCCCAATGTCAGCTGGGATCGGCTCCAGCCTCACCATGACCCTGATGAGGATAAGTGGTTACAGCAAATGGATGGAGGCTAATTGATTAATTGTTCCAGCTCTTATTGACAGATAATAACTACATGCAGCTATAAAGGCGTTTGTTTCCTTTCAGATTGGTCGCAGTGTGGTTAGTTGTTATAGATTTATAACAGCGAGCATCCACAGTGATGAAGTGCCCCCGAGGAAAAGGCTTGACAAGCCCTACAGCTGCTCCTCTGCGTGTGACCTCTGACCTCAATGAGACAAAACAGGCCAGGGAGAGACGTATTTTAGTTTTTCAGCTTTAAATGAAGAAGAAGAAGAAGAAGAAGAGATGCTGTACATGCAGGGAGGAAGCAAGCAAAGCGGTGTGTAGGAAAACAGAGGACAGAAAAAGGATTCAAGTGGTCCTCGTGGTAGAGCGTCCTCTGGGGCGGTCTGGAGACTAAAATGACCCAGTTATTCAGGCTGCCGGCACACAGCTGGCCCCCTGCAGATGCTGTCAGCTCCGGCTGCACTGCAGTGCCTCTCAGACGTCCTCTTCCTACACTCACATCCTCCTCATCCCCTTTAAATCTCTCCCCCCAAATGCCTCATGCATGCTGCGCTTCTTCTGCTCCGTCATCAAACCCTGTCCTTTTTTTTTTTTTTCTTCCCCGTGTCCCACTGTAACCCCGATGTTCTTCTCAATTTCAGTCTATTGATCCAGTTTCAGACCCTGAGCTGAGCCGTGCCGACCTGCAGCTCCCCTGAGTCTGATCTACAATCGCAGACTTGGTCTGTGACAGCCGTGGACACATGGGTGGCTGACTCCATCCTTTCTGACTGATCCATAAATTGCTTTCAAAGATGTGCAAATCAGATCCACACAAACACACAAACATGAAGAAGAAGGGACATTATGCATAAAGAAGCTCAGCAGTAAACTGATGATGGTGATGAATGATGCTCTGGGATCAGATACAGAGTTGTACTGTAGGTGCAACACTTCTTTTTAAAGGTATTTTTAAATATATTTTATATTAAAAACACACAGGTGCAAAAGAAAACACAGTTAGAGGTGAACCACTGACAAAGTCACTGTCATTTACTTCCCTGTGATTCAACAGATCAAATCTAATCCTTTTGGGAGCATCTGATAGGCCTGCAATGACGTGCATCACATGCAACACATCCGGTTAAATATAATAAAATTAAATATCTGACTGTGTTCAACATAATCTTACATCAGCACCCTCCTGGCCTCCCATGAACCTGCATTAAAAACAGGGTGCCGTCCCGTCCTGACGTGGAAATAACCAGGCAGAGAGGCCAGAGCTGATCTATTTATGGCAGCTCTGGCCAATAATATCGTCATTATACTTGGCACAGTGGATTATTCACAATAACAAATATTGCGTCATGAGATGTGCTGATGCTCCTTTGATGAGGATGCTGCTGCAGCATGTGCTCAATTAAAAAACAGTGTAAAGAAAACAATGGAGGTAACTCGACATTTCTTGCTCAGCCTGTAAACATGTCTTATTCTGCTCCTGCTGCGAGGTTGCTGCTTGTTCACGGCAGCATCACTGAGAACAAACACCCCTCGACGAACCGTGAGAAGATGACATGTCAAATATGAAACACACACAGACACACACAATAATTAATATCTCATACCGTTTAGAGAAATGCGAATGTTTCCTCTCATATTGATGAGCATCCTGGTCAAACACTCGACGATGTCTGCAGTCGAGACTCGCCCCTGACTCCCTGTGTGACACATCCGAGACGTAATACCTCCGCTGCAAACAGCTCCTCCACTGTCCACTGGGGGGCGCTGCCGACCTGGTCTGCAGAGAGCATGCTCCTCATGGGTGGGTGCATGGACAAAGCATGGGTGTAAGTAGAAAACAACATGTCTGTTCATTTAATAGGCTACTACTTTTGGCTTTAACTGTTTTTTATTCGAAAGCAGAGGATGTCATAAATATGTTATTTTAAGATCATGCAGTTTATTTCTAAGTAAATAAAATATGAATTAACACTGAGGAGAGACTTTTTTAGGACCCACAACACCACAGGACCTAAAAGTGGGAGTCCAACACAGACACTTGATCCACCTCTACACCACCTTTATTCAGTCTGTTCTCTGCTCATCCATCACCTCCGTCAAACAGGACAGGAACAGACTGCAACGGACAGAGAAAATTACTGGTATCTAAGCTTCCAATCAGAACATATACATGTCCAGAGGAATCAGGAAACATTCCTGCAGCTCCATCACATCATCACACTCTGGACACAACCTGTTTCAACTTCTCCCCTCTGGGAGGCGCTACAGATCTCTGGACACCAAAACAACCAGACAGGAGAACAGATTCCTCCCACAGATCATTACTCTGATGAACAGTTAACATCAGACACACAGAGTCAGCAACTGACTGAATCCGTGCTCCAAACATCCACTGTACCTGTAAATTATTTGTTCTCACTGTTTAAATTCAGTTTTTGTTCTTTAAACATGTAAATATCATCACTCCTGCACAAACTTATCATGCATCTGTACATATAGTTTAATGTTTATGTCAGTCTGTCGAGCTCCTTGTTTTTTGTTGCATTCATGCTTCTATCTGTGTATGCACACTGAGAGCAAAGTAAACCAGAGTCAGATTCTTTCTATGTGTGCACACACCTGGAAAATAAAAGTTATTCTGATTCTGAGACTTTTTATAATCACATTAATAAATCTTGCACTTTCCCTGAATCAAACTTCTGCGACACTAAATCGTAATTTTTAGATACTAAGTCAACATTATGATTAGTGAAACTTATTACGGAAAGGTGAGAAATGAGCAAATAAAAATGACTTACTGGAGGTCAAAATTATTAACCCACCTGTGAAATGCTTCTCCCCCCTCACATGGAGAACCAGATGTTGATGATGGAGGCCAAAAAAATGGAGGTTACAACAAGAACATGAACCATGAACACGACACTCCTGCATTAGCTGCTGCACGCATCCACCTCAAAGTTATAATTTTGAATTTAGTGTCTCATAATTTAGACGTTCAAACATGTTTTTTAGTCAAGTTTCTGTGCCCTTTCTTATTGGGGTGTATCTACTCTGTTCTGACATTTTGACCTTCTTGTAGGAGAGACAATGAATGAATCTCAACAGACTGAACAATTAAAAAAAAGATATTTTGTCAAGACTAACATTTTATCTGTATATTCTTTCTTTCCTGGTAAGATTTACAGCTTTAACAAACTGTCCAATGATGCACCTTTATTGTCACCAGTATTAAATTTAAGAGGTAAACTGGTTAAATGTTGCAATTGTTAAGGAAGAAACTGATTTATATGAGCCAGAATCCTGAAATTAATTACACATTTCAGTTCTTTTCTCTGCCATGGACAGATTTTACCCATTAACCTTTGTTTTCTATAATTTATAATCAATTTATTCATCTGTCTTTATCAGAGTTACAGGTGAGACTTGGCACTTCTGTCGTTCAGGGAAACCGGTGTCACCGAAACTTGAAGTGTCGGCCCTGAATGTCCCGCACGTCCCACCCTTTTTTTTTTTTTTTTTTTTTTTTATCAGGTAACAACCAATCAGAGCGGCGCTCGGGACCGCGCCCAGCCTGTATCGGATCGGAACTCGTGGACGCGCCGCAGGTAGACCACAGGTGTGTTCACCGCAGTTTGAGGGAGATTAACTCGGATCACAAACAAACGCGAGCTCCAAGAAGAAGAAGAAGAAGAAGAAGAAGAAATAAATGATCACTGCTGGAGATTTGAGTGAAGATGGCGGAGTGAGAACTTAGTGTCAACTTTGAGAGGAGAGGCTGAGTTTGTTCTCATCTCTGCTGACTTTTCTCTTTGCGGCTGTGAAGTTGGATAGAGTGATTTGATATTCACATCAATTTGGATTACTGTGGATTATTTCGTGCGCAATGGATTTACGCATTTCCAAAAAAGGAACTGGACTTTTACTCTTTGTTTTCATATTTTTAAGTCTCCTTAATGGCTCCAGAGGAGAAGTCCCACCCAAACCAAGCAGCGGTGTCACCATCGTGCCCCCGGTTAAGCCTGATGGCCCTCAGGCCTTCCCAGACACGGATAAGGCAAATTTACCAGTTTTTACCATGGATTACCCAAGAATACAGATACCATTTGAGATCACACTGTGGGTGCTGCTGGCTTCGTTTGCAAAGATTGGTGAGTAACACATGCTCAAGCTGCTGGTTTCTAACAAATAATAGGTTTAAAGTATGCAGGTGAGCTCTACTTCCTTCTCATCATCCATGCTCCTTCCTCAGGTTTCCATGTGTACCACAAGATCACCATCTGGGTGCCAGAGTCCTGCCTTCTGATCAGCATTGGTTTGATTGTGGGGGCCATCATGCACTCTGTCCACGAGGAGCCCCCTGCTGTGCTCACCACCAATGTCTTCTTCCTCTATATGCTGCCCCCCATCGTCCTGGACTCAGGCTACTTCATGCCGACCAGGCCTTTCTTTGAGAACATCGGCACGGTCCGTCACAAACCAGCCACAGCTCACAGATTTTGCGCCTTCTTGTTCTCATATAATGACAATCTGACACTCTCCTCTCTGTGTTTGCAGGTGTTGTGGTTTGCAGTGGTGGGGACTCTGTGGAACAGCATCGGCATTGGCATGTCTCTCTTCGCCATATGTCAGATCGAGGCGTTTGGCGTGCAGGACATCAACCTCCAGGAGAACCTGCTGTTCGCCACCATCATCTCGGCTGTGGATCCCGTGGCCGTGCTGAGCGTGTTCGAGGACGTGTCTGTGAATGAGCAGCTCTACATCGTGGTGTTTGGGGAATGCCTCTTCAATGACGCGGTCACTGTGGTGAGTGGGCTGAGACCAAGGCCACAGAAGTGCGCCTCGGCTGTTTGTTGTGCTTGGAAACAGCTTTCACACCAAGCTGAGGCTTGCTGCAACATGTTGGCCTTCTTTGGATGCCTATGGGCTACTGCTTGTTATGAAAACATGCTGAGCAATGAGCATGGTGCCATTTCAAACTGTAAGGGCAATGTTCAGGATAATAGGGCAGATTGACACCTTGAGGGTGCACTTAGGGGCCCAACAGGCCAAAGGGCCCTCACATGAAAGTTAATTGGGAAGGTGCTGCAACTAATGTGGGTACAACCAAATTTCCTGATCGATATGGAGGCCACAAAGAGCCTATGTTGAGCTAACTATTCTCTTCACACCTACCATTTAAGGTCCAGTTTGGACCCTTAATCTCAAGAACTGCTATTATATGAAATGGCGGCTCCAGTATCGTGTTGTCTGAAGCTTTTCTATTCTTTCTCTAAAGGCTCAGCTCAGGTTTCGCCCAGATATTGTACTGTTTGTTTCGCTCTGTGTTCTAGGTTAGTATGCATCTATGAGAACATAATGTGTGGGAGGGGAAACGTCTGTGCACTGGCAAGGATCGCTAAAGAGATAAATTACTCAAAGAAAAAATGTAAGCAAGGGAATGTTGTTAGAGACATAAAACGGTGCCCTCGGATGCTGCTCAACCAGTTTCTGAGGTCACTGTTGTATTTGGCTGTATGGGAGGAGTCGACACAAAAACACACATCCTCATCTGAAACTTGTCTGAAGCACATGCTCAAATTTCCCTCCCCTCGTTGTCTTCTTTTATTGTGCTCAAACGCACCCTCCTCCACCCACCACCCCCCTTTTACCTTTTACCCACCCACCTACATTAACCGGCTCTTACTTTTATGTGTGGTGACCCTTTTGTTTACTACACACAGTAGCGGAGCTGAAAAGTGAGGACAAACATTTACTCAGGAACTCTGGGAAAAGCCCAGGCGTGGTCTGCGCAGAGAGCTTCGTATTGCAGGATTGCACTCATCAAACCCGATCGTGATATTTGTCAAACGTTAAAAAATACGTCTGAGCCGCCCTGCAGTCACTAGTTACGAGGCTAAGAGGGTTAGATCATCCTAAATATGCAAATTTAAAACAGGGAACAGTTGTTGCCGTGCTCTGTGCAACAAACTGCTTTTAATAAACGTTAAAAAAGGTCGCCTGTCTCTGATCTTTCAAAGGCTCAAAGTTTCAGTTTCTGTATTTTTCTTATTAACAACAAACCCCATGAAAAAAAAACAACCTACAAGTATTGTCTTTGTAGTCAAAGCTTAGCCTATTCCCGTGTGCCATAGGACTTCATTTTTGTCCAAAAACTATTAAAAATAGTGACCTTCATTCCAATAAATCCCACAAACTGTACACCATCCTGATGATACTCACTGGTGTACCAAATCTGTAGCTGAAAATAGTCCCCAAAAGTAAAAAAAAAAACTACAATGTGCAGAAATTAATTAGCCTTTTAAAAAACCTTTTAAACTTGTTGACTTGATTTTTTTTTTTAGTGCTTTCCTGAGTGTCTCAGACAGGCTGAGGAATTTGCAAAGTATTGCGAGACTGGTCTGCTCGTTGGTTTCGGTCTTTTCATTGGATTTACATTTAGAATATCACCAGTTTAACTTCGTTTTGTACAAAAACTATTAAAAACAGTGACCTTCATTACAATAAATCCAACATACTGAACACCATCCCGATGATACTCACTGGTGTACCAAAACTGTAGCTGAAAATAGTCCCCAAAATAAAATAAAAAAACTACAGTGGCCAGAAAACATTTAGCCTTTAAAACCTTTTAAACTTGAGTTTATTTAGCGCTTTTCTGAGTGCTTCAAACAGGCTGAGGAATATGGAAGGAATATGCGTGAGTCCGCTCATATTAAGGAGGTTGGCCACACTGTTTGTTGCTGGGAAACTTTATTTTGAAAAGCTGTTTGCTAGTAAACATTAAGACATTTCCAGGATGTAAATGAGACCCCACAGTTTCCCCTGCCGATTAAGTTATGACTGAACGAATGTCACACAATGTGTTGCTCTCTGAAAACCTACTTTGAATAGTTTTGTGCAGTGAGACAGCAGATTTAAACCAGCCACATCAGCATGAATACAACGGGTAAGATTCAAGGAAAAAGGAACAAAGCTGGTCGCTCTGGCAAATGCTCCTTTTCTGTGAGTCATTCAGCGTGCTTGGTGGTGAAATGAGATTATCAAATTGCAAACAGTGCTGAGTAAATATTTCAATAAATCACTGTTATCTGCAACTTTGTCATTAGAGGCCACAGCCCCTGACACCACCACAGACTTGTCTGTGGACACCACCCATTACCTCTTGTGCACACAAAGCTGCATATAAAAGCATGTGTGTGTGTGTGTGCATGTTTTCAGGTGTTGTACAACATGTTCAACTTCGTGGCGGAGATGCCAGTCGTGGAGCCGTTGGATGTTTTCCTCGGGGTGGCGAGGTTCTTTGTGGTTGGGCTAGGCGGAATGGGCTTCGGCATCCTGTTCGGCTTCGTGGCTGCCTTCACCACCAGATTCACCTCCAAGGTCCGAGAAATCGAGCCACTCTTTATATTCATGTACAGCTACCTGGCGTATCTGGTGGCTGAGCTGTTCGCTATCTCGTCCATCATGGCGTGAGTAGATTTTAACATTTTTCCAGGTTCAAATATGTGTAAAGAATACATCAGAACACAGCTGTCTTTATTGTTCTGCAGCATTGTGACCTGTGCCCTCACCATGAAGTACTACGTGGAGGAAAATGTTTCCCAGCGCTCCTGCACAACCATCCGCCATGTGGTCAAGATGCTCGGCTCCATCTCCGAGACGCTAATCTTCTTCTTCCTCGGGGTCGTCACCATCACGACAGACCACGAGTGGAACTGGGGCTACATCCTGTTCACGTTGCTGTTTGCTTTTGTCTGGAGAGGTCTGGGTAAGGAGCCGGCAGGGGGCAATCTGGGTCATGTTGGAGGTCATGTTTTGTTTGACTTGGCATCTGTTGGTCTTGTTGCAGGATTAAAGGTACCTTGACCACTAGTTTTGTTTATGTCCTGTGCACACTTGAGCACATGAGTGGTGTAGTTCACATCCTTCCATTGATTTCACACTGTTCCAACAGTTCAACAAATATCAGAATACTGAATTAAACTTTAAAGAGTAACTTAACCCGCCCAAGAAATGTTGCTCTTTTCCTTTGGTTTAACTTCTCACCTTGCTACAGTGATGCAAATATCCACTCACCTTTTAGCTCTATTTTGGTCCCCACCAACTCCTGAAGGAAATATCAAATAAAACACGGCTAAATTTAGCGGATAAAAGCTTCAATAGCAAGTTGTTCACTTGTCTATAAGCTGTTTAGTGCTGGGCAGTTAGTGGACAGTGAGTGCGTGAACCACAAGTGAAGTTTAGGGTCCTGAAACCAAAACAATGAGCTGAAAGATGCTACAATGCTCGGCAGAGCTGACTTGAACTGCAGTCGGGTGAAAACTCTTTGTGGGTTCATCACTACAAGTGACCCCTTTTGCATGACACACTTGATTCATTGGAAAATAATAATCATGACATTTCTTCCTTCCCAGGTGTCCTGGTGCTGACTCAGATCATCAACCCATTCCGCACCATCCCATTTAACTTAAAAGATCAATTCGGTCTGGCCTACGGCGGTCTGCGAGGGGCAATTTCGTTCGCCCTGGCCTTTACTCTTCCCGATAGCATCGGCCGCAAGCAGCTCTTCGTCACTGCCACCATCGCTATCATCCTCTTCACTGTATTTCTTCAGGTAAGATGGTGTCTGCATGGTCACACTCAAACCATTTTGCACAGTTGTTTGTTGCAAATAATGATTCGTATTAGTGTGATATATATTAGCGTTTGTCTGCAGGTAACGTGGTAGAGCCTCAGTCAGAGAGAAACAGTGAAGTCTTCCAGTGTTTCTTCTGCTTAATCTGTGACCTTTCTCTCTCCACAGGGCATCAGCATTCGACCTTTGATTGAGTTCATCAACGTCCGCAGAACAAACCGCAACCTTGACACCATCAATGTGGAGGTTCACTGCAGGGTATGTCACAGATTATGATTGTTGTACATGTAGCAGGCGGTATGTTTTCTTTGCACACGGTATTAACGGGTCTCACTTTGCTCTCAGCTGATGGAGCACACCATAGCTGGCATAGAAGACCTCTGCGGCCAGTGGAGCCACTTCTACTGGAAGGACAAGTAAGAACTTTTTCCTAATCCGCAGCTTTTATTTACCACATGTTGCTCATGAATAACCAGCAAAAACATACACATTACTCACCTCCTCTTAAACCACTTACATGCTTCACATCATTACGTTTGAAGTGAAGGAGCCTGCAGTGAACTGGATCACAGGTGGCAGTTTTACCTGCTCTCAGTTCCCCTTCATTGTGGTTTTGTTTGACAATGCTATTGTTTGCAGTCCTGGAGTCACATTCAGCTTCCAGCCATCAGCTGCATGTTTTCCTAATGTTTCACTTAGTTCCTCGTAGCCTCTTTTGAATACTTCCCCCACACACCAAGCACATGGCAAGTATGTTAATTTAAGTATTTGCATTGCATTAATGCATGATGTTGATGAAGTGTTTTGGTGCTTAGTTATCTGCTGCAGCTAACAGCTGTTTTCACTCTACTACGATACTGTCATTTACACTTAGGAAATAATATTGTCATTGTTTAAGTTTAGTTAAAATATTATTTTTGTGAAAAGGCCAACTCAGGATATAAATGGGTTTATGTCCCATTTGTCTCTGAGTCAGAATATATTAATTTTGACCATTACTTACCATAAAAAATGAATAATATGTGCACCTGCTATGACAAACTTGGTTTGGGTATAGTTACTGTGGGTGTCATTTATTATGATTATTTAGTGTGTCATAATGTGTCATAAACCCAGTGATATATCATGTATAGGACATACTGCTTCATACACTTTAAGTTTAGTACCACATATCATTATTATTAGTATACAATAAATATTGTGTATACAGTCATAGTCGATCTAAACACTTACACATACATATTTTACATTATTTTAATTGTATATGCGACTGCACACTCTTTCCTCCTTTAATCGCCTCTGCTTCTCCCTTTATCCCATGACTCCTTTCTTCTCTCCAGTTTTCCTTCACTACCTCACACTCTTCGTGTTTGTCTCGTGAAACGGGTTTGTCAAGTCTGAAAATGTAGATTTTTAACAAGTTAAAACATGCTGGGAACATATACAGCAGTCAGAGAGTATTAGGAGAGTGAAATGTTCGTTTTGGCCTTGTACTCTGGCACATTGCGTTTACAATGGAGCAGCGACTACTGGGTTAACCAGGATGTTTGAGGTCATTCATGTTTCAGCGGGAAAATGGTCCTAAACTTACAAATAGTCAAACGATAGTGTTCTTCAGCCCACTGACTGAAACATGCAAGAAGTTCAGAGAGCAGCACAACAGACCGACAGCGTTATCAGAGAAGATACCAAGTGTCTGCTGCTGGATGTGGATCAGAGATTCACTACGGAGAGTCACTAACTGAACTCCAAAACATGCAAAAATAAAAATGATTCATCTCATGTAGATGTCACAGAAGCAGAATATCTGATGCATATTATAGATAAGTAACTTTGTTAATCTTCTGCTATACACAAAAGCAAGTATGAAAAAAATAAAATAAAAGGTGTTGACAAAAGTTTGGAGACACGGAAGTTACGATGAAAATTAGGCTCATCGCTTTAAAGGATTAACTTGATGACTCAGCGTTTTATATTTTTTCTTACTGTCAACAAATCTTATGAATACACGAAAGCCAACAATGAATTTATCCCATTAACAAGTATTGTTTGTGTAGCCATAGCGTGATAAGGTTAATTCCTCTGTGCCATAGAGCTCCGCTGTTGTCCAAGCTATTAAAAGCACATCAATACGCCACACCGCTGCCCTCGCTGACATGCTCCTTTATTATAAACTTGTTGGTTTTAATCTTTTCAGGAGATTTGTTGATGATTAGAAAACTATAGAATAACACAAACCTTAGTGTTAAACCACCGTTGTTTCAAACCTCATGATTGTGTCAGTTTAAACCCAATTTGCGCAGAGCCAACACACAAAAAATATTTTCTGTACGTAACTGGATATTTTTCGTTCATATCACCGCAACAGAGCCTGTTTCACACAAACTAATCAGTGCGATCCCTGCTCTCTCCATGTCAGGTTTATGAAGTTCAACAACCGAATCCTTCGGAGGATCCTGATCCGAGACAACCGGGCCGAGTCCAGTATCGTGGCGCTGTACAAGAAGCTAGAACTGCAGAACGCCATGGAGATCCTGGATGCGGTGACGATGGACGGAGACATCAGTGCTGCTCCGTCCATCGTCTCTCTCTAGTAAGAAACCTTCATCGTGTATCTCCGACTGTCACACCACCTTCTTATTGTGTGTTCAGATCAAAGGGGAGTTTTCTCTTAATATCTGTTTTTATCTGTCTTTAGTGAGGAGAAGAAAAACTCTGCTAAACCGAAGAAGAAGTTCCTCGCTGCTGATCTGATTAACATGCATGACATCTTGTCCAAGAACATGTACAAGATCAGGCAACGGGTAAGAAACTAAATAATCAAATAATAGTCAGGATAACTGCACATCATTAATCATTTTTTTGAGCATCTATCAAGTGTAAAGTAACTAAATACTTTTATTCAAGTGCCATATTTCAGTACAGTTACTGTACTTTCCATTTGATGCTACTTTATTTTTCTACTTCACTACATTTCAGAAGGAACTACTTACTTTTCAGATTATAATTTTACATAAAAATAACATAATCTTATAAAATACAAAGATTATTATTTATTTTTTACACATTTGAGATGCCTTTGAGTTGTTAGCAGTTCTGTTTAAGTCTTAGAGAGGTAAAAGTTTCCAATATTTCACAAAAAACATCAAGGAGAACTTGGATTTTCTTCTTTCATCTCCTATTAATCATCTGATGACCGCTGAGATTTATTTTATGACCCTTTTGTGGGGGCCCGACCCATAGGTTGAAAACCACTGGACTAAACTATAAATAAAGTAGATAATGTCTTCTCCACCTAAACAGGACACATGCTGCATCAGTATTAATAATCCAATAATGTCATATATACTTGTGTAGACGTACTTTGATACTTGGAGCTCTGATAATACTTATGTATATTTACTTAAGTATTAGTAATGCTGGTCTAAAGGCAGGAAGCTACCTCCAGTCTTCATGCATTTGCATTTTGCTGTTGTTGTTGTAAACTCTGAGCTGCTTACAGTACATAAAGCGATGTGAAATCTGAACTCTGTTTGTCTTAGATGCAGCCCAGTGTCACGTGCGCTCCTCTACACAAAACTTTCCAACTTAAAATGAAGCCAAATGAAATATTTCTGCTATTCCTTTTGTTGAGAGCACTCCTGTGATATCGGCTTATTAGACAGAATTGTCTGCAGTCAGCAAAGGTGAACAGACGTCAATTTCATCCCAGTTTCTGTGTAAACTGGAAAGATTGTGTGTGTGTGATGCCTTACTGACACACACAGCGATGTGATTACTCCAAGCACTGACACTCAGACCTGTTTTGCATGGCCTCAGACTGTGGCTGGCAGTACTTTTCCATTCGTGACATGACATCACCCTTTTTTTTTTTTTTTTTTTCGAAAACGCACAGAGACGCTTTGATGTGTGGAGTCAAATAGGGAGCATGTGCTTCTGTTCTTGGGCAGACGAATTGTCTGATTGTCTTAATAGCCCCGGCTCTCTGCTCTTCACGCATTTACAGCTCTGTCTCTCACAAATCCTGCGTCACGTTCTGTCCGTGGTATTTGTTTTAACATGAGCTCTTGTTTTTGACACCCTGAGGGTTTCATTTGGGAAACTGGTCACATGTCACGTTAGAACTGTTGAATTTAACAGTGTGTTTTTATTTATTTTACATCGTATCAGACGCAAATTTGTGACGTTAACAGAAGAGAATATTAAATTGGGTTCTATTCCTTGACCATGTTGACATCTTGCGAAATAGATAGGATCAGATAGCATTTTGTTGACATAAGACATTTCTATAAAGAACAGTGCCAACCTTTGCAATGTTTGAAAGCCGGTTATGTTTGTTTTCGGCCTAATGACCAGAAAGATCTATGTTGACAGTGATGGGTACTCTGCATTGAAGAGGTTAGTGTGGCAACTCGACAGCATGAATGGAGACACTGAACCTTTGTGGCTCAAACAGGTGTGGCTAGTTTTGGTTGAGTAATCTGAGCTGTTAAGAGTAATATTGCCTCTCAAAGCATCTTAACTGACTCAGCCTTTGTAGATGAGACGGTGGATGTTAATTGGCCGAAAGGTTGTCGCCTGTAAAGTGATTTTATTACATATAGAAGTGGTCTGTATCTGCTGTGTGATCATGTCTTGTACCTTTTTTTGTAACCAGACGGTGGCGTACACACGTAAGCAAGCACTTCCCAATGACTACCAGACAAAAGAGATACTAATCAGACGGCATGCCAGCATCCGCAGAAGCCTCCGACCTGGCAGCTTTCAGACAACGGTAAGCAGGAAATCTCTAACTATGGCTGGTATTTACGTGACAAACTACGCAACTCTTCCTACACACGTTCTCTGATTTTTAGTTAAAGTTGATGAGTATGAAGCAGGTTGATTATCTCTCGACTAATCCTAACCCTGACATGAGAGAATCCAAATCAAACATGAACTTTTTTTATCTATCGTTTGCTCATCGTTCTCCTTTATCTCTCTTGCCGTTCTTCCTTCCCACTTTCATCCCTATGTTTTTCTCAGATGGTGCCCAAATCTCACAAATACTTCTCGCTTCCTGCTGGCAAAAATCTGGACTCAAAATTCCCTCCCGGGAGGCTGAGCTACACGGGTAAGCTTCTTCCATAGCATCCATTTTCCCCCCTTTTATTATCCCTTTAAGTAGATGAAACTTTTGACTGTATTCATTACTTCATTTTCTTCCCAGATGATCAGGAAACGATGTCAGAGGTGGCGCACCCCTCCAGTCGTTCTCGGTTTCGGCAGCCATCACGCTCCTCCTCCAGAGCCATGATGCCTCTGCGCCGGTTGGACACCCTGAACGAGGCGCCGTCTGTTGACGTGCTGGACGAAAGCACAGCGCAGGAGAGAGGCTGGACAGGGTGCGGCATGCCCAGAGCGAACTCCTCCTCCAGTGACTCCCGTGTCCCCGCTCCCCGCCGTCAGCAGAGGAGTGGAGGCTCAGCTGATAACTTTAGAAATGGGCATCACGAAGCAGCAGGGGAGGAGGAGGAGGAGCGGCAGCAGCCTTCATCTCCACCTCCAGCCTGGGCTGCTGAACCCAGAGACAGTGCAGCGCAGAACCCTCTGCTCAGACGGCCTCAGTGGAACCCGAAGAAGATGTAAAACAACCCTGAGCTTTCAGAGAGCAGCTGGACTGCCACAGATTGAGTCTCAGGATCTCAAGCAGCTCCAGGGTCTCTACATAAAACTCTGTATTCATACCACAAAGAAGCTGAGTAAATTAACACTGGGGGTCCAGTTGTTTCTTATTAGAGGTGAAGGAACTGTATATAAACTGAGGAGCCATTCTGACAATTTGTGTCATCATCGTCGACATCAATGTGATTTTAAATACTTTTTATCCTCCCATAGGACTTCTTTTAAAAATGTTTAAAGACAATGTAATTTAAACTATTTTGAGTAATTATTTCTTAGTCATTACATGTAAAGATTATAATTTTGTTTTTTTTATTGCCTATTTTGTGTGAAAGCTGTGCGCTGATACAGGTTTCTATGTAGGCCATGTTAGTTTAATGTGACAAACTATTGCTGTGCGGTACACCTGGGACTAACCTTTGCCGTTTGTATGTCTGTTACATTGATGTACCTCACCGGGCACACTTCATTTTCTTTTTTTTTTTTTGTAATAAATTTTCTATGTTATTGAAAGTTATCAAGCATTTTCTAACCATGCGATACAAGTGAGTTCATAAATGTGACATTGTTTCACATACAAGTCAAAACACAGCAGACTGGCATACAAAATATTGTTTATTCCTTGTGACTTTGGGCATGAATTTGGCATGTACTTCATAGATGCGGTGACTGCTTTACATACATTTTTTTTTAACCATTCTCCTCAACATTTGGGTTTCTAACAGTGGTGTTCAGTATACAACAAATAGTTCATTTTAACGCAGCCTAAGATAAATTAACAAATCTCTAACAATATTCAAGAATCAGACACTCGAGCAAACGTGTGCTCAGATTCCACTGTAGGAACCATTTCTGATGAAGTGCACTAGGAGAAAAGACTGGCTTTGAGGTAAAATGTGTTAAACTAATTATTATAATTATTACTACAATAGTGTAATCTACCCTGGGACAGTCAGGCGGCCTGATTTCCCCACAGCATCGGTTCAGCTCGTTTGTGAATGAAGCGTCTCTGCCTGGAATGTGAAAGGTTCATCTTTGTCTTTTATTTTGGTGACTCTTTTGGTGTATCATGAGCAGGATAACAAACTCCAGGGACTTTAGACAATGTAGTGGTTAGAGAATAACATAAAAAAATAAAATAAATGTGCGTTGTTTCCAATCAACCTATCCCAAATGTGCCAAAACGAGGCTCGCTTGTTTCTGTCGGATCAAACTTTAGCACAGGTGGAAGCAGGTGAAACTTCTCAGCCCTGTTTTCTCCTCGACGCTGTACTCGAGTTTTGAAGCTGCTCTTCCTGAGAGAAGGACTGCAGTGCTGGTGGTGACGAGTCATTTTGACCCCGCGGTGCATCTGCAGACGCGTTTGGCAGAGGCGTTTGATGCAGGAAATCTCATCCCTGCTGTGCTGTTCCGTCTTCACAGCTGGCCTACAAACAAGAGCACTTCTCTGCGTGGTAGATTTGCATTGTTTTTCATCATTTGAAATTCATACAGTTACTCAGAGTTTGGCTGTTTTTGTCATCCCTCTCCCGTCCCATTTGGGGATCCTGATGAGCAGTAAACCCACAGCCGCGAGAGCCAGGACCACTCCCAGACTTGGGGGACCGCAAGGACTGAACTCTTGGGCCAGACCAGAGAGGAGAGGGGCCACGACTCGACCGACGGCTGTGACTGACTGCCCGGCTCCGATCAGAGTCCCGCTGGCCTGGACCCCTCCCCTGTGCAGCTCCAGGTCTGTGATACATGTCCGTCCGATAGTGGTGGAAATGGCAAAGAAGGTGGAGGTGAGCAGCACCTGCCACACACTGGGCGCAGCAGCGTACAGGAAAATAAGTGAACAGGTGAGAACTGTGGAGTGAAGCAGCAGAGCGGGCATGTTGTTCCCATACAGCTGGGTGACCGGCCCCACCAGGAACCCAGCCAGCGCCCCCAGTGTGCTGCTATAGCTGATCAGATAACCCGTCACCTTGGGTTTGAGTGAGAAACGCTCCTCCATTGCCAAAGAGAAGTTACTGTAATAAAGCATGATAGCTATCGCCATCAAGAGACGCACCAGGAACAGGTCCCACATGTCAGAGGAGGCCACCATGTGGATCTTTGAGCCCACTGAGTACAGCTGTCTCCAGGCAGGCTGAAGCAGAGACACCTCCCTCCATCTGAGACCACCTCTGTATTTCCCCGGAGCTCTGGAGCCTTTGTCAGTCTCTGCTGCCATCACATGAGAGCCATTGTGAGCCGATTTACTGCAGTTGTTGTCGTGACAACCTTTACTTGTGCTGTTGCTGGAGTTAGTGTGATTACGGTGAATTAGCGCCTCGCTCCATGGTAGCATCCATACCAGCCCTTGGATGATAAACACAACGTTAGATAAATATTTTAAATGCAGACTCGATTCAATCAGTTTCACTTTTTACCCACCTGCGTTAATGAGGAAGATGGCTGCACAGGTAAAGGAGGAGGTATAAAAGCCACCTTCGTGCTCCGTGAGGTAGCCACCCACCACAGGACCCAGGATGAAGCCAACACTGGAGGCCGCATTAAAGTGTCCCATCACCAGAGGGCGCTCTGACTCAGACACCAGGTCAGACAGCAGAGCTCTGCAGATGGACAGGGAGTGCTTGAACAGCCCTGAGACAGAAAACAGTCAGTGCACAGTGAGAGCAAGAAGCTGACTGATCTTTAAGATAAAGGCAATTGCTTTGTGCAAATTATTATAATTTTGTTATTTCATGTAAATTCTCATACCACGACTCAATAATGACATTTACCAAAGTCTACTGTAACGTTCAGTGTTTTTTAGTGCAACTTGAATAAGAAATTAAATATGATATAGTTAAGCAGGTACCTGTTAACCCCCATAATGTATAACTTATATATATATTATATATTATTATTTATTTATAATCAGGAGAAAAATATTTATTTAAGGTTTAAGTTCATAAAATAATAAAAACAAACAATGAATTGATCAAAATTGTTGAAATCATTTCAGTTTTTCTTTATTGAAGCACAGTCAGTGAAGAAAATATAGGAGATAATGGTAAAAATTCTGTTATTGTAAACATAATTTGAACACTTAATATTGTGACAATGCAGATATATATAATTTTACCTATATCATGTCAAAAAGGTTGCTGTGAAAAAGGTCTATAACGCCGTTCTATTCAAGTATCGCATCACATTAAGAGCAAAAACTGGAACTGAAGCTGCTATAATTGGATTGATCCATTTACACCTGTAATGTCTTCTTTACTCTGGGACTCACCCACAGGTATCCGCGCGAGGACAAACAAGGCGATGCTGGTGGACATCCCGAGCAGGCCGTAGCCCAGAGCGCTCAGCAGCAGACAGGTCAGCAGTGAGTACCGCCGTCCCACCACGTCACTCCAGCTGCCCTGCCGATCACACACAGGAAATGACGCACAGGTATTGAACCAAGTTTTCTAAAGATTGTACAGTCCTAGGGAACATCTGGATAAGTGGAGCTGAGGCCTTAAATTTCATAAATTCATAAATTCTGAATCAATGATTTGGGATTAATGATAATGTAGAGGGCGGCACAGCAAGAAGGTTTTCGGTTCGAACCTCGGCTGGGGCCTGTGTGGAGTTCTCTGCGGGTACTCCGACTTCCTCCCACAGCCCAAAGACATGCACTTAACAGATTGGTGACTCTAAATTGCCTGTAGGTGTGAATGTGAGTGTGAATGGTTGTTTGTCTCTATGTGCCCTGTGATGAGCCGGCGACTTGTCTAGGGTGCACCCCACATCTTGCCCAAAGTCAGCTGGGCCTCCAGCCCCATGGTGACCCTGATGAGGATAAGCGGTCACAGATAATGGATGGATGGATGGATGATGTGGAAGGGAGGCTGAGTTGGCATTCAGCTGCAGGCCGGCTCAGGAGAGCAGCGCCAGGTGAGTTGATTAGCACAGCTGGTGCTTGTTGTCTAACTACTCTGTCCTTTTTAATCCAGTAGCACTCTGAACCTCGAGGGACAGACGCACAGAAGCCAGGCAGTTGCAGCAGTCTGTTTCTATGAGTTGAACTGTGGTTAATGAACTGTTGTACCTGGATTGCGTGCGCATCGGTAGCTAAGCAGCCACACGTGCATGTGACATTTGATTATTTACTGTATTGAAATGTGTGTCTGGAGAAAGTTCAGACTGCCGGGCCTGTGATTGTGCTCTGAACCCACTGAGCACCTCCGTACAGAGCAGTGTGGCTCCTAAATTGAAGAGTTTCCTGTCGACCAGGCCGTTACACAAGCCTTTATTAGATTCTCACCCTGTCTCTCTCTTTCTGTCTCTCTCCCCATCCCTCACACACACACACACACACACATCTGATGAAATAATGAAATAAAGACCAATTGAGTTTGCTGTGTTCTGGATGTAGCCTGGTGGGATTATCATAGAGACCCAGCTGTTCACATATCTCTACGTTTATCAGGATTCAGCCGGTCTGCACGCGGGAGCCAACAGATGACTCCTTATCTGTTTAATTTGTCGCATGACCCCTGAGAATTAAACCAATTTCAGGAGCTGTGGGCGGCAGGAGACGGACGTGGAGAGCTGAGAATTTTTGTGTCTGCTGTGCTTATTGTAGAGTAATGTGCATTTTTAAGTAATTTCTTAACAGTTTGGACATGGTTTTAATCATCATGGCTTTGATTTTTCATTGTGGCATTCCAAGATTCTTTCACTGAAACATCTCAGTGTGCAGACAGGGTGCGTCAAAGGGTAAAAAATATACTTCTGTTTAAAAAGAGTGATATCTACAGCAAACTGGGAGTAGCTTATGTGTGAATGTACAGAGACTGAGTGTATTGTCCGTCTATGACTACCCTAAAACAGTCAGTGTTTATTGTTTTCATGAAATACCAGAGATGACATGGAATGCAGCCATTTTGGCCACTAACTGTGAGCATGCCTTGTCAAACAGGAAAGACCGAAGTTGTTTTTTTCAGAGGGGAAACAAAGTCAATACTTACAACTACTGTGCTTGAGAAGAGCTGTAAGATCCCATACGTAGATCCTGCAACAGTGTCATATTTGTTTTAATTCATATTTGTCATATAAAGCACAGAGCAGACACCACGTGTTCAGATATACAGAGTATACGATCATGCTAAGATGATTCTCAGCAGTACAAGACGCTGACATGTTGTTAAGACCTAACTGTTAATGTATATTTACTAGAGCTAATAAACCACCTTCTATCATTAATTTATCTCCAATACTCCTACTTTTACTTTGTAGAATGCAAATCATCAAATTCCCTAGAGCCCTAGTTAACATATCCTATTGCTTGCTTAACCAGTCACACAACTGTGGCGGCGCTGAGAGCTCAACTTAAGAAAATACATGCAAATAAGGAAAACACGAGCAGATACAAAACTTAGCGCCACTTATCTGTATTTGACTGACTAATTGATTTATGAACTTATTGTTTCAGCACTAACATGTCCTGTGACACAGCTTGCCTAATTATGCATGCACTCTTAAGGGCTGACCCTCGAGTACATCCCGCTATGCTGAAACTTAAAGACTCTCTGCAGTGGACGTAGCTTACCTACAATCCCAGCCGCAGTGGGACTTGCGCCAAGAGCTTTCACATGATGGCTCAGCAGTGGGATGATCATGCTCACCCCGAACAAGTCCTAAAAAAAAAAAAAGGAATGAGAAACATCATTATCACACCAGAAATCATCTGAACGGAGGGAAATCAAAGTTTGAGAGTTCAGTTGTTGGTTGCAGTTGCTGCAGAGAGTCACCCTGTTTATCTGCATCGCTGACATCAGATCAGATCTTGCCAAACTCCTTGATTGAAGTCACACAGTATTTCATAGAGTGTTCTACCATGAACTCATTACACTAATTGCTTAACTTTCAGAGGCATTACTGTCCCCGGCAGCTTCTTTCAGTGTGCTCCCTGTGCCCGAAAAAATCTGACATGCTTGGTCACATTTAATTAGATGATCATTTAGCCAGCTATGCGGGCTGAAATGTAAAATTAATGCTCTGAAGCATGACTGCAGGTCAGCTCTTAAAACAATCATTTATTCTCATCATATTTACAATGACACTGGCTGGCTTGTTTATGATTGCTATAACTATAATATAACTTGTGGCATAGCCTTTAAATTTTGAGGAAGCACCGGTCCATTTTGCAACACATTTTACTGACAGTGATGCTTTGAAGAGGCGACACTCAGAGGTGACAAAACAATCTGCCAGGTTCTGCAACATTTCCCTTATTTAGTAGCTACACATCTGATTAATCCAATACACACCTAATACATGTATTAATAACACTTACTTGTGTTTATTTTGAGTTGCAAGAAAGTATTTTTTGATATGCATGCACATAGAAAGATCCTCTATGCTGAGTTTACATATATATAGTATATTATGCTGTGTAACACATGCACACATGAGTTTTATGGCACAAACAGACAAAAATATGAGACTTATGAAAGCATAAGTCAACATTTCACTCAGTCATGTCTCAGTTAGCCACTCACCATGAAGCCCACCACATAGATACATTGTATGATGCTCGTCCGTCCTCTTGGTTTCTGAAATAAAGTGCTACATCTCTGGTTGTTCATCCTCCCGCAGTGACTGCACGGCTGTAGCCAGAGCGGAAGCTCTACTGTACGGATCCCAAACAGACGAGCACGTCCCCGGCCCCGGCGGAGCTCTCACAGGCGGCGGGGTAGGGGTGAGCTTTGGGTTGGGCTGGGTTGGAGATAAGCGGCGCCGTTTTAACCGCCCGCGCAAAGGTGGCATGTGTAAAAAGTGGAGGATTTAAAAAGACGAGGTTGGAGTGCAGGTCCTGCCATGAACCGACTGTTCGAGTCCGGGTTGGTTTCTCTGGTGTGGGACTGCCGTGTTGTCCGGTCTGACTCCCCCGCGGCTGCGCGAACAGTTGGTATCGTCCGGTGACGTCACATAACTAAACTTATACGTCTTTTTCTTATTCGTTTATTTTTTTGTCTTTAAAACAGTAAAGTCCATTTTTACCCTTTAAGTTTATATTTTAGTGTTTTATTTATGTTTTAATATTTATTTGACTTTAATTTAATTTAATTTAGTTCTATTTAGTTTAAAAAATATAAGTAGATATAATGTCATCAGCACTTTTTTTTTATATAAATGTATACCTTTTATTTTTACCGTCTATGTTGTATACCTGAAATCATGTATCATTGTTGCATACCAATACCAATTACTGCTACCTCACATGTTTTAGGTTAATTATTAGATTATTATTATTAATAAGCAAATGTTAAAAAACTGAAACAAAAGAATTACAAACAAAAAACAAATTAACAACATTTTTATTACATGAATCACTGGAGCCACTCATAACTCATACACTTCCTATTTTGTTTTCTTCAGATGTAACGTTTAGACTGACTGAGTTTTCCTTTAACACCATCTGCTGGACAAACCGGAGCGTCCAAATCAAGGAAATAAAAGATGGTGCCACATGCTATGTATTTGTTTTTACAGTAAAACCACTGTAACACGTTTAAGCTTACAGTAAAACATTACTATGTAGGTAATTACACATGGTTACTGTAATGTCTGCAGTATTCAAACTGCAATCATTACCACAAGTACTCAAGTTTAGAGTTTGCAACCATATACAGTATTTGTGGGGTGGCTGTGGCTCAGGAGGTTGAAATGTCCTTGGGCAAGATACTGAACCCCAAAATTGCTCCCTGTAAGTCGCTTTGGATAAAAGTGTCAGCTAAATGACTAAAATCAAAATCTAAAATCATTTGCAGTAGCACAGTAAGCTGCAAATTTAGTTTATAAATAATGCTGTAATGATAAAATCACTCCATTACAAGGATGCATTAACATTATTTATAATTATATCATCTGTAGAATACACAGAGTCTGATATAAAGTCCACTTCTGGTGTGTTTAGGTCTGTTTGAGTCACCCTCACGACTCTGTAAGGTTAAAACAAAGAATAGAGTTAGTTTAGATAAGAACTGTGCCACTGACACTTTGAAGAGCTCAAACAAACTCTTTGTTCGAAGGACTCAAACTGGGCCTGAATGAAAAAGATCTTTTAAAATTATAAAACATATTATTAAAGACCTCAACATACTTTAAGACTAATTTGAAATACGCAGCTGTAGATATGAGACCATTTATTTTAAAGGGTGGTTACTTCCTGAGCCGATAAGAGTTAATCAGCAGTCCTTATCACTCACTCATGTTCTGTTTACCATCTTGTATGCTGCTGAAAAATGACTTCTTGGGCTGTGGGCTCTTGGATTATACGATCACGTACAATTTGATAACTCTAATATGGTATATTCTGTTTCATAAACATATTTGCCACACTGTTCTGTACCATTAAGTTAAAGAACTCAACAGGATTACACTGATTGACATTATATCTGTATATGTAAGGCTGAACAGCCAATCAGTCAGAGAAATTGATACTGTATTTTTATGTTCATACACTCTCACACACATACACCCACACACACTACAATACAGACCAGTGGATGTGGGTGGACTGCGCTCTGGCTGAGGATGGCCGGGGGTCACATCAGTGTGTAAATTTGCTGGTGTCTATATGTAGGTTCGCTGCTAAATGTGCCCCTTAGATGCTAATAAAGCAGACGTTCCCCTCAACTCACACTGACTGTTACTATAACCACAAACCATCAGATTGTTTTGGGTTACACTTAATAAATTACATGACCCGCTTGAAGTAACAAAACTGCTATTTATGTGGCACCAGTTAAATTGCCTTACAGTAATGGATAAATATAGAATAATGTTGTTTTTGTGTAATTCATGTGATTCTGTTTCTAGGAAACACTTCTTAACATTAGTATTATTTATTTAATGTCTCATTTAACTGTTTATAACCCTCAGCTGATACAAGTGAAAAGCACCAAGAAGTAAAGGTGCATTTACAGTAATTTTCATCACCCTCGTTTACAGGAAATGATAGTGGTGTGTGTCTGTCAATCTATCTGTTTACGTGTCTGTTTAGAAGCTTCGGGCAGGGTGTTGTGGGATACTTTACTCCTCTCCTGTCCTTTCAGTCTCACCCTGCCCCGACATTCCCGTGTGGACGGTGGGTGTCCAGTTGCCACCGGTTATTTCTGCGTTGATCCCCCTCCCTTCACACTCTCCAACTGCTTCACACAGTCAACCACACAAGCGGAGTGGAGCAGCCGCCTTCAATCAGACCCCCCAAAAATAGCCCAAGGGGAAGGGTTGGCTGCAGACCCCAGCAAGGTCCAGGGGAGTCATGTGTTCAACCTTGTCCTCCCATGACACAGACAGAGAGGACAGGAGAGGAGTCGAGATCCAGTGAGCCACATAAACCAACAGGAACCATCTTACTCAGTGGATATACTACAGTACAAGAGGAGTGACTGTTTCTGCCTCTGCTTGTCACATGCACTCACTGTAGTCGGAGGGGGAAGTCAGACTGAGTGTGGGCATCCAGTACTTGAGAGGCTGGTCAATCCTGGACCATGAAGCTTAGCGTGGCGTTGTTTTTTGCAGGGCTCTTTGGGGCGTTGGCAGCTGTGTTCATTCTCCTATCGTTTGGAACTGATTACTGGCTGCTGGCCTCAGAGAGTTGCCACCCAAACCCTGACGGATCTGCTGCTCTGGGTGGTGTGACCATAGAGGTGGGTGTTCAAACAGCAGCAGATCAAGAAGGCTCAGAAGATAGTCAGTTATTATTTGTTGAATATTAGTTATCATATAATTATATATAAGTTGAAAAATGTTCATATTTGTGACCGCAGAAGATAAAGTTAGATCAGTTGTTCTTGCTATAAAATAAGAAATACTCCCTTTAATTCTATTATTTAGTATTTAAGCTATTGTGAAGTTGTACTCTACGCCCTCTAATGTCTAATGGTGGACCTTTAAACTAGAATCAAAGCCACATCTTCTATTTTGGACACAGTTGTTCCAATCATTCTCTCAGTAGATGAACTGCAGGGTGGAGAGGCATCCCTGCAGGTCCTCTTCATGTAATCAGACACTGTTTAATGTAGTGTGTGTGCAGCTATGCAGTGATGAAGACATAGCTTGTACCATGTGCCCCTATGATAGAAATACAAATACCAGTAGTCCCAGTGGTGTGGTACTGTATTAAATATCACCGACTAGAACATACCTCGCTTTTCATAGTGGGCACTGACACTGGAATCGAGATACGATAACACCACAATAAAACCTAAGTGGTAGCATGTAGTACATGACATAGTTTTGTTATTTATATTATTTTTAGAGCAATAATCAACTTCTTTTTCTATGATCCCCCAACACAGGTTTAATATCAGTCAACTGAAGGGATTTTTCCCAGCCAAATTATTTAATTTGAACATTTTTGAGGCCTAAAAGGCAAAAGTTCTTTCACAGAAAAGTAATTATTAAAAGGAGATCAAAAAATTCAAGATAATTTTATCTAAAAGAAAGAGTTTTATGATTCTTTCCAATCATTAATCATCTCGTGACCTCTCAGATTCATCATGGTAGTACTGTTTGGGGTGCCGCCATCTTGGGAGCCACTGTCATACGGCATTAATAGGAGTTCTTTATGTATGTATATTAAAACAAACTAACAATGCAATTGCAATGCATTTTTTTTTGCACACGTGCAAAAATAGTGACCACCAATGATGAGTGCTTCCTCAATGGGAACACCCTTGACCTGCACGCACGCTCACACAGCACCAAACCAGTCCTGCACGAGGTTAGAGGTGCTTACTCAGCTCGACCCTTGACCTGAATTAGCAGCTGCGCCACACACAGCAACATGTGCACACCTGCTCTACACAATCCTGAGACTGCTCCCAGACTTTAACTACAACTACATGTGCAAACTCTGCACCTTCATAAAAACTCTATTCTGCAGACTTTTTTAAAAAAACAAGTCATAATTCTTTCTTTCAGCGTGGAGATGTGGTGGTGCAGGACAGCCCTAGTGACATCACTCTGTACCATGAGGGCTTTTTCTGGAGGTGTTCGTTTACAGGCGACGTGGGTGACGACAACCTGCTGTGGAAGCTCTGGTTCAGTAAGTGAAGTCGACACATGAGGATGTTTTAATGACTTTGGCTTAACTATCTCATTGTTTTCTCTGCTTTATAATTTAAAATGATGAGAATAATTGCAAAATAAACTAATTTATTTCCTTTAAATATTTTTATTTCTTTTCTTCTGACCTCAAATTATGAACATTTTACATTTTGGGTGTTATATGGGTTATGCATGAATTGAATGAATATATTCCTCTCTTTTTTTGCAGACAAAGAAATGATGGAAAACAGGAATCAAAATAGACTAATTACAGATTTGAGGGGTATTATTGCATAAAAAGTAAGTTATATAAGTACTGTCAACTCCAATCACAGATATAAAACAGATGAAAACCATGATTTATAGAAGATGCACCATCAGTTCAGAATTATGTTCATAAGAAAATTTCATAAAATTAAAGTAATATAGAAATATAGACGTATCAAGATAAATGAAAGAATATTACTATGTTTTTTGAGCTATAAAAAGGTCCAAGGTCTCGATTAGGAGCAGCTCTACTGTGAAACAATCTTTGAACTTTGAGCTACAACAGAAGCTTCTGATTTGCTGTTATTATGTCAATAAAAGTCATACGTCGCCATAGTGCTAGAAAGCCTCTCATGTGACTGTTTTGACGCCGTACCATGTGATGTTATTCTGGCCGTTTGTCAGGTGATTGCGCGTCGTCTATTTTCTGACGGGGGGGACTTTGAATGGTGGGTCATTGTCAGTAACAGCCTCCAGCACTGAGAGGACCTTGTGAGGGTCTGTGGAATTTCACATGGTGGAAGAGATGAGCGATGAGCGCGGGGAAGAATATAAAAACATGAGAGAGAAAATCTGAAATAATCTTAACTTTTTGTCACTCAAATCCCACTTAACACAAAGTGAAATGGGACGGCGTGATCTGCAAACAAAGAAATATGTTCAACAAATGTTCAAGCAATAAAGTTAAAAACTCCAAATTAAATGCGAATCATCAATGTGCAAAGAACTGAACGTTCTTTTTCTTGTGTGACAATTAAACATTTCTCTGTTAT
Organism: Sciaenops ocellatus; assembly: GCA_033000465.1. Taxonomy (NCBI): domain Eukaryota; kingdom Metazoa; phylum Chordata; class Actinopteri; family Sciaenidae; genus Sciaenops; species Sciaenops ocellatus. The sequence goes on from CP136868.1 coordinate 5,912,917, forward strand.
GTTGTTGTTGTTCCTTGCTACATAATTGATGTTCTCTAACTGCCAACTTTGTTTACTTGTAAGATTACGTTCTCATTGATTTGTTCTTTCCCTCTGCAGCAAATCAGCCCCACTCAAAAGTGTGCATGCACTCCTACCTCTTCCCATTCCCGGTGTCTCATCAGACCCACAATGCCACACAGTATGATAATGCCATAAGTAAGTTTCTCTTCATTTAGATTTGCTTCTCTGTACTGATTGAGTTTAGTGATCTAATGGCTGTAACATGTCTCTTGTCCAGTCTACAGAGGTTTCTGGAGCATCTTCATGCTCATTGGCGTGGCGGCTGTAGTGCTCGGCGGGTTCATCATCATCTGCGCTGCTCCATTCGCCAGTCACCGCTTGTACAAAGCAGGAGGTGGATTCTTCCTGGCGTCCGGTGAGGCTTTGAAATGGTTAAATCCAGTGGTGGAAAGTAACTAAGAATACTAACCTGTAGTTCATTTGATTTAATGCTACTCTATACTTTTACTCCATTACATTTCAGAGGGGAAATAGTGTACTTTTTACTACAATTAGTTGACAGCTCTAGTTACTGCACTAGTTACACAGAGATTTCACATTAAAAGCATGTAATGAGCTGATACAATACTATCCATTCCAGTGTTAACCCTAACCATTCCCAGACTCCATGCCTAAACCTAAATGCTAAATCTCTGGCTTAATCCGGACCGTAACACCTCTTCCACATGTCTGCCTTTGGACCTTGACTATTCCTCATTCTAATGCCTTCCCATAATGGTATCCTAACCCTAACCACTTAGGCTCCATGCCTAACCCCAACCGCTCTGGCTTCTTCCTTTGGCTCTCTACCCCAAACTGTGTGAGTCGTCGGACAGCACACGGAGAGTCAAGTGCAACAACACAAGACATAGCAGCCAGCTAAATATACAGCAGTCAGCCCAGCTCGGCGTCTGTCTTTCATTTTATTTCACCAAGCTCTCACCAACGACTAAAAGTCAGTCCCAGATTTACTCTTGTCCAGCGACTTCTTGCTTGCTCACTCTCTTAGTTTCTCTCCTTAGCTTCCTCCGACAACATCCTCTTCAGTCTTTTTGCCTATCACGTTGACCGCTTGCCCAGCTCTGGTTCTGGCACGACACCAGCTCCACTCCCTGTCAGCATTTGCCCACGCTCCAGGCTTGAAAACCTCCTATTTTCTCTGTGGTCTGAAATGCCTGTGGTACAAAGGCTAACTATCTCCCGGTGCTCTGAGCTCACAGTCTGAGCAGCCCGACTAACAAACTGAGTTAACATTAGCTAACAGCAGCTACAGTTTACTTCACTGTCCATCAGGAAACTCTGTAAATCACAGACAGTTGAGGCGGAGCAGCCAGATGACATCAGAATTAATTAAATATGATCCAGTTTCCCTAAAATCATTGAAATAGTTGGTGGTGTGTGACTTGTGCAAGAAGAGGTGTACATTGCACAGTAAGTGAAAATGACACCATTCACCTGATTACAAGTCAGTGTAGCATCAAAATGATTTAAAATCTGTTATTTTACAGTAGAACGGTTACATAATGTTGCCATCCGTCATCACTGTCTCATCTCTTTGCCCTTTTCTGCTCCAGGTATTTTCCTGCTGTGTGTGGTGGTGATGTACGTACTGTGGGTGCAGGTGTTGGATGTGGTGGATGTCTACGTCGACCACCAGCGCTCTGAAGTGTGTCCAGGCTTCACGCTGTCCCTCACCTATGGTCTGTCCTTCATGTTTGCCCCCATTGGCATCTTCTTCTGCCTCCTGTCCGGCCTCCTTTTCCTCCTCATCGGCCGAACCATCCAGGTTCTTTACCACTGATTGCAGCCAGTGGTAGGTTAGAGGAAGAGTGGAGGCGAAGTTTTTTTTCTGTTTATTTACTACAAGTTCTTTGATATTTCCCCATTTTGTCTGCCATGTAAAAGCAGGACTCTGTATATACTATATGGCAGCTCTGTGGTGTAAATTATCTGACAGTTGTGAGCACTTTGTTCTGGGATAAAAAAAACAAACACTGCTGAGCTCAGAAATAGCATCATAATTCAACTGAGCTATCGGCAGGTTGCAGACTATATGAAGAGTTCTCTATAAGCCTGATTACGCACAGTATACAGTGTACTATAATACCTGTGGTGCTTAACACTTTTGTTTGGATCTTGCGTGTTGAGGGCTGTGAGGGTTATTGGTGTATGTTCATGAAATTCAAAATTACCAGCAATCAAATGTTGATGAGATTCTTGGGATTACGCTAAAGAGGTAAAAAAAAAAATTAAATAAAAGACTCTTCCCTGGTTGAGCAAGTTATAAAAATATATATTTTACTTTGTATAGTGTTTTTAAAAACTGCACAGTGAAAAACAAGGTCGTTTTTATATTCTGTGGGTCGCCACAATATAAAGTAATGGAAGTAATAGCAGTAATGAACAGGTTGATGATATTCTACATTTTTTGTTATTGTGCACAAATCCAATGAAAGGTATCCAAAACTATTTATTTATGCTGTAGATGTAGGTGAAGGTTCTTTATCTTCCAGATCATCTTTCTTAAATCTGGGGCAACTGAGCTTGATTGTAGATCCATGAAGATGTTTCACCTCTCATCCAAGGGGCTTCTCTTAATTCTTCAGTTCTATACTGTAGATTTAATCCTGGATATAAGTTGTTGAAGCTCCTGGGCACTGTAGTTTTTAGCAAGTGTTTCTCAAACATGAGTGAATAGTGAATTTGTTGGGGACTATTTTTAGCTGTGGATGAATATACACACATTTGGTGTTCTGGTGAGTATTTATGGCAATGTATGTGTAACAACTACAGTGCCCATTCTCATCATGATGAAGGAACATGTCGCTCAGTGCAACAGTGTGTTTGTGTGTTATTAATAGTTTTTGGACAAGCACAGTGGATTTATATCAGATGTTGGCTGCACCTCCTGTTTCGTATACTCTGTCGGTTTTGGTTTTTTTTTATTGGCAATAAGAAAAATGTAGAATATCATCAATATAAACAAATAATTATATTTCACAGAGTGTTTTTCTGCAGTTTCATTTTACTAGTTCTGTACATAGCCTGAAACTGCTGTTATTTGGTCATATGTTTTCCTGTTTGACCACTTTATTCTGTTTATAAGTGGAGCTTGAAGCATGATTGGCTTTTATGTTGAGTTTCATGTTTGTGTCACTGAGTTTTTATTGTACACGTTTTCACCATCGGTCTGGTTCTTCCTTGAGTTAAGCGTGTTGTGATATTTTCTGACTTTGTCCGTCCAAATAAATGTATTCTTCTGTGATCTGTTTGCCAATAAAAAGACATGGCGAAGGCCAGCTTTGCTGCCTAAAATGAATCATTTTGTCAGCGTAACAAGTTCAAAGGACTGCGAAAGGATTTGCACTATTGAATCCAGGTTTTTCAAAAGACAACCTTGAGCGCATGTAACCAAAATCAGCAGTCCCATTTTATAGTGACACTGACAAAAAAAAAAAAAAAAGCAGAAGATGCTCTTATGATGCCAAAAGAATGAATTTATTCCACGTGCAAAAAGTGATACAATGTGGAAAAAATGTAGAAAGGAGCAGCATCTGCACAACTTGCAGACTGTGTAACATAGAAACATAAATATCAATCATGACCAACACCTTTTGCACGTTTTAAATGACCTTTTCCATGAAATAGTCTAGAAAAATACTAAACCACCACAAGAGGGCACTGTTCATTTACACATTCACCCACAGCGTGAGCAGCACAAATCCTGTTTTTATCTCCAGTCTATGTGGAGTGTATGTGGCGTTATGCATTTAATCACAACTTCAGAGGTAGGATCTGTAGATGAAAGAATTCACACCTTGGCTGACAGCCGGATGGTAATTTCACTCATGAATGAAGCATTTGATCAGGATCTGAATGGAGTCCAGTGCAGATTCTCGTGTGTCTGTATCGACTGTGTGCCTTTTTCGAGCTTCATAATGCACTTATCATATATAGGGAAATGCATCTGTGGTTTGCCATAGAATGCAGGAGAGAGCGACACAAAGTCAGGCATTGATTACTTTGTGAGATTGACAGAGGACACTTCAGAGGATGGAGATTTATAGCTTTGAAATTCCTGAAATTTCAAACTGCTGTCCACACATAGACACAATTCAGCTCAGCTATAAGAGAAGCTGCAGAGGTAAACCACTTCAGGTCACGAGAAAAGACCACAGAGGTCGGCAGATCCAAATAAAACGTTAAGATAAAATCACAGGATTTGTCCTATCAGGTTGGAGTGGTCCTTTCAGCCAAGCCTCCCCGAGGAAACAGGTTTCTTATATGGTGGACTTCCTTTTTTTAATGAAATCCTAATAAGATAAAAAAAAAAAAAAAAAAAAGTTTAATAATTTCTCTCCATATCCAAGTGAGGAGGTGAGAGTGTGTGTGAAAGAGAGAGCGAGAGAGAGAGAGATATGGGTTTAATGCAGGTGTGGAGCAGGCTACCTCCAGAAAGAGCCGGGCCTTGCAGTCAGTAATGTCATCAGAGTCCCAGCTGAATTCAGCACTGTTCTGCATGATTGCCCATGATAATTGTGTGTTGATAGGGAGCGCCGGAGATGGAGTATAATTTCCACCGAGAGATTCCTAAACAAATACCTGTGCTCAGCAGAGGGATGGAGTGCAGCAGGAGGTGAGGAGGAGAATAGCGGATGAGGGGAGATAGAGGATGAGAGGGTAACACTTCCAGGAGGAGGAGGAGGAGGAGGAGGTGAAGGAGGAGGAAGAGGAGGGGGAGGACAGGAAGCAGTGGTCTCACTGCAGCTCCTTATATTCTGTACATAATGCAACCAGAGCAAGGCCATGAAAGATACGGAGTTATTTAAAAAATAAGAAATCTCTTTTATAGATAAACTACAAAATACATCAATCAATGCCATGATAATAGTGACACGTGAAAACCATCTGGTAATAGAAAAGGACCAAACAGAACATACACAATCTAATTAAGTACATATATCATCATATCATATCATTAAATTACATCATTATCAACAGATACATTGGGGCATAGTTGCACAGTGATTTATATAAAAACAGCACAAAAAAGACCTTAAAGATTCCTCAAGATATGTTTTAAAGCAACATTGTATAACTTTTCTGACATATTTTAAATCATTTTGATGCTACATTGACCTGTAATCAGGTGAATGGTGTCTCTGTCATTCCCACTCTGCATCCCATACATCTATTTCTGCACTATGTAACTTTGGGCTCCAGGTACGATCACCCGTGAGAAACATGTAACGCTTTACAGCACTGAGTCACACACCACCAACTATTTCACTGATTTTGGTGAAACTGGATCATATTTTATAGAGAAAATAGTTTCTGCTTTCGCTCATATGTTTTTTTTTTTCTGTGATTTACAAAGTTTCCTGATGGACAGTAAAGTAAAGTGCTGCTGGAGGGGACCAGGGGAGTGTTAGTCTTTGTACAATAGGCATATTGGACCACCGGGAAAGAAGAAGAGGTTTTTAGGCCCGGGATGCGGGTGAAATGCCGATGGGGAGCAAAGCCAGTGTCGTGCCAGAACCAGAGCTGGGCAAATGGGCAATGTAACCAGGCTCAGCAGCCTCTATGGACAAAATGACAGAGGCAAAAAGACGCTAAGAAGCTTCACTGACACTCTCTGACCTGGAGCTTGTATGTAAACATGTTCTAAACTCAGATTTAAGGTGTGTGCAGAGAAACAGATGGAAAATTACACCTTCTAATGTCAAACTCACTGCACATACATCAAAGTTAGGTAAGTAAAACACATTTTTATTGCAAAAACATATGATTAAAAAATGAGTTATCATTAAATATTTTAAACAAAATCATGATGAAACTGATGAAATGACAACAGAAAGGGTGTTCCAGAGTTTGGGGGCCCCAAGAGGCTCTGTGGTTGAGTGTGGGTACGTACTGTGAGGGCACTAAAGCTCACGAGTGTGTGCTGGAACTAATGTAGTGGTGCCTGGAGGAGTGGGTAAACTCTTCATTTATACCCCGATTTTTTTTTTTTTTTTAAAGCAGGCTGTCCAGCAAAAGATACCCTGTATTATAAACATGTAAGACTATTCTTGTAATTTAACTTCTGCTGCTTGAATTTGGGGATCATTACGAAATCAACGTTAGTAACAGAAGAGGTGCAGATTTGGCAATAAACGCTGACCCACAGATGGTGAGACAACTACATAATTATGCTTTTTGAGTGAAGTATTCCTCCTCTCATGAAAATCAACAACTATGTCATGCCTTTGCCACCCTAGGAAACAATATTCAGCTCTTAGAACATCAGTGAATGATGTGCATCAGAAGGAGAAGCAGGTTTACCCAATATATACCTCAAACCAAAGAGGAATCTTTTCCTTTAGTCGCTCTGGCGTCTGTGTGAACATACAGTATGTGTGTAGTGTACGTGCTGCTTATGTGACGGGATCAGAGAGAGGCTGCGGGACATGTCGAAGTCCTTCACTCGTCTGGTCGAGAAAAGAAGATAAGTTCGACTCTCAGTCAACACTTGTGTATTTAACCTTGAGGGAGGTTTAAGTTAATTGGAAAACACTCTTTGCCTGAGTGCTCTCACCTCATGGCACGTAGTGTAGTTATCATAGCTTATCTTCCAAATGTATCATAATCCCACATGACATGCAAGTCAGATTTCATTTAAATCAGATTACTTTCAACTCTCAGAAAAAGCAAAGTATTTGAATTGCATGAACAATATGGCAAGTCATATTACACGCTGCTTTCCTCTTTAGAGATAGTTTTACATAATTTCCCATTCGTTTTGAAATAATGAATAGACAATGGGCTGTATAATTGTGAGAATTTACAATTCAGAGGACTACGTCGTATAATCACCATGCATAATTCAGAGAGTTGAGCGCATAGGTCACCAGTGGCAGTGGCACAAAAAGTAACTTAGGTCATCAAACAAACAGTTGGAAATCAACACTTTTATTGGCGCTCAGCTTGAAACATTAAACAAAAATCAGTCTGATGAGGCAACACATTTCTTAAAGATCATAGAGGAAATATATATGTATATGTAAAAGCACAGGCAGAGCATCCAATTATCCATATACTCATATATTACCTTTTTAGTTTCAATGGAGTCTGTAAGTTCAGAGGAGCTTACTGATGTGTAAAGAGGTGCTGGCAGTATAAAAACAGGTATTACATTGTCGGCCGGTGAAAGCTACACCTGTACTGAGTGGATCCTTTCTGCCCCTCTAACGTCCTCTGGCCTCACACCTCAGTTTGTGCATATAAATTACATTCCAAAGTGTGTATGGATAGCTCTTGTTCATACTCAAGGTCTCTTGTTTCAAAGGCATGCTAATGCCGTTCACAGCGAAACTCCTCTCAGCGGCCCTCTTTTAACTGCCAGAGCAACTGTGTAGGAGATGATTGGGACTCTTCAACCATCTTTCCTCTTGAATATTCATACAGTTTTAATGGCACAGACTGTATATAACCACAAATCCTAAACAAAGAGAGCGTTTGTTCAAGACCAGGTTACCTACGAGTCCAACTCTCAACAGCTTTATTGTCTTTTTTTACAATTATTGTTGCATGTGTCTGTTAATTGTTAAATAAATCAGTATGTATACATCCGATTCATACTGTGTTAACACTCAGTCATAATTTTCTCACTTTTTAATGCTTTCTTTGGGTGCTGCGTTTCAGCACTGAGCACTTCTGAGCTCCTTATTTGGGTATAGCTTCCCCTCGAGCAATTAATTAATGCTACAGTACAAAAAAAAAAAAAAAAAAAACAGTGGATTTGGTCATGAATATTCAAATATAACCTCTTGCATATAATTTCTTATGCAGTGTTGTAACACTGGGCGTTAGTGAGGCGGGCATCATGGCTTCAAAGCCAGTCGGGGTTTCTGTACTGTACCTGTCTGTCCCCATCTGAACAGTCGGCCTTGACACAAATGAGATTAACAAGATGAAATGTGACATGACATACTTCTACATGCAATTACACATTTTCCACTTATTTTGTTATTTAATAAAAATAGGGTTACATTAGTTTTGTATTATTTTATTATACGCTCCGTGTCCAATTTATCAGATACATCTAATGTAATTTAAAACAACTGCTCTGCCCTAAAGTTCATTTTTAATGATTCTAGTAATATTTAGTTTTTTTTGATGGCTTGATTGAATTCTATGTTTTAGCATTTAGGTCATATTTAGCTGTGTTGTTGAACTGGACTGCATTATATTCAGAGGTGTTTAAATATGGAGGACAGAAAATTAGAAACATCTTTACATAAAATGTTGTCCAGTACATTAATTAAGTACATTAATTTACATCCATCAGTGTCAACAAACTGAACATCTAAACTTTAAAGACAGAGGCAGACAATATTTGACTGAAGTTGGTTGTACAGTTGTACGTATTATACATCACTGACTGATTTCTAATAATTATTTATCATAAATCTGAGATGTGAACTTCCCTTAATTAAATAATTTAAAAATACACAGGATCGAGGCTAATAAAAGGGCAAAGAAAAAAAGATGCAAACGGCTATATATGTTTTAAAAAGTAGTTAATTACAATAAATAAATGTATCTGAATAAAATTGTTTATCATATGTGCACTATATTTTTGAGTTATCATTTCCTAAACTAGGAATTTATCAACATTTGTGTGGGTTTTTGTGCATTCTGAAATCTTTCTTCATTTTTACAAAACCTTTTTATTATTATTTAATACTTTTGTTTGAGGTCATCCATTTTTTCCTCAGCAGAAAATTCACAATCAGACCAGGAGCTAATATATTTAGTTAAAATTCAAACTTTCAGCAGCATTTTTATTTCCACAGGTTCACTTTTTGCAGTTTTAAATCTCTCTTTCTCCGTCTTGCGCGCCTCAACGGTACAATAAAAATGTTTGCTGTTCCGTTTGGCTGAATCACAAATCCCTCAGTCTGTTCTTAATGTTACACATGTTTATTAATGCCATTTTACAAGAGGGCACTGTCATATCTGTTAGTCTTAAGCATGTCAGCATGTGTAAATAGATTCAGCAAAATAAACAGGCACGAGCGCTGTTTACCATATTTAATAGAAAAGAAATATACAATTCTAATGTAACTATTCAAATGATTTCTACTCTCTTTGTTTCACTCTTCATGTGTATTCATAAGAGTTGCTTCATATGCGACCTCCCTTCATTAGAGTAACATTTATGAAAATGATGTATTATGTATTGAAATCACAGCAAAGTAAACACGGGCCTATTATTAACACTTGAACTACATCTGTACTGACATTAGAGTCACACCGCCTGGATACTAACATAGGTGACGTCTCTCTAAAGTTACATGCAACGGCACGACTTCTTGTGCTGAGATTTAAACAGAAACGTACGACAACGCTGACAAGAACAGGAAATCTTTCTACTGGTTGAGGTAATGTATGTACACTGCAGTAATATGGATCTGATTATAGGAGGAGAAATACTTTTAAAAAAGTGAAGAAACAAGTGAAGGGAGAAGCTGAAACTACAAAATAAATGGTGACACTGAAAACTTCTCAGGCATACTCAGACACAAAGAAAGCAACACAATATAAGATAAGAGAAGCTACAGCACAGAAACAAACAGTTCAGACGCAGACGTGCTTTACCTGCTCATCTCCTTTTCATTTGTTCAGTCCCTTTGTTTTGTTTGAAGTTTCAAATTAAATCCCAATGTTTGCAAGAGTAATGTTACAGTCCTCTTTCCTTCACGGCTGCAATCAACATGCTTCATGTGTGTCCTCATGTCTTCTCTGTGGCTGCTGCTTTTATACTGGTTTAACTTGCAAAATTATACCTCTGACCCCGAGTAGTGCTGACATTCCTTGAAAGTAAAATGTTGTGCAGACAAGTGGAGTGTTTTGCAATGGTAAGAGTAGACTTTGTATTAATTTATTAAGTGGAATTATATGCCTTGCTCGGATGCTGGGGAAAGAAGCAAAGCGGTGAATAATGTATCTCCATGCAGATGATAAATGAATATGTTCATATATTCATTTATTAATTCATACGTTTGAATTGCAATTTAGATTACCCTTATACTTCCATTACTTCACTGTGAACCATCATCGTCATTAAACATATGTTTGGTTGCTCTCCAGTGTAATAATTTAAACTTTAGGAATGCCGATCCCGACCATAAAACTAGTAAAATGTTGTACTCCACTTCTCTGTTGAATATTTTTTCCTCACTTTGACCTTTCCTTTCTCCTGCTTGTGCAAACTTATGTAAAACCCCTGTGTACAAGGTCTTTACTGTATCTCCATCCTTGATTTAATCCCCCGTTTTTCTCTTTCTTGCTCATATCTGAAGATGAACCGAAGGGGAGATAAACACACCGTGAAGTTCTGCAAAGTTTTTACCAAGTAAAAAGGAAATGCCAGCTGAGGAGACGCTGCCGGGTGCTCCAGGCGGTGGAAGTCAGAGATGCCTCCGGATGCCAGAGGGACCACAAAGGCTGGTAAATGTTACCATTGATAAATAAACATTATTTAAAAGATCTGTCAGCTCCTGTTAGAACGTAGCCGTGGTTCATTTGCTTTGCTGCTCTGAGGGTATGAGGAATATTTAATCACTCCTCTGAATGATATGAATAATCACAGACACAATTTTCTGGGAGCCACAAGCCCACCCACATTGATGATGACTTTTGCACTGACGTTTAAGATTTACATAGTAACTATTTATATTTCTGTGCATTGGAAAACAATATTAAGTTTAAATGTTACAGCTGTCAGGTAACATTTGAAGAATAATCTGTAGAAAACACATCAGTTATTGTTCAGATAGCAGTTCAAGACAATAGTGTTCACCATTAATAGATTATCAGCACATTTTTGGGGCCTAAGCAGCAGATATTACTGCCATGACACTTAGTCACCATGCACCCCAAAAATAAAAGAAAAGCAATCCTCACATGCTGGAACTAGAAAATGTTTTTTTCCCACTAATTTTGCTTGAACAATGGTGAAATGATCAACCAATTATCAAAATAGTTAGCTAATTATTTTTCCATCGACCAACTAATTTCTTTGAATTCCAGTGCGTAGGATTTAGCGCCATCTAGTGGTTAAGTTGCAGATCACACCAAACTGAATAATCGCTAGCCTCACCCCTAAATTCCACGGGGCGCGGCTTTGCGATGTCGTGGCCGTGGCGCTGATTTGGCCAATTTTCCAGGTACCTTCATACCCCACCAGGAGCGCTTCAGAAACACTTGGAACAGCCAAGTGTGAAGTAGAAGCAGTGACCACTAAATCCACAAAAAACACAAAAGGGCCTATCGAAAACCAGCGTTTAGTTTGTCCGTTCTGAGCTGTATAAACATGGATACCTGCTAACTCCCTTTGTAGATTAAAAGGTAATAAAAACTAATACAAAAATATACTTACACGCTGACTTTTAATTGTTTCAGCCCCACTAAACTTAAACAGACAGATAGAAAAGTTTTAAAAATCAATATATTGTTGTTATTGCATGATATATTTGGAACAGTTGAAGCAATAAAAGTCTACAGCAGAAGATTCTCCCTGCTGCAAACACCCAAAATGTCCATCCATCCACCTATTAGCTACACCCGCTCATCATTTTGGGGCTAGAGCCAATCCCAGCTGACACTGGGTGAGATGCGGTGTACACCCTGAACAGGTCGCAAGTCAGTCACCGGGTTGACACATGAGAGACAGACAACCATTCACACCTACGGGCAATTTAGCTGGAGAAACATGAACATGCAACTCCAAGGCTGTTCTGCATCTTCGCTGTGTCATCCTTAGGCAACAATGAATATGAAGATAAAATATGTGTATGGCACAAGATACTGATGGCTGTTTGGAGCACTATGTGTCACAACTACATCATGGTTTCATGGCTGATCCTTGACACTGAATACAGCTCAAAGGCTGACTCACAGACATGCTGGTTTGTGTTTGGCATGTTTATTTTCAGTATTCTTGGAGAATTCAATCAAATGTGTAAAAGTGCTGCTAACGCTGATCCCACTGAGAATCAACAGCTCAGTGTGCAACTCCATCAACAATGTCAAACAAAATAGCTGAACTGACATCAGTTGCTCTGTCGTAACCCCGGTCCAGTCTGTCTGTTCTGCCCTGCTCCGCAGCCAGCAGGAGATGTCATGCCAGTCTCTTGCCCATCTTCAGCCAAGACACCTGCTTGTTGGCATGGCGACATCTGAGCCTCGGGGACGAGCAAAGGGGCATCTGTTCGGCAGACAGAGGGGCTGAACGGGTTGCCCTTAGCGACAGGCTTCTGAGCAGGGCTTGGCATCTGCACACATATTGCATGAATGAGGAGGGTTTAAGCAGCGTGATTGGGAAATGATTCGCCCCACAGGCCTGTCGTTATGTAACACTGTCTATCTATCTATCTATCTATCTATCTATCTATCTATCTATCTATCTATCTATCTATCTATCTATCTATCTGTCTATCTATCTATCTATCTATCTATCTATCTATCTATCTATCTATCTGTCTGTCTGAAAACAAACTAATTGAAAACACCCACCAGTATGCTGTGTATGTAGCTGTGAAGAGATTCTCTGACCTTTCTGCCTCTTTATTCCTTCTTGTTTGAACTCTTTCCTGCCATCTGTTCCTTCAACATGTTGTTGCTAGCAGCGAACATCTTGTTTTAACACCTGCCGAACATTTCATCTCGTTATTGCATTTATTTCACTTTATTTTATAATGAATGAAGGTTAATCCACATGACACATTGCTTACAGTACATGCATGTTTTATTCATATGTGTGTTGAAATCACTGACAGTATAAAGAATGGACAGTGTATCTGTTACGTTACCCGCAGGTTTTGAGGCTCAAAATCTGTGGCCCTGGCTGCTACCATGTTGGTAGTCCTGCCTCTTCAACAATCCCGGCTAATCTAAAAATCCGCAAAGACAAGGATCATCGGTCGACCTGAGGCGGGCTGAATGATGCCTGGGTGCTGTTACAGCAGCCACCTGTCAATCAAAGCAGCCACACTTTAACTTTAAGCCTTAATATAATTTGAACAGGTGAGTTGTATAAAAATTCACCCTCAGTACAGTTGTCATGAACGGGGAAATTAGCTATAGAGACCAAAACTGTTTTTTGTACCAGGCTGTAAACATGTTTATTTCTGCTGTGAAGTTGGACATTTGAACATGGGGACTTATGGAGACTGACTCACTTCTGGAGCCAGCCTCAAGTGGACGAGAAGAGGAACTGCAGTTTTTGACACTTCACTTCACTTCACAGCCACTTCATAGGCTGCCGCTTGACTGAAGCAGGTGCACAGTGCAAATTAGCGGACATTATTAGAATATTAACATTCTTCTGCATAATTACAATAATGATTTAAAAGTCATCTTTCAGGACAAATGTGCACACGTTTGTCACCAGTTTCAGTAAATAAAATATGCATTTGGTTGTGATGGAGTTAAAGTCCATCATCTGTATTCTGACTGTCAGGTCTGAAGGTGCGTCACCTGCATCCTTCTCCTTTTTTAACCTTCACTAAATGCTTAAGCAGCATTTTATTCTCATTTCAGTCCCTGGGAATACATTTTCTCAGAGTGAGTTTAATATCTTTTTTTGCATTATGTGCCACAATGATGGATTATCTTGATTGTAGATCCGAGCGTTGACAAGAGAGAGAGGGGGGTGAAGACGCAGGATAAACCGTCTTTTTATGGCGTTTGTCCAACTTCGCAGACCTATCGATGCAGGACAATAAATCTTCTGAATGCATGTTTAACACTGAATCAATGTACACTGTAGCTTGAAGGTTAACCTGCATTTTTTTTTTTGTTCAAATTTGTTATTCAAATGCAGCCTGCCTGGTATGGCAGCCTTTGTCCATTCACAGCACCTATGCAAGGTTCACTGATTGTCTGTGAAAAGAACAACATAATGACCTTAAACAAAATGGGGGTCCCATCCGTGTACGTATCACTTTGAACCGAATTGCTATGTTTTGTTCCTACAATCTTACAATTACTGGTTGGTCTGGATTGAGGTTGACCTTAAATCTTACATCTAAAGCCACTCTGTAATTCTGAGGGCCTCCTCTTGTGTCCAAAAATGAACATGATTGATGGAAAATTGTTGAAATAATACTAATTTTCTTCTTTTTTTATATTCATTCTTGAGTCCAGGCCGAATGAGACATCAAAAACCACTTACAGGACTAAATGATTAAAAACAAGAATGAAAAGATGAATCCAAAAAAAGGTTAAAAACTGAAGCAGCAGAACCACAGATGTTGTCTTTTTTATTCCATTCGTCTTTGTCAAAACACGGTGCCTACATTGCCCACAATGCAACCAGGCCACAGTTCGGTCAGGGTTTGAATCTGTAATGCTAGTAGTGGTTTATGTACCCATTGCTAGTCTTAAGCAGAAATAAGGAGGCAGGCTACAGATGGATGATACTTCTTTCTAACCTCCACCTGTAAACAGACTTTGAGGTGTAAAACTGGCAGCATGGACCTTTATGTTTAAGGATGAACATTTTAATCACACTGTGTACAGAATATGCAACATAAAAAACATACAACAATACTTGAATGGCAATAGATTTTCTACTTGACAGCTAGGAAATCCATCCATTTTCTCTAATTGTTTTTTTTCTTTATCGGGGTCTGGACAAGTCGCCGGTTCATCATGGGGCTGAAACATAGAGACAAACAACCATTCACACTCACATTCACACCTAAGGGCAATTTAGAACAACAAATTAACCTATTAACTATATGTCTTTGGACTGTGGGAGGAAGCCGGAGCACCCACGGGTAAAAACCAGATACCTTCTTGCGGTTTGGATCAGGGTTGCAGCAGCACAGCAGGAAAAACATGCATGCACCATGTTTGAAATCTTTAGAAACACTGATTTCAGTTATTAGGCTAAATTTATGAATTTCTCCTCAGATAAAGATTATAAAGTCTCTAATGCAAAGACCCCCGGCAGCGTCACAGTCCTTATTCCCCTTGTTTCATCAGTGTACACTATCAACAGCACTGTAAACAGTCATTGGTATAATAATTAAGTCTGATGCAGTAATTACACACTTTATAAACTGAACTGATCTTCAGATTTGGACTGGAGCAGAGCATCTTGTTTTGGGATTATGCGCCCCCTGTTCTGTTAACAAGGTGCTGCTGTGGCTACGAATCAGAGCTGCTAATGACTTAAAGAGCATATCAGCCATGGCTCGTTTGCTGAACAGTGGAAGAGCACGCCGCATGGAGTTTCTTCTTTAATTAGGGATTGGCTAAAACACAGCTCCCTGTGGTCTTGACACATTACCAATACTCATGCGCTTAAAACAACCCCACAGGGGCTGCAGGTTATCCCATAGCTGTCTAATAATGTAATGCACTAGAGTCATCTTTGCTGAGTATTCTGATGACATGACCTGTCCATGTACATGCCTACAAAGGACTGCAAATGCATTTCCTGAGCTTTGCATTCAATGTATGCAAGTATTGACCGAGTTCTGTGTGGAGGTCACAAGTTCACCTTCACGAGCAGACATTGTTACAAAAGGAAAGAAACCACCAGTCACAGCCTCTCTCAATCAAGTCCTGATCAAGCACAAAGGCAGATCTGACTCTAAATAATACATGACTTGTCTTCCCATATACACTCCCCACTGGGACACAGAGAAAAGGGTGCGGGTTCAAACATATTTCCTCATCTTCAAACGCCCTGCCTTCATCTTAGCTGCTGCCAGATTTTCAGACACTGCTTAGACCTAGAAATATCAAGAAGGAAAGGGCTGTTAAAGGGAGGTGCCACTCATTCCAGTGCATGTTTGTCCTTGTCCTGAAAGACGCTCTTTGCTTTGGAGACCATTCAGTAAAATCCTAGATAGGTGAAGTTGAAGGTGGACAACCTGGCTGTTGAAGCCTGTTTGGATATTTTTTATTGAACATGATTAAATGTCATTATTACTTTGATGCAAAAAGCCAAGAAAGAGCAACCAAATCATAACTTTGCACTTAAATGTGCATTGGCTTATTGTTGGACACCATGATTTCCTGAAATGAAACTGGAACAACTGAGCGTCCAGGAGATAGAAAATCTCAATAAAGAAAGAAAGAAAGAAAGAAAGAAAGATGATAAATTTAATTACATAGCATATTTACATATTTAGAAGCACATAAACCAAAGAAAAATGACCAGATCTGAGCAAGTTAACAAAGTCTGGTGGGCAGAACGCTTCTGAAACGCTCCTGGTGGGGTTTGAAGTCGTGTGAAGAACAGACCGAAACCCGTGCCCGATGGTGTTTGGCTCTAACATCATCATGCTAAGATGCTCACAATGACATCACTAACATGCTGACGTTTACTAGGTGTAGTTTATTCCCCATCTGTTAAGTGTTGTGCTTTAGCTTGCTTAAATATGCTATATTAAACACTAAGCAGTTAGGATATATCATCTGGGGACCATAAATGTCAAATTCTTTTGCCTCCCCATGTTGTACATAAAGATAGTTAATAATAAAAATGTTAATGATGAATTATATTTATATAGCTCTTTATTTTAGATACTGAAAGTGAATATTGAGAGATCATAAGTGTCACTGCTTGTGACGGTGAGAAGTCAAAGGATTGGTACATCAGGAGAGAGTTGGTGGATATGGAGTAAACTGAGCATGTGCCCTGCCGGACCAGTAAATGTTTATGTGAGCTGTAGTTTATTTTCACACCAACAAATTAATGTTTGTCCAATCTTTTTTCTCAGCTTCGAATAGCAAGAACTGTTGTAGGTGGTCATTTATCTTGGATAGTAAACGCAGGGAGCATGTTCAACTTGCTCTATGAGATTGTGTTAAGTTACATTAGCTACTGGAACAGCAGCTAACCCTCAGCACTTGGCTCTCTTTTGTGGCTGGATGATGTTGCTGAACCGAAGTTAAATCTTTGAGTTGTAGTGAATAATTATCTCTTTTTCAGTGGAGGGATTTTTGCAAAGAATGCAAAATGTTAATTGAGCTCCATGTTAACTTTTCAGGTCTGAATCCTGGTCATTTCATTAGAACAAAATAATATTCCCTCCTCTTTGACTGGCGATGCAGACACGAGCACAGAAGGCAGGCTGCTCGGTAGGAGTCACAGTGCTGCTGCTCTTTGGCTGGCGATAAAGATTCAGCCTGTTCCTTTAGCTCCAAGTGTAGTCATGTGTATAATTGCTCTGGGACTGGAAATGCACCATGTGTGAATATAAAGGAAGGTCCATTTAATAGGAAACATTGTCCAAACAACATAGCTTCACTTTGTCCCGTGTCACAGAGAAGTTGCAGAGGATGGAAGGACGTTCATGATAGCAGCAACAAGCGGTGACAAGAAGAACAAAAAACTAGATTAAAAAAAAGAAGTGATGGAGGGCTGCTAATCACAGCAGACTGTTAGCTCATCATTTATTTAGCACATCATTCAAACATTGTGAAATTACAGGTTCTGTAATAGACATGGACGTTCAGCAGGACCAGCCAAATGAGAATACTAATACATCTTTGTCCATGATGAGTTTTTATGGGATTTTCTCTCTCCTGATCATCAAAATAGGTCTATGTTTTAGTGTTTCTGTCAAAATAATTCTTACATTTTTATGCAGAAGTAACATTTCAGACAGTACGTGACAAGTAACTCTTCACGTGGGAAAAAAACTCAGGGTGGCACTTTATTTTACAGTACATTAATTAGATGTAATAAGCTGCACTTTGTATCAAATTAGACAAAAAACTCGGAATAATATGTTCCTTATTAGACAGTGAGCACACGCAGTTATATGCTAATTAGATACCATACACCTAAATTATGCTGCAATTAGAAACACTGTATCAGAGCCAAAAACTACCAAAACACAATTATACCAAATTATACTGTATTTAGAAACCTCTCCTCTGGTCTCTCAGTGTTTTGTCTCACTATTACAAAGGCCATGCCCAATATAATGTGGCATTACATTCACCTAATTACACCCTGTGTTGTCTAATTAAGCTATCATAGACCCGTGTTGGTAGCATTCAGTGTGGTGTCTAATCATTACTACAAGTAGTAGTGCGTGTTTTTAGATCTGATATTATATTTGATCTCTAATTAGACTATCATCATGTAAAATGGTGTGTAACAGTGTGTTAGGATCTCCTATTTGGTCAGTGTAATTTGGTATAATAGTGTATTTATATAGTATATTTTGGGTATAATAGCATCATATGCAGTTTCTAATTACAGCATAATTGGTGTCTAATTACGGTATAGCTCTTATTGTTTACTGCATAATAAGGAACATATTAATTCATTTAGGGGGGTGAAAAATGACCTTGCACTGATCGATGCAGGTAATGTTAAAATCCAACCAAAATGGGGCATTTGTGTTATTTTAAGCCGGTATTAATGGATTTTTTTGGCCATTTCGAGGCAGCACAACAAGCTATAAATAAAATACTGACACATTTTCACCTTTTAAAGCTGTAAACAAAAAGCTACTGAATGCAACCTTGGCATTATTTTACATTTTGTCGTGTTTTTGATCATCTAATGGCGTCCATTCGCTCTCCCTTTAGCTCTGTTTTTGGTCTCCACCCACTCCTGAGGGAAATATCTGACCTTTTAGCTGCCAAATGCAACACCACATTCACCGGCTAGCCGCTAACTTTGTCTGACGGACATTAGGTGTTGGGCAGGTAACATATAGCTGATTTATTAGACATTTTCCACAAAGTACTTACTATGTCCGGAAACAGGGTTGATAAGAGCGAGGTGTGTTAACAAAGACAGTAAAGTTGTGGGCTGTAAAACCAATGAGCTCAGTTTCAGTTTTATTTGTCATGTGTAGGTTAATACAGGGTCAACGGTAGAATTATTATTATGTTTTGGACGAGAAAAACAGGTCGCACTAGCTGTGATAACAGTTCAAAATATAGAGGATAAAAATATGCTTAAGAACAGATATACAATAAAATAAAATTTTAAGTAAAAACTGGAGAGATATGAGCAAAATATAATAAAATAGAATAAAAAGAAAATATGTTTAAGTATAATACACTGTATAAATGTGACAGGGTTGTGTATACACGTATTGCAGAGGTATTACTATTTTAATAAGATAACTCAAAGACATTTAAGCTCTTTGCTTTGCCCCATTGTGAAACGTGGGAATAACCACCTGAGCTTTAGCCTTAAAATATTTCAAGAGGTATACAAAGAATTTAGTTGACAATTAATACTAATAATAGAGCAGAAATTAGCAACCAGAGGACGCTCGAAAGCAGAAAACAAGAAAACAGCCAGCAGCCGAGCAGCAGAGCCCGGACATCTACTTGACATCAATCATTTTGAGAGACATTTCTTTCAGCATCATCCCAATAATGAAAAGCATTTCATGTAAGCTTCTACCTGAAGAACTGAGGGAAGAGGAGCACCGATTCTAATGAAGTGCTGACTTTCAGGCCGACATCAAAGAAAGAAGTGGGAAGCCACACACACTCATAACTCGATCTTTATCCCGCGGAAGGCAGCGTACTGAAAGGTTGATCTCTGAAACTTGAAATAAAAAAGATTGCATTGGAGTTACGTGAATGACAGAGGATATAGTTGTTGCCAACAGAGAGTGGGGTGTTGGGGAAATGTGGGGTTACTGGGGATATGTGTTCGAGTGACTGGGCTAAATGTAAATGTCTTATTGATCGTTTGGCTGGGGCAAGCAGGGACCCTGCTCTTATTGATCAGCTCAAGGCCAAGGGCAGGATAAAGCTGACAACTCAGACACTGACCTCTGCTGCCTTAACCTTGGCCTGAAGCCAGAAAACTGCCCTTTAACCTCCATTATGTGACCTCTGGCCTCCGGAGAGCCCCAGATGTGACCTGCTCCTGTTTGTTTTAGTGTGCTGGCCGTGCTCCTTTGCTCCTCAACCGTTAGCCATCTCCGGAGAGCTCAAGAGTCAGGAGGAGGTTAAAATAAGTCAAAAGGTTTCTCTTGAATGCTGCTTCACCTGAGAGGTGTGACCACGGTCTGAGAGATGGAGCGAAAGAGTACAAAGAAAGGAAGACGGAGGGAGTAGGAATATTTTTCACACTCTTAAGAAGCAGTTGTAGGGATACTAGCAGCCCAGCGGTATTGATCCGGTAATTTAATTACATGAGCACGCATTAAACACGTACACAAGCAGAGACATGGTGATGGATCACAGTATCCGGCAGCTTTTGTTTTCTTTGTACCACCACAGAGGATAATGCTTTAAAAAAATGCTGAATATTGCCCTCAGGTCCATGCTCATGGTCTCTTAGCTGCAGGATAACAATTCCTGGTAATTCCTGTGGGTGTTCCTTTAACAGCATATGACACCCTCTATCCTCAAACCCTCGGAGTTTGAGGATAGAGGGTGTCATATGCTGTTCAGACTGCGATATTGAGTTATATAGTTAAAATTGCCTTAATTCAAATACACAGACAGATAAAATTAAGAGACATCGACAGATGAGATAGACAGACAGACGGATGATGTGTGTATTTATATTTCAGTCCAGGTACAATCAGATTTTAACCAGATGTCAAAGTACAGAATTTTTATTAATGTGCCAGTTTCAAACCTTCACGTTGGGATAATGCATTTCCAAAGTCTCACTGGGTGTTTTATATTGATTGAAGCTCCCGCGAGAAACTTTGCAAACTAGATTTACACTGTATTTTCAGCAAGTTATGATGACCTAAAGACAAGTTCATAAATACAGTTGATGATTAAAATTTAATTGCAAGTTGCTGCCATTCCTTTAATAGAAGCACTATTTCTGAATCACTGGTTTATAAAATAATTAGCAGCACTGAACCATTAAATTATTTTGGTTATTATTTTTTTGCCATGTAAAAAGGGATAATGCACATTTTAGCTGTATAAATACATCAGGTGTCTTGCCAATATACTGAGTACTGTACTGTACTGACTACTCTCAGTCCAAGTCAGGTGATACACAATAATCTGGTATATTAAATAACTACTAAAGGATAACAAGTACATAAGAAACAGCCTGAACGGTAAGTGTGTGTTCTCTTCTGAACATAACCAGGTACAAATGCTTCTATACAGATCTGTTAAAGATGTTATGATGTTAGAATGTGTCATTTTAGACCAACTACAGAATATTTCACCAGGTTAGTTACCTCTGTCTCTGGTGGTGTCACTGTTCTTTATTGTTTTTCTTGCCCTTTTATCTTTGCAGGTCATGTACGCTATCGTTGTTGTCTCAACATTTCTCTGTCAAATCAAGAGCATTCATTTAAACCCCATTGAAACCTTGTAAGCCTAAACTAATTTTGTTATTAAAGAAATAATTATAGAGTTAGATGAGATTGATACCACTCTCATGTGCTAAATATGAAACTTCAGCCAGAGGTCTGTTATCTTGGCTGAACCTGGGCAGCAGCCAGTGTTTTCTGCTTTCCCTCTGATGTTCTCCGGCTGCTATGCATCAACTCTCTGTGATTTACAGAGTTTATTGATGGACAGTGAAGTAAACTGCTGTCAACTGTAGCTGCTGTTAGCTAATGTGAGCTCAGTTTGTTAGCTCTCTGCCCAGACTGTGAGGTCAGATCCCCCCGGGGAGCGTTTTGGACCACCAGGAAGAAGAAGAGGAGGTTTTCTCAGGCCCAGGGAGGACGGGGAGCGGAGCTGGTGTTGTGCCAGAACCGGAGCTGGGCGAGTGGACAATGTAACCAGGCTCAGTATAGCCTCTATGGACAGAAGCGAAAAGACGGAAGGGGATGTTGACAGAGTAATCAAAGACAGAGTCACCCAGCAAGAGTAAATCTGGGACTAATAATGTAATAATAACAAATACAACTGTCCATATTTACATCAGTGGTACGCTAAATCACAAAAATACCAATTTCTACTTAATGTTGCTTTAATTTTTAGTCAAGATTAAACAAATAAGATGTTCATTAGTGAGTTTTAATAATTCAAAGTAATCACGTGAGTCCAACAGATGTCGTTTTCCTCACAGGTTACGGTGATACCAGACTCAGCCAGACACAATCAATGATCGTCAGGTTAAAGGTGAAAGATCACGATCGGTGTATGTCCGTCCGCGTGCTTATGTATACACATTATGTGACGGTTTAATGCGTCAGGATGTGCATGTTGAATCTTGGTACCAAAGACAAAGAAAAGTTTCTCCCACTCCATTCAGCAAATATCTGTTTTAAAGGCATGAGTGTGTGTGTGAGTGTGTGTGTGTGAAGGGTTTAGGGGGGAGGGTTGGGTGTGTTATTGATCATTACCACCACCCACACTGGCCAATTGGAGCAAACACCTGAGCCTCTCATAAATCAGTCATGACACTAACAGTGGATGATTCGCTGAGAAGGAGATAGATGATAAGCACAGAATGACTTGAAATGCATTTCAGTTAGTGAAATTACACACTAACAGTCTGCACTTTGATTATGCTGAGGCTCACTGCATGTGGTATAAGGCAGTAATGACTGAAGCAATTAATTCAACTGATCTTTCCAGTAACACCTGCAGCAGGGAGCTCAATCACAGTTTTTTTTCCCAGAACACAACAAGGAACAATTTCCATACCACTAATTGTCGTGTTATATGGTCCTGGTGTGTTTAAGACTTCATAGTGTAAGTTCACAGCCCCCGTCCCATCTCCAGTCGCTCCACATTGTGTGCTTATTGCCTTTATCAATCTACTGGAGCCCAGAACAAAGACCTTCGTGTTCAAACAGCAATTACTCTCTCATCTCCTGAGGCATCAGCACAGGCCTAATTGGATTTAAATGAACCCCCAAATTTCCCTTTGTTACGGCAAATAATATGCAAGGCTTTTTAATTAAGATCCGATACAAGCTCACGTGGAGGGTCTGCAGTTGCTTTCATGTCCTGCTCTTCAAATAGAGGCTGAAACTTGTGTGGCGGACAGCGGTGCAGAGTTTGGCTCCGCGGGAGGTTGCACGCGGTGGCAGTAGTGTGTGTGCAGTTATTATTGTCTATCAAGAGACGCGGATCAGTTAATTAAAAGAGCTCTAATGTGATTGGTTAACTTCTTTCAGCACTGTGACGACAGGTTGTTCTAAACATGAACAAAACATGTTTTAAAGGAAGCTACATGAGATAAACAGGGGCTAAACTGTGAATCCTGTAAGACATATTTCTTAAATGGGGCTTTAAAGTTAGACAGTATATCTCACTTGCAGAATTCTGTCATCCCAACTTGATAAACTGGATGTCTTTGGATATTGTCTGGATATTGTAGCCAGGTTCATGGTTTACATGGTTCATTTTGGGTCATATGTCCTGCAGGAACTGTTGGTTTACAGCAGATCTTTGGCCTCAGGTTAGTCACAAGTTTACAGTGACTGAAGACAGTGTTGGACTTGCCAAGTTGCCAATAAATTCTGTTCTGACGGCACTACATGACTGCATTACAGTCCTAATATTCATAATATGTTTTATTAGTGTCAGCTGAATTTTTTTTTTTTTTTGCTACTTTAGACCAAGTGCCAACCTCCATGGCTGTGAAGTGAAGCCAATGCTGAAGTGCCAAAAACTGCAGTTCCTCAAACGTCCACTTGGGGCTGGCTCCAGAAGTGAGTCAGTCTCCATAAGTCCCCATGTTAAAATGTCCAACTTCACAGCAGAAATAAACATGTTTACAGCCTGGTACAAAAAACAGTTTTGGTCTCTATAGCTAATTTCCCCGTTCATGACAACTGTACTGAGGGTGAATTTTTATACAACTCACCTGTTCAAATTATATTAAGGCTTAAAGTTATGCAGAATTAACAGCATGGCCGCTTTGATTGACAGGTGGGTGCTGTTACAGGTGGCTTCTTTGAGCACCTAGGCTTCATTCAGCCCACCACAGCTCCACCTGCACTCCATGTCTCTGCAGATTTTTGGATTAGCCGGGAGGCGACAGAGGTAGGACTGCCAAGATGGCGGCAGCTAGAGCCACATATCTTGAGCTTCACAATGGCTCTTCAGAAACATGTGGGTGATGTCACAGATGCAACGTCCATATTTATACCTTCTATCTAGATTGGGCCGTTCATGTTTTGACGAGTAAGGTCTCTGCTTGGAAGGGAGGGTGAGGTGAGGGGTATTCATTTGATTCAGAATGAATCTGCAGCCTCCCCGCTGAATGCCACTTATTCCTCACTGATTAACACACATTTGGTGGACAGGTTAGTATTTGAAACAGCATGTGACGGTTAAAGTACTCACAGTTATGGTCACTTGGCCTAAGTAAATCCAATACTTTCTTGGAGCTCTTCTTTGGTCTACACCAGCTCCTGAAGGAAATATCAGGGTCCTCATTAGTCAGATGTTCCACTATGTTCACCAGCGAGTATGTGCCTGCCGCTGCTGGAAATAACGCTGACGAGAGCGATGACAGAAAGCCAAATCAGTAAAGCTGAGGGCGAAAAACCAAAACAATGAGCTGAAAGATGTGCTAAATCTCTTTAGAGCCAAGGGTAACTGAGTCCAGTTATGATTCTGAGAAATCCCTTTCACATACAAGTAGACACATGATCAATTGTTCATATAAAAATCTTGACGATAGCAGCTTTAAAGTATTAAATTACCGCGATCTACATAGCAACCATGCACAGTGCGTCTCATGAAAGTAATTGTATCTGTTTCTTTCTCAGGAACAGGCAGAAAAGTGTTCATTCCAGTCACCTCAGGCAAAATTTAGTTGTGACATGTGTTTAACAGATGCTCCAGCAGACAAAGAAGCCTTTGCCTTTGGCATAGGTGCACACGCGGAGTTGAAATGTGCTGAGTCCGGAGTGGAAGTGTCAGCCTTTGCACTTGGACGCCAAAATGACAATTTGATCATTCGCTGCTTCAAAAGTGATTAGACTGCAACTCAAGACCGTTCTCTCTTTGTCAGGGAGGTGGATGTGATTGACTGATTGATCTGCTCTGCTCGCGTCCTCTCAGAGTGCGCGGCTGTATAACAGCGGCTGGAACAGGAAGTCATCAGTCAGCCAATTGGTGTCACGAATCATTCAACCTTTGACTTCATTACTTTGTTGAGTCAGTTTTCGGCCAATCACGTTGAAAAGCTTCACGAGACGCTTTGTGGAGAATTTTTAATGACATTTTCAGATTTTGCTGTTGTTATTGTGGCGTGATCTCAAGTTTTATTGTAAAATTAGGACTAAAAAGCTGCTTTAAGACCACCCAAACTCATCACACTAAATGTATGGATTGGATTCTGTCTTGCCTCAGACTATTAGCAGAGGGAATAATGATAGATGATTGAAGAGCAAGGAAATCATCCCCTTTTCTTCTGCTGATAGCAGTACCGTCTTTCTCAGGTCATTTCCATTACCTCAGCTGAGACTTTGTAAGAAAACGATAAAGTGCTGGAATGGAATACATATTCACAGTCCACCCCGCTAATGTGTGATCCCACCTTTTCACCGAGAAAGACGAGGAAATATTAAGTTAAGCTGAGAAAATATTAGCCAGCCGGCGTACGGAAAGCGGCGCTGAGAATTGATGTTTTTCTATGCGACAAAGTGAGTTCATTATGTGTGCAAGCAAATTTATATTCACAGTTCCAACCTGTGTTAACATTATAGATTTGAAGAGCAGAGCATCACTTTATAATCATAGACCGGGGGTTGTGTTTGTAGTGGAAAAAAGGTGGAGCTTTGGGGTTGTGCTTCAGCTGAAACTGTGTATTGAGAGGCTGATCAAGAGTGAATGGAGCTGTGAGACTTCCAATACTTCTCATTTCTCTCTCTTTTCAAGTCTGGAGAATTCGTCTCTTATTCCATAAGGTAAAGTCGAACAGTTCCATGTGGTTTGTGAGTGAATTAATCATGATGATTAATTGGCTTTCAAGTTAAATATCCAGTGAGCGATGTCAGGCTGCCAGACATCAGGGCTAAATTGACAGGCCTTTAAGGAGAAGCAGATTGATTTACACAGCAGCTAATGAATCCCCCTCGACCCAGAAGGGGAGGAAAGGTAAACAAGTCTTTTCTTTTCCTTCCTTCCCATCTGCCTTGTTTAAGCACACTTTGCTCTCTGTATTGGACTCTAACCCGGTTTTGAGACTCTAAGATTTGATAAATTCTCCCTTTTCTATTGTTTTTTCCTGTTGGACAGCTAGAACAGACAGATAAAATGTGTGTGTGTCAATGTTTAAGTTGCATTATGCTGGTATGTTTACATCAGCTGCATATCTTTTAGAAATCATTCACACGCAGCATGTCTGTGGATGGGAACGTTGGGCGGTCCACCTCTCTCAGAGTGGAACATTTTGGGTGGATCACCTTGGATCTTAGCTTACATTAGCTTCTACAGATTGCCAGAGGTTTTAGACGCAGACAAATTTAATGTTTCATATGTATATACATGTCTCTTTAATTGTCTTCATCAATAATTCACCTGGAGATTTTCAGCATGTAGATCTGAAGCTAGTTGATGGTGGTGAACAACCTGCAGCAGGTAGCTGACTTTGGCGTTACCTGTCAGGTGTCAGATGTAATGAATATCTGTCTAAGGCACCGGCAGTTTAAAGAATGGACGCCGTACGCCGTAAGACTGTGGTTATATTGTCTGCTGTGAAGGTGTGGAAGAGAATATTCTGAATATAAAACGGATGAAACAAGAGATGTGAGATTTACATACAACTTCCAGGTTGGTCATCTGAAAAGGTGACATGCCAGAGCTGAAAAAAAAAAGCTGCAGCTGGACACCAAACCTGTCAGGTGTTGTAGCATTTATTCCTCAGCATGAACCAGTTCATGGACGGTCTCCACCACAGCTCCTAGAATATTAAGCTTGGCCAACAGTCTTCCTCATTTAAGGCAAGAAAAAGGTTCCACGTCAGTGCTGGTAGATGTTTCAAGACACACTCATAAACCTTCATCTCAGTGAGGGCTCATACAACAAGATCCAGGACTGCAGGAGGATGAGGGCCATGCCTTCACATGACCCCGACCTACGGTAATGTGAGTTTTATATTTACGGCACATCTCCGGAAAAGTGCTCCAAAAATTTGTGAGCAGTGCTGGAGCAGACTGCCGACTGATTGAAACATTATGCATCAGACAAACATCTCTTCTAACTTTGAAGATCAGCAGCAGAGAGCAGCAAGTAACTTTTTTTTTTAATAAAACAAATCAACAACAAAACATGGTGATGCAACAAGGAGCTCTAAATGTTCAGACAGTATGTCTTTCCTAATCAGTGGAGGTTTACCTTTTGTTTTCTTGCAAAATCTTTGTCCGTCTTTGCATAACTGTCTCAGTCTGTGTTGAAATGATAGAGACAGTGTTAGTGAAGTGTGTTTATGGATAAAGACTTTGGGAGTTGTTTTGTTCTCTTATGTGCTACTTATGTCATACTTTTGTTCTTGTGGGAGTGTGAGTTAACTTTGTCACTTTGGCAATAGTTTTAATGAGACTGAAGAGTGCTTCACTTGCCATTTATACTTTATACTGGTATAAAGTATAAATTTATACCAATATACTTAAAGTTTATGTACCACAGACCAGGTCAGGTAAGACTGTGGTCAGTGGGCAAAAATAAGCTTTTAACCTCCAGTTCCTCCCACTGTTTGTCCAGTGTGTGCACTTTTTCTGATGTTGGAATATACCTTTATATACATTATATCTCTGAATAAAGGTATTATAATAATAATAATAATAATAATAATAATATATTAATAACACTTCAATATATCAATATTCTTTTAATTAAACATATTTCTGCACCTATTCAAACCAAATTAGGACCAAACATCGATATTAACTCAATAAACTACACAAAGTGTAATTTATTTAATACTTGATGGAGAAGCTTTGGTTTGCAACGACGGCTTCAAGACACTTTGTGTCCAACCAAGCGGCAATGCCCGTGGCTGTGAAGTGAAGCCAATGCAGAAGTGCCAAAAACTGCAGTTCCTCAATCATCCACTTGAGGCTGGCTCCAGAAGTGAGTCAGTCTCCATAAGTCCCCATGTTAAAATGTCCAACTTCACAGCAGAAATAAACATGTTTACAGCCTGGTACAAAAAACAGTTTTGGTCTCTATAGCTAATTTCCCTGTTCATGACAACTGTACTGAGGGTGAATTTTTATAGAACTCACCTGTTCAAATTATATTAAGGCTTAAAGTTATGCAGGATTAAGAGCGTGGACCCTTTGATTGACAGGTGGGTGCCGTTACAGATGGCTTGTTTGAGCAACCAGGCGTCATTCAGCCCACCTCAGGTCCACTGATGATCCACGTCTTTGCTGATTTTTAAATTAGCCAGGAGGCGGAAGAGGCAGGACGGTCAACATGGCGGCAACCAGAGCCACAGATTGTGAGCTTCAGTTCCTTATACTGTCAGTGCTCAGCACCAAATTAGCACAGGTAAGAGAACTTATCAGGAATCGGCTGGTACTTTTTTACCCCCCCGATTGCCACAATTCTGTTGAGAAAGATTGATTTCACTGCTAAATTCCATTGCTGTCCACTGGTCACCACCAACTATTTAAGTCAGAAATATTATTGAAACCAAAGGATCCCCTTTCCAACATTTATTCTTTCATTTCATAACAAACCTTGAGTTGGTTTAGTTTCTGTATTGTTCCTTTTTGCAGCAGAAATTCATAATTTCCGTACTGCACCCTCTAGCCGCATGCTACACTGAAAGGTCATGGCTGGTGAAAAACAGAAGCTGGAGTACTAGCTGTGTTTTGATGTTCAGTGCTACCTATTCCCTCTCTGTAACCCCCCTGAGCTCCTCTGATCTATTCTGCAGCTCATTAAAACACCCTCTCCACCTTCGCATTAGCATCAGAGTCATGGTCAGACTGCTTTGTGTTATAAGGGTGGAAAACAATATCAATAACAACAACAAAAACAATAGTAGCCTTTGGTCCGGGGAGGAGAGGAGGAGAAAGGTCTTTGATAATGTACATCAAAGACAGACGTTGAAGTAGGCTGTGTTTTCATTGCGTGCATGCCAAGGTCGTCTCTGATCCCGCTCGTGTGGTGTTCGGCGGGGCTCGGGGCCCGGTCTGATGGCACAAGGTGAGCTGCTGGGTCTGCAGGACACGTTCTCAAGGATGGGAAGTCAAACTCTGCAAAAGGCTCGTGGCTCTCAGTTGATATTGATTTCCTCTCTTTGTCTGTTTGTGTGTGTGTGTACTTAAAGTCTTGGAATCTAAAAATGTCTGCAGTTAGATAATAAAATGTTTGAGACCACAACCGCCGATAAAACCACAAATTTCTGTACAGTAGACGAGGGCTGCCGAGGGGAGAGCTGCTTGAATTAGAGTTTCCACTTGAGCTTGCAGCATCAAGGATGGAAAAAGAAGCTTTTGTTTCACTGACCCGTGCATCCACAACACTGATCTGGACCTCTTCTCTCGTAAAATTCGAAGACCTTTAATCTGAGTTGTAGTTGCAGTTGCAAATCCTTGTTAGTTGTTAATATATGTGTGTTAGTCCAGAAGTTCAGAAGGTCAGTGGTCAAACAATCAGGGGTCCTCCTGAGGAAGTAAAGAACTTCAAAAACAAAGCATGCAAATCAAATGATTTTTTAATAACCTGGCACCCAACTCAAAGTGAATCTGCAAGTTCTTTCTAGAGCTTTCAACCGTTACATGGTCTTCATCAGCAGATGTTGTTTGCCTAGTTGTCATGGAGATGGATCTCTTGACAGCAGCTATTATTTCAGTCATTTTGAGGACTTCTCATCCATGCTGACTTCAACATGAGACGAAGTTCATTCTTGACCAACTCAAGGACCACTTACTAGTTTTTGTACAGAATTTTGTTCCTTTCATTCATTCTGTTTCAATCAGAATATACAGTATATCCACCCATCCATCCATCTTCCATAACCATTTATCAGCTGACGTTAAGCGAGAGGCAGGGTACACTCTGGATTAGTCTCCAGTTCATCACAGGGTGACACATTGAGAGACAGCCATTCACACTTAGAGCAATTTAGAGTCACCAATTAACCTACTAACCTGCAAGTCTTTGGACTGTGGGAGGAAGCTGTAATACCCGGAGATAACCCACGCAGACACGGGGAGAACACGCAAACTGCACAGAAAGGCCCCAATCAGCTGGGTTTGAACGAGGAGGCGACAGTGTTAACCCGTTATACAGTATATTGTTTATATTTTAATTGTTCTTAAAACTTATATTTTAAACTTTTTGTGGTACTCGTATTTTCTTCTATATTGATTGATATGCACCACAACATCAAGGTGAATTCCTTGTATATGAAAACATCCATGACAGTGAACCTGATTCTGATTTTCCAGAGCTTTCAGCTATATAACATGATCTTGGCATTTGAAGATGGATCTGTTGAAAGCTGTATAATTTTACTGATACATTATTAATTAGTAGTGCCAACTGAATGTCAGTGTGCTGACCTGCTAAGCATTAATACAAAATGTTATGTATATATATATATATTTATATATATGTGCAGGCTGACTATTGACCAATCCTGAGCTGAGCTTTCATTCAGACTGTGGAGCTACTGGCGCTTAAGTTTGTACGTGAATCAAGTGCCAACCTCCGTGTTTGTGAAGTGAAGCCAATGCAGAAGTGACAAAAACTGCAGTTCCTCAAACAGCCACTTGAGGCTGGCTCCAGAAGTGAGTCAGTCTCCATAAGTCCCCATGTTCAAATGTCCAACTTCACAGCAGAAATAAACATGTTTACAGCCTGGTACAAAAAACAGTTTTGGTCTCTATAGCTAATTTTAGCTAAGTATTAATAGATGAACCATTTGTCAAGTTGAATCAATGAATGGTGGCATGAAAGAAGAAGGGACAATATCTTGCATTTCCCAAAACTTCATCAGCTCTGGATTTAATCAGTCTGCATGTTGTCCTTCAGTAAAACACTAAATGTGTCACTTTGACAAGAAGTTCAATTTTTTTTTAGCTTTTACCCTCGAGGAGTACGAGATGGGAGCTGAAACTCCCACTGTTGTAACTGTTGAAGTGTGCAGTGTCGATGTGAAACTCCCCTCACTGTGCAGTGAATAAGTGTTAACTCCAAAGCTGCACGCCATCATTAACCTGCTGTGTTTAAAGCTATTCGTCGCATTTATTTAATTTGATTCCACTGTAAGGCGTCTTGACTGATGCCTCAGTTGATCCGTGCAGCACTGCCTTGTGCTGATACGCTCGCACTATCATCAACATGTCGGAGAGAGAGTTCTTTTGTTATGTCGTCCTCGAAATTTCTCAGATGATTCCAACATAATGGAACAAAAAGAAAAAGCCATTATAAATTCAGCCACTTGTTCTTGCCATGCTGAATAATCACAGGTTGGGTTTTTATTTGAACTCTTGGTTTATAATGCAGTTAGAGAGACTGTGCTGCTCGGGGTTGGGGGAATACAAGACACAAAAGGTAATTGATATCCATAATTTGAAAAAGTAATAAATTACAAGCACTTTAACTATTATACCTGCAGTTATGATCCATTATCCAGAGTGTAACAGGAGCACAGTATCATGAATCAAAAATGCCACAAACCGTTCAGCCACTTATATCAGGAGTCACTTAATATTTCAGTATCTGATACTTCCTTCTTTCCCTCCAAAACCCACCTGAGAAATCATCTTAACTACAGAGAGCCTTTATAACCACGTGGACCTCGGTGGGAGCTTCAGAGAGAAATCTGTCCATTCATGAAAAGTGCAGGGCCAGCCAGACTCGGCCAGACCGGCCCTTCAGGGACACCCGCTGTTTGACTTGGCTCAGGATTGGGCCTGGGTACAGGGCTACAGTTGTCTGTAGCCGCAGGCTGCAGAGCTGCAGGTATTTCCTGACTAAATTTCTCTGTCATACTGTTTGCAGTTGTATTTCGAAGGACTGCATGGGAAGTTTAGAGAGAGAACATGGATAAAAACTCATTAGGTGCTGTAGTGGAAAGACACAAATACAACCACAGAGATCTAATTTTCTATATTTAATTTCTATTTCAGTTCAAGAGCATTGCTAAAAGCTAAAAGGAAATTAAAAACTCTTAGGCTTTCTTTCCTTTAACCCAACTTCCATGTCCTATTTTTTTGCAACCATATAAGCATTATATTTTCTGTCTTTATCTGAATGCACTAAACCCCACGAATCTCATCTTTTCTCAATTTCCTCTGTTTTTCTTCCACGACGGCCCAGATGTTTCTCCTCTCTGCCCGCATTTTAGTTCAGTTTAGCATCAATATTCAGCAAGGACGTCTGCTCGTAGCAGGCCATCATCGCACGAACGTCTTCCACCATTATGTTAATGCGCATAGACACTTAGAAAGATGCACCTGCAAGCACCTGTGCACACACACAAACACACACTTACACTGAAAAAAAGAGAGATGAGTGATGTCTTTGTAGCATTTTCCCGGCTGTATTCTCTGTGTCACTTTGGCCCCTTTTCAAATGATCCACTGGGATTAATAAATGTAATTT
Source organism: Sciaenops ocellatus (assembly GCA_033000465.1). Classification (NCBI taxonomy): domain Eukaryota; kingdom Metazoa; phylum Chordata; class Actinopteri; family Sciaenidae; genus Sciaenops; species Sciaenops ocellatus. The sequence goes on from CP136868.1 coordinate 5,945,464, forward strand.
TCTCACATTAACTTCCACCTATTCATACATAATGAGCCAAAGCACAACAGTGGTTAAAGCAGTGCTTCTGTCCACTGGGTATCATTTAAGTCACAGCAGGAGTTGGTAATTGACTATTGTTCCAGAGTGGTAAACACACACACACACACACACACACACACACACTCCTTTTTCTCAGCCTCTCTTCTGCGATGAGTAATTCCACCACATCAAGTACGGTTAAGAAATGGGACGGCTGTCCCGGCAAACTTTTCACGCCTGGTGAATCATCTTTAAACAGCACATCACAGTGCATTCAGACGTGTGGCCAAACCTCAGAGAGATCTGCCTTTAAATTTGAATATTATTGGTCATGTTTGTCTCATATTTTTCCTTCTTTGTGAATGACTTAGGAAATAGATACACTTTGATCATTTCCCCTGCATGCCCTCTATTTCCTTCCTCTCTTTCTGTACCCCGGCTACCACACTTTGTCTCTCCCTCTTCTTCGTCTTCGTCTTCGTCTTCTTCTTTCGTGGCTGCCTCTGCTTCTGATTTAAACATGCAGCAGGGGGTTGTGGGTAGAGACTCACGCTGTGAAGGATCTCTCTCTGACTCAGGGAGAGCTGAAGGTCAAACACACTCATGATCAGAACCACAGGATGACACTGAAGAGGTGGAATATAAAGAGTAAAGGGATGAAAGCCACGAGAGATAAGTTATATTTTCTCAGCGGCGTTTCCAGGGTAGCTCAGTGCACGGCAAAGATTTGCCTGATATTACAGCTTCTACATACATGAACAAATATGTTACATGATAGCTGCCATATAGAGAGCTCTGCAATATGGTGGAGCTACCAACAACAACTTCTGTCATCATCACAACTTAATTTTTGTTTTGTCCGCCTGGTTTGTGTTTTCTCTTTCTCTTCTTAATTAGACAGACCCTTGACTGACAAAGCAAACAGAACAAGAACAAGAGCACGAACAAGAGAAAATCATCTGTTTCTTTGAATGGAAAACTCCTGGAGCCCAGATGAAGGGGTGTTTTTTTTTTTTCCTTTTTCTCCTTTGCAATTTTTGTTGGAAGCATTTGCATATTTCAAAAGTCTACCAAAGAAAATAGCCCAGGGGCAGAAATGGCCGATCTGCATATTGAAGACTCAACAGAGGGCGAAGAGTGGGAGAGAGAGAGAGAGGGAGAGAGAGAGGGAGAGTCTCTGTAAATGATTTGAAGATTTAAAAGAAACAACAATGACAATTAGCTGATGGTGCCATGCTTATTATGCCAGATTAATTGCAGCATTCACTTCAAGTAAAACTGATTATTTGCTTAGTTGTCAAGCAGTTTCATGGAGAGGGAGAGAGAGAGAGAGGGAGGGAGGGAGGGAGGGAGGGAGCAGAGGAGAAAAATGTGCATCATAAGAAGGCCTCTTCACCCAGCTTCCTTCATGAATAACAAATAGAGGACCCGGTGCTGTGACCAGCCAGCACAACACATGAAAAACATTACTGCATTCCCCGACTCGTCTGGTTTTCTCTACATTGTGCTCGTAGGCTGGAAACGTGAAACACTGTGGTGCTTTTGTACGGCTCCTCTGTTTTTGCTGTGTTTTACCGAACAGGGCTCAACGATAAACAAGTTTTATAGACTGTGGATTAAATAATTACATGTATTTTTACGGTTATTAATTGTGAAGAGCTGCAGTTCATAACTTTTGAGTTACTGCCTCCTCCCACATTAGTTATAAACAAATGGTTATTACAATAATCAGTCAGCAGTTGTTAATGTGAGGTGTATAAATTGCACCTAATGGCCTTGATAATTTTTAATAAATCATGCGTTCATGCTATTTATTCATTTATTAATAGATATATTGATGATGGAGTTGTCTGTGGGAGACAGGAGCTGCTGTCGCTTGAGTAAAACCTTTACAATTGTGATATCTCATGTTATTTATGTCATGACATGATGCAGATTCCTGTACGAGCTCAATGTTCTCACTTGTTATGTATTGTCTGTATCATTATGAATTGTTAAAACCACAAAGACAAACATAACTCTCAGAATATGTTGGACAGAAAGCATGAAAACATGAAGAAAACTGGGGTTAGGATTAGGGATTAGAACCCTAACCCGACTTAAAAAATGAACCAAACAAACTAAATCATTTCATTTGACTTTGCTGGTGCATGAAAAGTTACTTTGTCTTTTCAGCTCGTTGGGAAGACCGAAGGAAAGTTTGATCACTCTCCGTCTGAAGAAAGGCTGCAGAGCATCTGGAACAAAATGAGTTTATTAAAGTTATTAACATTCACAACTTGTGTTTCTGTAAAGACCCTTTAATTAATGACATGTTAACATTTATATAAAGTGTTTTATTGGATAAGAAGACACCAGTTAAAGACTGTCAACTCACATGTTGTTAAATTAACATTTAAAAACTGATCTGTTTAAAAATAGTTTGAACTTTTTTTAAACCCTTCATTAATTGTGTCTTGTACTTGGTTGATATTGGACATTAAATGACTAATTTCTTGTGCTGCTCTAAAGTTAAAAGAAAACAATCCCAGTGTTTAGATATAGCAGATTATTAGGCTGTGATGTTACCTTTAGTTGAGCTGAGCCTCATGTAAGAGGGTGTCATTGTGCTCCCTCCTGGATGAACCCACCACCCTGCCTGCCCCCTCCCAAAAATAGGTCGCTGAACCCTTGAAGGAACATTGCAGAACAGCCAGACTAGTTTCCATGGTGATTTTTTTGAGAGATTAAACAATTTTGACAAAACAATCCCATAAAAATGATACCTCAACTGTTTTTTAGGAGTGATTCTATATCTAGATTACTCAGTGAGTCTATTATGACCTTTTAATCTCCCATAGAGACTCTAACAGCTAAAAGCAGGCTTCTGGATGTCTACTACTATCTACCTTTGCTGATAAATCATATCCCTTATTTTCTATGGCTACAACATGTTAATACTTTTGTCTAAAATCTGATGCATGTAAAGGTAATTTGGAGCACGATAACTGAACATAATGGGTAGGTTTATTTAAATGTTATGATAACGGAAAAAAACGCACTTTATGTTGCAAGTTGAGCAAACAGGCTTACATTTTTCATGTTTATTTATTTATTTTACCTCCTGGATAACATCCAAGACAAATCCGCTGCAAAAAAATCATAAATTAGCACATTTATTGGGCTGCACCTGGCTCTCTCCTCTAGTCACACACACACACAAAAAAAACTTCATGCCTTACTCTCTGACGGCCTTTAAATCTAAGGCAGAAAAATTCCGCATGACACGTTTATTTAAGAGTCCATCCATAAACTGACCCAGCATGGAAACATCTCAGGAGAACCGTGTTTTTTTTTTTTTTTTTTGTGAAAATGGAAAAATCAAATTGTTGGCTGATTTTTTTTTTGTGCACCTTCAGCACTCAGCAGTGTGGCGCGTCACGCCACGGTGGCCTTTTCCTTTACCATATGAAAGGAAGAGCGCATTAAGATGCAAGAGGCGTTTAAACCCCCTGTGTGCCCAAAGTCGACTTGAGTATCTTTGACTCAGGCCTCGGCTGCTCTGCGTGATCAGAGAAGAGTATATACGGTACTATTTTGTCTGTCTTTTGTCTTTATAACCTCAGAATCTATTAAAGGTGTATAAGTAATGCTAATTCTAATAATCTTTGTGAATCTACATTTCTATATTTGATATTTTAAGAAGTTTTATTCATTTTTTCTCTGTCTCTCCAGATGATTCATGCAGACTTTGCGCGCCCTCAAGGACACAGCCGGACTCTTCTGTGTCTTTGTCCCTTTTTTAAAAAATATTTTCTATCATGTTGCTTTTTTTTCTCCCCTGCAGCAACAACTTTGTGCACCCGAGGCTGAGACTGAGACACACAACTCCTCTCCTGGCTGTGCGTCCAATCAGCGGGAGCTCTGCAGAGCCTTTCTGTTGTAATTGGATGGAGATTGGAAAGGAATACGCAGCCTTGGCACAACGTAAACACATGCTCGTCTCCTTCGCTCAGTAGAGGACGCACTGAAAATAACAGATGGAGTGAATGAAAACTATACCGAGAGAGGACCGGAGAGTGTCTTTATCATTCAGCTTTAAAACGTTTAGATCATAGAAACGTGTCATTGAGTGCGCGGGTCTAACAGATCTTCAGTTTGTTTTTTCCAAATCGGGTCTGTGGATTACGCACGGCGCAGCTCCCGGGACAGAGAAAAGTTTTGTTTTGTTGCACAGGATTTCTAAGAAAGATCTCAGCGCGCACAAACTGCTATATAACTAAAATTATCACCTGAGCCTCTATGGAGTGATTTCACCTCTTTTTTCCACCAATAGCGCAACAGTTTCGCTCATGCTGAGATAAACTGAGTTTATTTATGGATTAGAATAAACGAGGACTGCACAAAAACACCAGAAGAGAGACATATATCTTATTATATATGCTTTGGGGGATGGCAACAGCTACCTCGAGTCCATACCTAGCCAGCAGCAGGATTTTATCCGGCCCGGCTCTTCACTCTGATCGGAGGGGTGGTGGCATGCAGCCGGGCGGCCCCGCTGTGACCACGGTGTCTAGTGGATACAGAGTGGACCCTTCGGTAAAGATGGTGCAGAGTGACTTCATGCAGGGAGCCATGGTGGCGAGCAACGGGGGCCACATGCTAAGCCATGCCCACCAGTGGGTGACATCGCTGCCTCACGCAGCAGCCGCAGCAGCCGCGGCCGCGGTGGCAGCAGTCGAGGCCAGCTCTCAGTGGCCCCCCAGCTCCCAGCCGCAGGATGTAAAGAGAAACGCCGGCAGAGAGGACCTCCACTCAGGCTCCGCTCTGCACCACAGGTCCCCACATCTGGGACCCCATCAGACGCACACGGGAGGTTGGGGAGGCACCGCAGCCCACATCAGCATCACCGAGGGGCAGCAGCAACAGCAGCAGCAGCAGCAGCAGCAGCAGCAACAGTCTCTCATTTACTCGCAGCCCGGTGGGTTTACAGTCAACGGGATGCTCAGCTCGCACGCGGGTCAGAGCCTCATGCATCCGGGGTTGGTGCGCGGAGAGTCCCCGGAATTGGACCACAGCAGCCACCATCATCACCATCACCACCACAATCACCACACGCACCATCACCCGCACCACGGCGTGAGCCACGAACCGCACTCAGACGAGGACACCCCGACGTCCGACGACTTGGAGCATTTCGCCAAACAGTTCAAACAGCGGCGGATCAAGCTGGGTTTCACCCAGGCAGACGTGGGCTTAGCTTTGGGCACCCTGTACGGCAACGTGTTCTCACAGACCACCATCTGCAGGTTTGAAGCGCTTCAGCTGAGCTTCAAGAACATGTGCAAGCTGAAGCCTCTGCTGAACAAGTGGCTGGAGGAGGCCGATTCCACCACCGGGAGCCCGACCAGTATCGATAAAATCGCCACCCAGGGCAGGAAGAGGAAAAAGCGCACATCCATCGAGGTGAGCGTAAAAGGCGCGCTGGAGAGCCACTTCCTCAAGTGTCCGAAACCCTCCGCGCAGGAGATCAACTCTCTGGCGGACACTCTGCAGCTGGAGAAAGAGGTGGTCAGGGTCTGGTTCTGCAACCGCAGGCAGAAAGAGAAGCGCATGACGCCTCCTGGACTGCCACGCACCCCGGAGGACGCGTATTCACAGGTGGGCAGCATGGGACCTGACACACCGTCACCCTCCTTAGACTGCAAGAGGATGTACAGCGACACGTGAAACAAGAAATCTGAACAAAGTGTTTGAATAACTTTTTTCTTTTTAGAGGAAATATTTCATGTTTCTCTAAATGATGAACTTTTCTTACAGCTTCCCATGTTCTTTGCTCCACAATAATAACGCTATCCAGTGTGTGTGTCTACTTTTACGCATCGCCGGGTATTTTTCTGCACTTTGAATCAACTTTTGGGGCATAAAAGCTTGAAAAAATCTGACTAGAAAATGATTTAAAGTCTTCAAAAAAAGAGCCCAGAGGATGAACATTTTATCAATTTGATACCAAGAAGTTTAAACTAACAAAAAAGTTACTTTATCTCTGTAACGTTTCAAATAAAAGTTCCCGTGTAATGCTGCAGGGTTAGATGTCCCACAGGCTAGACTTGGGCTGTAGCCTCCTTTTTTTTTCTTAAAAAAATGATTTAATGTGCTTTATTCAGCGTTAAGTTGTTTCTAATGAGCAATAATTTATCTTCCTTCAAACGTGTCTCTCACTTTTTGTGTTGTGTGTCCGTGGATTTCTGTTGTGGCACAGTTTGGTCAAAGAGCGATTTGAAATAATCCCAGTTTGGTGTTTTCTTTCATAGGAAACTTTTATTAGCAACCACATTCCTTTAAGTTTCTTAACAAGTAAGAAGTCTGCTGTGTATTCCTGTGTGATGATTTGTACTATTTATTTTTTCCACTGTGTTTATTTTCATGGAATAGACTAATTATTTAATAAATCTGACATAAGGAAAGAAGTGTGTTAATATATGGCCATCATTATTAACACACACACACACACACACCTTCCCAGTGAAATACACTTAGTCTGCTGCTTTTATATTGTCAAATAAGACCAACATTTCTGTCTTTCATTAAAATCACAGCTAATATACAGATATTTTCTTATAAATGATATAAATACATTAGTAAGTCATACAATTAAAGTATTTTAGAAACATATTCAAGTTATTCTGCCTGGGCTTCTAGAACTGCGATGAATTGTTGATTAATCAAGATGAGAAATTTGAGAAATTGGCTGGTCACCTGTCAAAACATTTTTAATAATCGATCAGTTGTTTTAGTCTTTTTTTTTTTTAAGTAAAACTTCAAAATTTGCAGCTTTGCTCATCCCAGCATCTTCGCTGTGTTCATTTGACGCTTTTATTTGCCATATATGATAATAAACTAAGATTTGTGCAGGGTGTACCCCGCCTCGTGCAGCTTTAAGTCAGCTGGGATAGGCTCCAGTCCCCACCGTGACCCTGATCAGATTAAGCGGTTACAGAAAATGGATGGAGGGATAATAAACTGAATAAGATTTGGATTGTTGTTAAAACACAACAAGCTGTTTGAATGCATCTTCTTCTGCTGTGTGAATTTATAAGTCATCTCTTTAATTTTAACAGTTTTCAGACAGAAATAATTTGACAGATTCATCAAAATATTCATCAGCTGCAACCCTAGCAGCTTCATTAAGTTATTACCATTTATACTGTATCATAAATCAAAATAATCTGTCACCAGTCAACACCACATCCCAGTTTTTATGCCTCCTAGTTGTGTTTACGCGATTGAAACTGATTGACCTCATCACGTATGTCTGTTCTTGGAGTTTGCCTCCACATTTTTGTGTGTTATGTACCCGCATATCAGTCCAGCCACATACAGTACATCCTGTGGCAGTGATACGGACTGCAGCTCCGTGGAAAGCAGCCAAATGGAGGTCGGCTATCCCAGCTGGCAGTTCACCTCGGCAGCGGTTGCCAAGGTGACGGTGAGATGGAGTGACACGAGGCAGCGGATCTTTTGCCACAGATGATGGGTTTGGCAGATAGACGGCGAGAAGCTGGAGAGACGCTGGCTCTGGAAAACAATCTGTGTTTCCTCTGTTTGTCTGTCCCTCTCTGATCCACACACACATACACGAGCTGACGTTTCTTTCAAATACCTCATCGATAATAAAGAAAAAAAAAAAAAGACAAGGAGGTTGGAGTGGAACTTGGAGGGAGGTCAAAGGTCTGCTGGGAGAGAAGCTGCCAAACGAGAGAGAACACTGAGGAATAAACACAAACCTGAAAGTTAATGCATTACTGCAAATGTTACACTTTTAATTACAGTTTGAGTGAGCTATGTTCTTTTTCTTCACTGCACGTCTCCCAGAAGCTGACACTGAAAACAAACAAGTTTATGTGACTCTTGAGGTAATAATTTCCATTTTTGGGGTAATATGAGTCCTAACAATGCCAATACTAAAACAAATCGTACTTTTTCCGGTAAAACACACACACGGACAGGCGCATAAATATGTCAAAAAGTGTGCAAGGTGTGCCTGTGTGTCCTCGGTGAACATTGGCAGGATTTAGGGGAAAGGGAAAGTCTGGCCTTGTGGGTTATAAATAGCAGTCCGCTGGTATGAATGGGTGGTTTGAACGGGCTTTTTACATGTCAGCCTGTCCAGCCTTCATCACTGCTGGTCAATTTTCAATCCATTAATAGGCTGAAGGAAGATGAGAAGATGTTGATGGTACTTCACTCTCTTATGATGCCAATAACCCAAGAAAGTAGAGACATTAGACACAAGTTTTTCTGTTTTTCACTTTAACTTTCTGAAAAATACGAGAAGATTTTATCATTGGGCAGATAAAATCCTGTCAAATCCATTTTGGTGAACTCAGAAATGACATTTTTCAGAGACAATGATTTCACCAGATAGAGATGATATTGAAAAATGTCCTCACTGACTTTTATTGACTTATTACAATCATGTAAAACAGCTAAAAACACGTACACACACACACACACCTCTGTCATGAAAACTTCTGCATGCTCTCAGCTGTCACCCTACAGAGGTGAAGGTACCGCAGACTCACTGTAATGCCTCTTAATATGATGTACTGTATTCCCCCCACCAAGCTGCAACACGCGGCCCGAGCTCTCTGATAAAAAATTGAGGCAGAATCTAAGCTCGCAGGATTGCTGTGTGATCCCCTCAAAGCTTAGCGATGTAAAGATGTGAGATAAGGCTGGAATTGAGGGATAAAAAAGCCCTTTAAAGGGGGTTTTGTCAACGCACAACGCTAGGTGTCTCCTCTGAATATTAATGCTGGGATCTGAAGGTACGAGCTGATGATGTTACAGTAACCTGAACCACAAACCCACCCACCCCCCTCCTCAATCAGCTCGTGTGTGCTTGTGATGACAGCACAATGTGTAGTGCCTGACAGTATGTGCTACTTAAATTTAGTAGTATTTATCACTGGAGTATTGTTGCATCACTGAAAGAGGGTTTGATACACACACTAAGGATGTTATTACTTTCTGTTAAACATAATTGCTCATAATTGCTCTTAAAGCCTTGTTCGGAGGCACTTTACATAAAGCAATTATTGCATGATAATCCCCCCCTTTCACTGCTTGTTGTTTGTGTGTCACAGTTTGGCCTGCTGCAGACACAAAACTGCACCAATTCAAAGAATCATTTCACAACAGCAAAGTTTTAATCTACAGCTATTTCACACTGGGTTGCACATTATCAGTCCCCACTGTTTGGTGTTAATTATTTTCACATGGCAGAGATTGGTTAACCACTAAAGTCTAACACTGATTAACACACTGTGTGGCTTACTCAGTTTGAAAACTCATGACACACACATGACTCCCCACCTGGAGTCTTAGCCTCGGATAAAAGTTCCTCTAAGGTGTTTGTAATGTCAATTTATTTGTGTGTGAATCTATTAATAAAATGTAACACAAACACTGTCTGTACAAGACTCAGTCAATATTGTTACTTCTCCTCTGAATATTCAGATTTAGTGGCGAACATTTTTCACTTTGCCTGTGTTTGCTTTTCTTTTTTTTCTTTTTGGTGAATGATGGAGTACCAAAGTCTCTCCATCAGGAAGAAATTAAAGCAAACATCTGTGGAATAATGGACAGGGAAATGAATTCTCTCACTAGCAAGCTTGTTGTGTGTGGGTGCCACTGAACGTGACGAGCATGCATGTGCCAGACCGGTGGAGTGGAACTCGTTTGATGGGCATGTTCAACACATGGGCACGATGCCAATTTAGACAAGCATGCCCATGAAAAGAATCTCTGGCTGCATGCTAAGTGTGTGAATGTAACCGTGTGTGAAGACTGAGAATACGACACTTTTTATTATATGAGATCATAAATGAATTACAATTGAGTTACCTTCAGAAAAATCTGTCTGTGCATGTTATTCTGCACATCTGGACTCTCACTAACATCATTCATGTGTCCACAAAATACAATATGAGAGTTTCATCAGTGAAGTCAAAGATGTTTCTGTAGAATTATTATGTAGCTCTAAGAAGAAGTGTTGCAGCTTTAAAAAAGTCTGAATATTAACAATAATAACTTTACATACCTACGAAAATCTGAACATACCAACACAGAAATGTCTCTCTGCTGCAACAACTAGAGATAGATGTGAGGTACAATGCTGCCATCTCCTGCACAACATAATTAATGCATGTTTCTGAATTTTTACGGTGCAAAAAGACAATGATCCAATGGCAAATAAAAAGAAAGATCCCAAAATACTATTAAACAAAAATGTAATATTTTCAATTAGAGATAACTATAATAACATGTGAAACAATAAAGTCATTAAAGACTGAGTGAAAGTGAGTCTGTCAGTGAGTGAAGACCCCACATGAGTGTTGAATATTATATATTATTATATATAAATTATATATAAATATAATCTATTATACATAATATGTGTATATAAAAATATGATAAATTAAGAAGTATGTAAATGAGGGCTAAGTGAAAATTCGATGTTGTAAATGCCTTTAAATGTGCCCTTCATCTACTCTGATTGTCTTGTTTATATACTTTACTACAGGGTTCAGGTATAGAGCAAATATTATAAAATATTATATAATATGTCATAATGAGATTTTTTTTTTTTTGTTTGGTTGCTTGTTTTAGTCCAGAATATGAATATGTTAATATGACTATTTCATTGCTGTTGGTGAAGTTTTACAGTCAGTAATACAATATTGCCACATATTTTATTATATATATTACATATTATATATTATTTTTATATATGTGGTAAATTTGAAGGGTGAAATAAGTAGACCATTTATTCAGTCAGTTCTATTTTATATTATAATTATTATTTTTTGCTTTTTTTTTTTTGTTTTTTTGCATCTTGGCACAAAAAGAGTGACATGATATGGATAATCATTTATAAATAACATACCAATAAAACAGATTAAACAGTGTTATATTATATTATATTATATTATATTATATTATATTATATTATATATTATATTATACTCCACCTTCTAAATGAATGCATTTGCCGCATTGCTCCTTTAAATCAGTGACCACCTGCTCTTCTCGCGTCAGCATCATCCGCAGGCGGCACGATGGCGATCGATACGACAGTAAAATATTCAAAGTGGGACATTTAGAGAAAATCTCGACATGCACAGAGATAGAAACACGATCGTCGAGCACGCTGACTCGACGAGAGACAATCATGAAACCTGATATGAAACGTAACGTCAAGGTAGGGCTGTTTCTGTCCGGTTCATGCTTGAAGATGTGTTGCTTTGTTGCTTTAATCCCCCCACTCGTTGCTTACATGATAATCTGTCATTCGGTGTTTGATGCCTGTGATGTATACTGAGATTTTTTGTGCATGGACTGATGCAGACAGGCTGACACTAACAGAGAAACACTCATATGGAAATGTGAGGACACACTGTACAGGCTCAGCGGTGTAGCTATGCAAAAACTCTTTATTATCACTGGATGGATGAAAGCTATGGATTATGAATACACAGAAAAAATATCTGTCTATCACTGTAAAACATCAGCATAACCTTCTAAATTTAACACTTTCTCCTCAAGTCTAACATGAAAACAAAGAAATGAGCAGAGGCCTATTTTAATTAATCTTTCTCATAAGATTTTATTTTTTCCTGCGTCTGTTTGATTCATCACACCAGTCTCTTGTCACCTTTTGAATCAGTCCTTGAGCAGCTGAGTTAAAAAAAAACAAAAAAAAAAAACACCTGTTTTTGTTGAAATAAGCTGCTAGGAGCCCCCTGCAGGGCGAGTCACCTCATTATCTTCTTTACATGATTTGCATTTTAAAATTCAGATGTGACAAAGTTCAAATTTTTAATCATTTTATTGCCATGTAGTCTGCACAGTCCTATTATTTCTTATTTACTACCTCAAGCTTTGTTCTTATTTTTGTTTTTTTTCTCTAATTACCTGATTTATTTCCCACATTTGCCCTAATAAATAAATCCCTGTATTAGCAGGCTACCTGTATTATTCCGTAGGGTACTCGTTGTATTGTTTATCACCTGCTTGTCTGAGTTAGTGAGACATCTTTGCTCACATGTTTGTTACATGAAGTCCTGAAAAAAAGTCCTGAGTTGCAAACTGTGATACAGAAAATATTTTGTCACGGGCGACTACAGGCTGCTTGTTGCCTTGAAACTGGTGACCTTGTTGCCTTGGCAACAACCAGCAACACTGTGCGGCGGCCTATGAAGGGTTTTGTGGAAGTATGTAGTCTTCGCTCACCTTTACCTCTGCATGAACCATCGTGTATTGAGAGAACACTACTGCTCTTGTTGTAGGTTACATCAAACGTGATGATGATGATATGTTTTGATTTTTACTATTAGCAGCAGATATTTTGCAGCGACAAAGACCTGTAGTTAAGCTGCTTCAGTTTCAGGGTCCTGGTGTCGTGCATATTGGCTCACTGTCACACTGGCGTGGCTTAAAATCTGAACAGAACAAATCCATCGATGATGTTATTCATAACGCCTACTACTCTGACACTCTAGGTGGTACCGCTGTAAGTTCACAGGACATTAAACATGGACGTTATGACCACTAACTGGTCTTCTTGTCTCGTAGCTCCGAAGTGCCAGTCGACCCACGAAGACCACGTCTGAGACCTGAACGCCAGAATGACCTCGACACGTCGTTAACGCTTGTGCTGTCCCACCAGCAGGAGCAGGAGGCAGAAACCATAGCAACAGACGTGTCGTGTGTGTGTGTGTGTGTTTGTGTGTGTGTGTGTGTGTTCTGAGGATGCCTCTCTGTTTTATCAAGGTTGCATCAGAGTCTGAGGCGTTACCCAAGAATCAGCTGCTGCTCAGTCTACTGAAGGCAACTGTACCACAGGTGTGTACTGTACTTTTTTGTAAATGTGTGTATTTCTATTCAGGTGTGAAACATCACACATACTGTGTGTGTGTGTGTGTGTGTGTGTGAGTGAGTGTTTGTATATGCGCCCTTGTGAATCTGTACAGCTCAGCTGTTAATCATTAACCTCATTCGAGCCGGTGAGCAGCCCATCTCTGTCCTGTGTGACTGTATCTCTCTCAGTATGGTGTGTCTGTGGGTTGATCCCATGGCTTACATAACTCCATCAGCATCATGAGGACGTCATTCCTCCTCTCACTGTTTCAAATTTGCAATTATCACTGACTAATAGATCACAGAGCAGCTGAACTCGTCTAATTATCGAATGAGACACTCAGTCAGTGTTTGCTGTAATTGAGACGTGTTTATGAGACTGACATCAGTGTAACGTTCCAGTTTCAGAGTGCAACACCTCTGACGGAAATATGGACAGCTGTACACGTGTATTTGTTTTGATTACATTACTTATAATCAAAAACTAGCCAGTTGACTTTGCTACTTTGCTAACAGCGAAACATCAAGCAAGGTCAACAGCACAAGACATAGCAGCCAGCTAATATTACTTACTAGTCTAACAGCAGTCCGCCCAGCTCAGCGTCTGTCTTTCAGCCTTTTATTTCACCAAGCTCTCACCAACGACTCAAAGTCAGTCCCAGATTTACTCTTGTCTGGCGGCTTCTTGCTCGGTTACTCTTTTTTTCCCTCTTCTTAGCTTCCTCTGTCAGCGTCACCTTCAGTCTTTTTGCCTCTTTTTTTCCTGCTTGCCCAGCTCTGGTTCTGGCACGACACCGGCTCCACTCCCTGTTAGCATTCACCCACACCTCTTCTTCTTCCCAGTGGTCCAAAATGTCTCTGGTGCAAAGACTAATACTCCTCTTGTGCACAGTTCGGCAGCCTGGCTAACAAACTGAGCTTACAGCAGCTACAGTTGGCAGCAGTTTACTTCACTGTCCATCAGGAAACTCTGTAAATCGCAGAAAGCTGAGGCTGAGCAGCCGGAGGACATCAGTGAGAAAACCAAAAAACATTTTCTCCATAAAATATGATCCAGTTTCACCAAAATCAGTGAAATAGTTGGTGGTGTGTGACTTCGTGCCGTAAAGCGTTACCCATAGTGTGAGAACAGACGAACAAATGAGACACCAAAAATGATTTTAAATCTGTTATTTTATGGAAGAAAAGTTATACAATGTTGCTTTAATTCACATCCATTAACATCATACATCACAGACCTTGTGAGATATCTTTCTCTGTTTCATGATGTTCTTGTCTTTCCATTTCAGATATTGCCATGGATGACCAGCTTCTGGAAGAGAACTTAACGTGTATGTCACAACAATAATCAAACATGCACCCTCTCACGAGCTGATACCCCCTGATCGAAGCTGCTATGGCTTTCTGCAATGAAAGCATGCTGGAGGAGTGTGCCTTCATGGAGCCGGACAAAGTGGAGGAAGCAGCAGAAGGCCTCCCGTCAGAAGCTGCGACGCCCGCCATATCAGTCACTCTGCGTGTGACCCTGGCAGCCATAATGATCTTCATGATCACTATTGGTTTCCTCGGCAACGCGATCGTGTGTCTGATTGTTTACCAGAAGCCTGCCATGCGTTCCGCTATCAATCTCCTCCTCGCCACGTTGGCCTTTTCGGACATAATGCTCTCTCTGCTCTGCATGCCCTTCACTGCAGTCACCGTGGCGACTGCTGACTGGAGCTTTGGGAGCGGCTTCTGCAGAGCGTCCATCATGCTGTACTGGCTGTTCGTCCTGGAGGGGGTGTCCATACTCCTCATAATCAGCGTGGACCGTTTCCTCATCATTGTGCAGCGGCAGGACAAGTTGACCCCGCACAGAGCTAAACTGTTGATCGCAGGCTCGTGGGTGCTGAGCCTGTGCGTGTCTCTGCCGTCTGTAGTCGGGTGGAGGACAGGTGCGGCAGGTATCGGGGGTTCCTGGGCGCCGCAGTGCGTGCTGGGATACAGTGATTCTCTGGCAGACCGTGGTTACACAGTGCTGTTGGCGGTCGCAGTTTTCTTTGTGCCGTTTGCTGTCATGCTGTACTCTTACATGTGCATCCTCAATACAGTGCGTCGCAACACCCTGCGCATCCACAACCACACCAGTGAGCATTCCTGCCTGCCAGCCCTCAACCAAGTCAGCAAAATGAGACTCACCGGGCTGCAGCGCCCGCCTCAGATCAAGGTGGACATGAGCTTCAAGACCAGAGCCTTCACCACCATCCTCATCCTCTTCGTCGGCTTCTCCGTGTGCTGGTTGCCGCACACGGTGGTCAGCCTGCTGGCCGTGTTCAGCCGGCAGTTCTACTACAGCTCCATCTTTTATCCAATCAGCATAGGCGCCCTGTGGCTCAGCTACCTGAAGACGGTGTTCAACCCTGTCATCTACTGCTGGAGGATCAGAAAATTCAGGGAGGCCTGTCAGGAGTTTATTCCCAAGAGCTGCAGACTGTGTCCCAAAGTGCCGGGCAGGAGCCGCAGGAGAGTGAGGCCCAGCAACATCTACGTTTGCAGCGAGACTCAGTCAGCCGTGTGAAACAAGGACGACCAGGCCATTGATGCACAAACCAGCAGCTTTTGACACTGGTACCAACTGTTTTTAACTTACTTTTCCTCATGATAAGCAATCAGAGGCGACTAAAGTTTACTTTAAAAGAATATGCTGGCTGTTGGCAAAATAATCTCACTGCAAGAATCTCAATTTTTATGCCAAGAGGGACGAGAAGTCTTTAAAGTGCTCAGAGAAATCAACATTTGAACAACTCCATCTGGAGGAAGATCGTGTATTACAATCAAAAGCTCCAGAATAGCTACTGAATCTTGTCGTGAGATTATTTTTGTCTGCTGCTTTCCAAGATCAACAACGAACCTTCAGTCTCAAGATATAGTTTAACTTTATGGCCAACGTTCATCTCCTCTATTGTCAGTTTACTTTTTATTTTTTCATAATTTGTATCATCAGTGTCATTCTGTTTCTTCAGACTGCCTCAGTTTTCAGTCTTTGAGTAGTAGTGGTGATAATAATGCTGTCATGTGACGAATTTCACACAAAAAAAAAACATGGTATACACGGTATTAATGTTCAGTGATGTTCTCAGAGTAAAGAAAACACATTTTAATGAAACACAACCTCCTATGAGTCGAAATGATTCTTCTCAAGTGTGTTAACAAAGAAGTGTGTCAGTTGTTGAGCTGTGAATGTTTACCTGATTGTATTATTGTGTCATGAATGACCAAACCGGGTAAATAAATGTAGTTTTTAAAAGAGTTTTGTATTGACAGACTGATGACAAACACGTTCTAGTCGGCTGCTCTCACAATGTACATAAACCACGTTGGTACATAATGGAAATAGGTTGCTGCGTTGCCGGGATACTAAACACATCCATTCACTGTGAGTGGATATATATCTACCCCACTGAGGACAACATACACAGCGGTTTGTTTATTGAATTTTATTAGATTAGGTAATCCCGCTGGAGGAGTGAAGTCTGCACGGAAACTGTAACTCATTTTTCTCCAAGGAACGCTGAGTGAACAAATTAAGTAACATTGAACATGTGGCATTTTAAATAAAGTACATTCATTTAGAGATATTTGTATAAATGTTATAAAGCTGAAAGCCCATCGACAATAACACTGCCACCCTCAAACAGCTAACTAGAAGTTGTGTTGCTGTACAGCACAAAACAGGAAGATGGTGCTGTTCTTTCACTGCAAATTAACTTGCCATGTTGTTTCACTTCATTCATTCTATTTAAATCATTAATCAAATGATGCTGATCGAGAAGTCTGAAAATGAAGTCCAGTAACAGCGGCACAGTTTTGTCGAAGAAGAAGAATGTGTGGTGGATGTTTATGATGTGGTAAATCACAAAAAACAAAAATTAAGACCATGTTGAGCTTCTTCAAATTAATGGCTGCTGGCAGCAAATAATGTTTTTTGATTATTAGATAATAAGCTGATTATTTCCCCCAATTAACTGTTTATGAAACGTCAAAATTCAGCCCAGATTTTCAGACCAACAGTCCCAAACCCAAAGATTTTTGGATTTATCATCACATAAAACAGAGAAAGGCAGCAAAGTCCTCCACTTTGCGGCATGTAAATTATCATGTTTTTGAAAATTTATAAATAAATTCATTATTAAATCTATTCATCGACTAATCATTTCAGCTCTAATATCATATTAACGTTTTAACGCACTGCACGAGTACAGTTTAATGGTTTTGACCTGAAACTCACATGATTCAGGGATTCATAATTATTTTCTGTGTCAGCTGACAATTTTATGTTCTGAACCTGCAGGAAAACAAGTAGCATTCAAATAAAATAGGCTGTAACTTACATGTTAGATGTTAACTTTCCTCCCTTTCTCAGTATATGTTAATTCTTTAATGTGAAAAGTAAAAGAGGAAGTAGTTTTCATTCATGTGGACACATACTGACATGAAATTTAAAGGAAAACTTGTAAGAAATATGTTGTAAAAGCTAAAGCTTCCTCCATATATAATAATGTATTTTAATTCTAATCTGAATGCCAAAAGGGTGCAAATGATTGCATGTTTCTGTATATATCAAATCAAACCCCCTTTCCACGTCTGCTTTGCGTCCTGAAGTTTAAAATAGGACACAAAACAGACGTGACAAACGCTATAAAACATGAATTTAGCCCCTACGAATTTACTCGAGTGCGAACATGTGACAACCAGTGCATGCTCTCTCTGTCTTAATCCAGATCTCATGGTTGCTTCTATATCACATTACTGTCCTAACTTAATCACTTGAAGTTGGATCCAGCAATTCATATAGTAACCGCAAAGACGTCAGGAGAAAGGACATTTTTGCTCAGATCCAAGGCCGCGATAGTTTCCCACAGTAGGCTCGACCGGTATAAACTCGGGAACTTCAGGGTTTTGGTTTGGAAAAAAGCTTCCATATAAATTTGGAAACTATGTTGGTCTAACGTCCCACGGCTGAGTTACATACATCTGCTGTTATTAAACACATTATTCCAGGACTGTAAAAATAAATTAGACTAAGTGTTGATAGTAGTAATTTAATAAATGTCTCCAGTTCCTTCCAACGAGAAATATGTGGATCCAATTTGTTCGGCAGCATGCTCATGCAGAAGACGTCTATTCTGTCTGCAAGTCAGGGCCAGTTTAATACAACACTTGAAGCCTCTGATCGAGTCTTCTTGTCTGCAGAACTTAAAATCCGAATAACTGGACTCGGGTTGAAGTCTTTTTTCCATTCATCTGACAGACTTCAGGTCTAACTACTGTGATGAATAATCTGGATCTCCATGAGGGGGCAATGCCCGCCTGTAGGTCCAATAGTTAAATCAGCTTGTGACTGAAAACAGTCCTGTATTCAATCACTAACAGGACGTCACTGAGACATGGAGACACATGACTTATTGAGACAAGTCTTTACAAACTGGAGGGCCTCTTTATTTTTATGACTTCTCTAAACTCATTAGTTGCTGTCAGCGATTATGATACGTTTGACGACAATTTCGGCTCCAGTTAAGACACAACTACAACGAGTATTCTGTTTCTTACAACCTAAAAAAATCAACTTGGTGTCACGTTAAAATAATTTTTAATTGGTGATTTTGCTTGGGTCTTATTTTTTTAAACAAACAACAGTATTATTCAGAGCCCTGTTAAGGTGTAGTCTGTAGAAACACGGTGTTTCAACATGGTGGCCTCCATGAAAGAGGACACGCTCCCACTGTAGATATGAAAGGATCATTTGTAAGTAACAAAAACAAAAAGATTCAGATTTTCAGGTGATTATACATGTATGAAAATATAGTTTTATGAATATTATAAACCATGTCTGCCTTATTCTGAAAATAAACCTTACACACTGGACCTTTAAATTTCAGTTGTAAGTCACAAACAGCGTAAAATGAGTGACTTCTTTAAAATAATATTAAATAAACAGTCTATTAGATTCAACATTTGTTTAAAAAGTAAGATAATATGTAGTAATTCTTGATAAAACATGAACTAAAGTATATTTTCATGTCGTCATGGTAACGTTCAGGTAACAGCTGGTCAACGTTCCAGTTTGTTATGACGCGGTGCATGTCGGGAAGTGTAGTGGTGAGCATCTAATATGGCGACCTCCACGGGACAGGGTGGACAGGCTGTCAGCAGCTCCAGTGTGGATCTGTTGCTTCACCCCGAGCTGCTGTCTCAAGAGTTCATGCAGTTAATCTTAAAGGAGGTGAGTTAGTGTGCAGAGAGGAGCGAGGTGAAGGAGGTGAAGTGTTATTTAATGCGGAGTAACGGAGGAAGGACGCCGTAATGTTAGCACACAGGCTAACAGCCAGCACAGGCTGTCAAACGTTTGTTGAATGTTTTTAAAGTGTTAGCTGACGGTTCTTTGTTGTCTGTAACCAGAAGCATGTCAGTACCGGAGACTGTGAAAGTCGGGACCGGCTCACGGAGCTGTACCTCCGGCATGTCATCCCGCTGCCGCAGAGGACTTTACCCAACAGCCGCTGGGGGAAGAGGATGGAGAGGAGCCGAGGGAGACAGAGCCCGGCCGGTCACAGGTCAGACAGGTAACCGCTGTGGAAGACCTCAAGATGAACCTCAGCACATGTTACATCACTGTGAGGTCAACACTTCACAGTCTGTCACAGGCAATTTAACATTAAAGTACATGCAGCAGGTTAGAGCAGGCTGTAAACAGTGGAAGAAATGTTCAGTATGTCAGGGTGGCTCAGTGGTAGTGTCTTCCACTAATCAGATGATCGGTTGTCCTCCAGTCTGCATGTCCAAGTGTCCTTGAACCCCAAATTACTCCTGAAGGCTGCACCATCGGCGTGTGAATGTGTATGAATGATTAGGTCCTAAAAACTGATGAGCTGTTGGCACCTTGCATGTCAGTGTATAAATGTGTGAATCGGTGGTCAGAAGACTAGAAAGTCACTATATAAGTACAGTCCAGTTACCGTTTACAATGTAGAAGTACTAATACCACACTTCTGTGAAGGTTCTCAGTCATCCAGGTTATCTTTCTTCAAAAAAAGGTTAAGTCTGGGGCAACTGGAGTCTGTGTATTTATACTAGGAAAGCTCGTAGATCAGCCCATTGTTCTGGTGAGACCTCAGGTGACCATCAACGACTCTGACAACAGTCGTCACACAGCAATGAGCACTAACGAACTAAGTGAACTAAGCTTCTAGGATGAGAGGCGAAACATCTTCACGGATCTAATAAACAGCCCAGTTGCCCCAGACTTAACCCTTTTTGACTGATATCACACTGTAAATAAAAGTACTCTCAAAAGTAAAAGTCCTGCATTGAAAATGTTACTTAAGTAAAGTATTTAAGTATTAAAAGTAATGAATGCAGTTGCAATTAAAGCCTTAGATTATTATTACACATGCATTAATGTGCGGGGAACATTTAAATGTTGTAACTGGTGGAGGTGGAGCTCATCTTTTTAACTATTTAGGACTGCAACTAATGATTATTTTCATTCTGGGTGAATCTGTTAATTATTTTCTCCACTAATCGATTCATTGTTTTTGAAAATTCAGATATGAATGATTGATATGATTTGTTGAGTCCAACCAATTATGATCTAAAAAAAACATTTATGTTTTGTAGTTTATAATTATGATTATCAAAGTTTTTACATGAATAAAAAGCTGATAACGGCATAAAAAGCCCCAAATAATGTAAAAAATGTGTGATCAGTGTGAAACATTAGTGAAACAGGAAAACAGAAACATAACTACAGGTTCGGGTGAGAGGTTTACAAGTGTGCGCCGTCACCAAAACAAGTGGCAAAAACCCTGCAGCACACAGGTGCGCTCTGCAGTTGACCTGCTCCGAGCAGGTGGGCGGCAGACGGCACAAAACAAGTCATTCTTGGCACCGGATTGTGAAGTGCACTGCTGGATTGGCAACGGCACAGCCTGTACCGTGTTCTTCCTTCCTCTGCAGCCTGCTGCGAGTCAGCAAAATACCAAACCGGTACAGGCGAGGTAATAAACTGTGTGTCAGCACCAAGCACCTGCTTGAAAATAAAACCCTCATTGTCAACATGAGTATAATTAACTGATCATTGTTGTTTGGTCCTTTCCAGTTCCAGTAACGACCACAACAGGAAAAGGCCTCTGATTGTGTTCGATGGCAGCTCCTCTCACTCTGGCCCACTAAAAGTAAAGAAACCGGAGGGAGCCACCGCGTCAACAGGAATCACCGACAGGTTAAAACCTCCCCCCGCTGCAAGCCTGTCCAACCCCATCCGCAGGCTGTCTGGAAACACGTCTTCCTCGTCCGTTGATCGCCGCACCGATACAGACACGAACCTCAAACGAGAAGCAAACAGCTCGGTAGGAACTTCACTGTGTGATTCAAAATCAATATTGTTCTGTTTCTTGTCTTTTACTGTATTGTTTGTGTTTTAATTGGGGTGGAAATCATGTAAGACTTTCACAATGCGGGCGATTCTTTGATATCCAATATATATTGAAGAAAACATACCTCTAAAACAACAGAAAAAAGTCCAATAAAAGCAGGAATTGGTCACAAACTAATTTCCTACATTATAATGTTTTTCAGTTTCAAAAGATTGCTAACAGACATCAAGTCAAGGTGGGAAAAGTCAGTTCGACCGCATTGTTTTGTCCTGGAATGAAACTTTATTTATTTTATTTTTATTGTTCCTGCCACTTGTGTCGAAAACGCTGCATCTCGGACGAAGAACAGTTGATTCATGAAGCTGAAATGTAGAGTCACGTATACGATACCTCCTCGTTAAACTACAAAAACCTGAATATGGCAGTAACTGCCTGCAGGGAGATCGCCAGTTTTTGCTGTTATTGCAATATCGTATGTCATTTCCAGTAAAGAAACATCTAATATTACAATATAAAATGTGTTTTATTAAAACTAAAATACAAACATAGAATATTTAACAGATTCAGCGTGACAGAGAGCGACTGATGTTACACAATGCAACCCGATGTTAAAATATCTATGTGTGGTTCAAATATTTTCAGTGTGTGCACAACAAAAAACTATCAATCACAAATTATCGTGAAATATCAATGGATCATTCACGCATTGCAGTATTTTATGTTTCATTGACCATTGTTTGTCTTCTATCTCGTCAGGATGAACTGAAGTCTCCAGAGGTGAAGAAAAAGATTCAGCATGTGACATGGCCCTGACCTCTGACCCGGATCACACACCTGATGGGAGCTCTGGCTCTGAAGGACAGTCCCCCCCCCCCCCGTCTCCCACCAAATGTTGTTCCTCACTGTCTGTGCTCTGCTCATCATAGTTATCCCACCAACACGACGACACAGCTCTTGTCCCGGTCTGAGAGCTGACGGGATGCGGCGGTGTCGACTTTGAAGTCACAAGCTTCTTTGTTGCTTTCCAACAACCTCAAGTGCCCTTACCATTAATGATCAGCAACTGTCCTCAAGTCCCACACATGGAGACCTTTTACAGGACAAAACAAGCAACATCTTTTGTTTTCTGACATAACATTCAAGGACAATACGGTTGTTGATGAGCTGTTTCTGTGCACGACTTAGTAAGAGGGCCCGCAGTATGACTCGATCGAAATGTTATAGACTCTCATCGGGATTGTGACTGTCAAAATGAAGGACAGATCTAAGAAGCATTGTGAACATGTTATCAGGCAAAACATTAAATATTTTAAAATATTCAGTTTTTCTCTGGTTTACCTTTTAAATAATACAAAAAACAGATTAGGCGGAAGCTCGTGTTCAAGTTTTAAACTGGTAGTGAGCGTCATTTTCGTTCTCCATGAACTCCATCCCACTGAGGCTTGTCTTCATTCAAACCTCAGTGATGTTTCACAAGTTATTTCTTATACAGTCACATCATAATCCGCTGCTAAATAACCGTTTTGACACAGAGGAATATGACGTTTTAATCATTTAGAAGGAAAAAGAAAGGAATATGAACTAAACCAAGAATATTGTGTTTTTGATATTTATTTGGAATTGTGGATAATTGACTTTTCTTTGAAATAAACGGAGACAGAGTTCATCAAAAACACACAGGAGCAAGATTCACAAAGCGTTTTGTCAAAACCATTGTCATGTTTGTACCAACAGTTTTTTAAAATAAATTGTCTCAATACAATGAATCATGAATGTTTGATTTAATTACAGTCGAAAGTTCAGCAGCTTTGTGACCCATGTTTCATATGCCGAGGTTTTAGCATATATGCGGTACTTAATTTTTTTTATCTTACTCTAATATTGTGGTAAAAAAATAATAAAGGAAATCTAAATTCTTCTTAAGATCTTTGACCGTTCAATCTGCGGTAACGTCAAAATAAATTTGTGTTTATTTCCTGCTCAAAAGTTGCCAGTAGAAACATTTTGACCCCCTTTATTTATCTTCATGTGATTTTAATGCACAGATACAATCATCAGCTATGAGAGTAAAGACACAATTTTAATAGATTTAATTGATAATAGCAGAACTCTTTCACAAAACCACTACTAATTACAGCACCAAGCTAGTCCATGCACAAAGCAGTAATTATTATTATTATTATTATTACACTTCAAAGTGGATAGTCTACATTAATATTGTAGACTTATTCGTACAGTGTCTATCTGCAAACATGTTGCTGTTTCATAAGCAAATATCTTTACAATCATGCCAACAGTTATTAGTAATGACTTTAACGTTTAACTTAAATAAATTCAAATAACACTGTTAGTTTGTATTTCATGGCATAAAACAATGTACATTCATGGTAATGCTAGGTAGTAAAGATGCTGTGTTCTGATAGTATTTATTGTATCTCTGTCGCTCCTCTATCATATCATTATCACATGTATCAGTCGGATCTCAGACTCAATTTAGATGTCCTTGCCGCACTCTGGGCACAGGATATCGTCGCGTTCGGTCAAGAAGCCACGACCGACCAGGGACACGGAGCACTTCTTGCAGTTGAAGCAGTCATTGTGCCACTGGCGCTCCTCGAAGGAAATGTACTTGCTGCCTCCGAGGCCTGAAAGTTACAAAGAACAAGTCCAAATCAAAAAAAAAACCAAAACATTACTATAAACATTTCTTTGACCAATAAATTGATAAATTGTGATTACCGCTAATAGGGGTGGTGCAGGAGGCGCACTTCTTGGCATAAAGGTTGCAGAAGCAGTTGAGACAATAGGCAAAGTCATCTCTAGAGGTGAACCTCTGGCCAGACAGCTGCTGCTTGCAGCTAGTGCACAGGAAGCAGTCCTTGTGCCAGGGCTGGTCATGGTAGGTCACCCCGCCAGTGGTGATAGGCTGAAAAAGAGGACATACACAAGTGAGTGACATACTGTCACAGCTTTTTGTTGCGTTTGAGGGAAAATGGAGAATAATTGAGTATTACTTCAGTTCAGTCAGTACCTTCTTGCAGTGCACACACTGCATGGCAAACTGCTTCTCATAGCAGGGCACGCAGAAGTTGTGGTTGTCCTTAGGGATGAAGCTCTTTGTGCCAATGGGCTGCTGGCATCTCTGGCAGGTGAAACAGGTCTCGTGCCAGCTGTTCCCCTTGTGCTCCATCTTCCTGGAGCCTTCAGGGGAAATATTAAGTAAGAGGATGGATGGAGTTAGTACAAAGAATGAAGAGGGGTGAAGAAAAATGGGTGTTTTGGAGTCAACAAACGAACATTTCAATATTATTTTGGGCTTTTAGAACAATTGGTCCAATTTATGGAGAAAAAACTTGAGCTAAACGTAGAATTAGTATCAATTCAGTGGACAGTAAAGCATATTTTTAGGATTTACTAAAATGAGGTGTGTTGTATTTCTTTCTTTTTAAGAACTGCCTGCACATGTAGTACTATTCTTGGATACACACTGTAAAATACAGAGATCATGTCATCATGTGGAATTGGGCTTGAGGCCTAAAGACACAGTTACAGTTTCTATTTATAGTGTGTTATCTGTCCAGCTCTATTTGCCTCTCTATCCACTGCTGTTGTACAAGAGAGATAGCCCTACATCTTCACTCACTATCTCAAAAATGTAGATTGGCTACATCATTTAAAGGTAGTTACTTTGTACATTATGCCCCAGAACCTCACTTGATATATGTTGGGGTGACAAGAGAGCAGTTTTTTGTGTTGGTATTGGCGTTTTTGTGGTACCTACCTGGCATGATGGTTTTCTTGCACTCATGGCACTTGGAGGAATACTCATTGGAGTAGCACTCAGTGCAGAGGAGCTGCTCATCCTTGGTGGAGAAGGGCTTGTCCACCAGCGAGCGCTTGCACTGGAAGCACATGAAGCAGTCCTCGTGCCAGTGACGGTCCTTGTAGGACAGATCCTACGAGAGCGGCAAGGCGGAGGACCGTTAGAGCTCGGACAGAAACCCACAGAACGAGGGACATGTTGGGGCTTGGATGTGACAGCTCTTACCCTGGTGTTGCAGCCAATTGGCTTCTTGCATTCCTCGCAGGTGTTGGAGTACAGGCTTTCATAACATTTCACACAGTAGGGATTCTCCTCTCTGAGAACATACTTCTTCCCAAACAGGGACTCCTTGCAGTAGTGGCAGTCGTAGCGCTCGGTCATTTTGACTCACCTGAGAGAGAGGGAAAGACACAAAGACACAGGAAGTGTAAAAAATAAGTGACTTCATGCAAACAGCAGCTGGAAGCTGAGTAGTTACCACAGTTATCTTTACATATGAAATATTGTATCACTTAAATAACATTAGGTTTGTCTTTTAGAGATCATCACCCCATGGAATAAATGCTTTCTAGGAAACTTTATCAAGATCCTTCACATTACAGCCTTTTTCCATGTTGCATTTTTCCGCTTTCATCTCTCCGTCCAGTCTCTCAGCGGCCCTTCATTTTGTTCTCTGTGTCAGGACTAGAAGGTGACAAATGAGGAGTATATAAATAACCTCTATCAGTCCTGCTTAGAGACAGTCAACAGTCAACTTTTGCCCTGTTGCATACCAACGCCCGCCAATGCCACTCTACACTGACCCATCCATCACCTCACCGTCCAGCTGTCAGCACCAGAGCACCGTATCCCCCCTTGTCATCATGCTCGTGTGTACGTGAGCGAGGGTGTGTGCCAGTGTATAAGTGGGCTTGAATGGCACTTGTAATAATGGCTGCTTACAATCTGCAGCTGTTTGTGGTCGGCCTGTTAAGACCTCTGGTTATCCCACCTGTGTTCAAATACTCCTACTCTCTGCTGACCGAGGATGGTGTAGGATTGTGAGTGTTTGCCACACACATACTCTGTCATTCATGTGACTATTTGTCCGTAGATTCCTCAAATCTCTGTCCATAAAATGAGGTTAAGAAATAAGTTCCCTCCCCCTTAAATATTCCTCCCTGACCACCATTTCTGCATTATTTAATTTTCTGTTTTTAATTCATCTTCTCTTGCTGTTTTATTGTCCTTCTCAGACCTTCTTACCCTTTATCTATTTGTGCTCACATCTGTATACCCACCTCAGCGGTCCGACACGAGACCTGCGAGTGATTTGTGACGTTCCTGACATTCAAGTATCTTTTATCTGGCTGAAGCTGAGACGTTTAATCTGCCTGTCCTTTCTGCTCCGAGTCACTCTCAACCCCTCCCACATTCCCTCATTGTCTCTCGCTCTCACCATGACTCACCTAGCTTATATAAGGATTTATCTGACTCCTAAAAATAAAAAAAGGATAATCTGAGCTGACACAAATAAAACCTTCAGCTATTCAGACATGTCATGCAGCTGTTTCCCCCCACAGCTTCGGGGCTCTCTTTTGTCTGCGGCCCATCTGGGAGTCTCTCAGTGTAAATCACTTGATGCCAAACTGATCTACGGCCAGTTGGCAAGTTGTTTGACCACCGTGCAGCCTGGTCTATCCCCTGAACGTTCCACTACGTCTTCACCCAGACTATCAGCTCTCAATTTGGGTCATTATTTTCCAGTTTCTGCAGGAAAGTTTAGTTTTTAATACTCATCTGCTCAAGAAACCCTGCAACATTCATAATTCCAGAGAGAAAACACTGTCTTTAAAATGTTATCCAACAATCTAAAGAAATGCAAACCATAAACAAGTACTTTCTCTTCCAAAGAAACAATTCTGGGGGAATTCTCGACCAATTCAATAAGTACGAACAACAGCCTCCATGCATAGATTTGTAAGTGGATAATGGAATAAATCGATTTAAACTGTAAACTGAGAATGTTCCTATTAAATCCAGAATTGCAATCCAAACTCAAAGTAAATGCAACATAAATAAAAGTTTGTAGCTCAATCTGAGGCCTCCACCAACTGTAAAACACAAACATGTATATATGCTGCACTATATACTATATTCATCAACTATGCAGAGATCTTTTCAGATCTTTTTATTAGCAGGTACTTTCTTTTCTGCATTTTTTCACCCAAAAGTGTGACTACAAGATTTCCTACTGATTTTGATCACACCAAAATGCTGTGAAGTGCGTCAAATGCTGTAAAAACCACAAAAAAAAAAGCAAAAGCAAAAGAAAGAATAGACCAGTTTGCCAAAATAAAAGTTATCACTGTGAAAGTGAGGAGCAGATTTTATCAACACAGTTTTGCTGAAGGGAAGTGTGAGCTTGATAAGAAGGAAGGGAGAAAAGAAAGGGTGGAAAATCAGCTCATCTTTTTGGACAAAAAAAAAGAAAAAAAGATAATAAAACGATTTAATAAAAGAAGGATGAGACAAGCTCTGTCTCGGAAAAGTGGGGTAAGAGAAGAGGCGGTTAAATAGTGAAGGGACTGTGCGGGTGGGAGGAAAAAAAAGAGAGAACATGAGGCAGGCAGGTGGGAAGGCAGGTAGGAGGATGCCAGGGGCCACAGTGAGCAGCTGTGTCCCAGAGAATGGAAGACATGGATGGAGACCGGTGAAAGGACAAATGGGTGGAAAGATGGACGAGTGAATGGATGGATAGTGGAGCAGCTGAACAGAGTTGGGTCTTACCTTCCTATCTGAGGAGTGTGTGCCTGTGCGGAGTCTGGGGCAGACTGAAAGAGGAGGCTACGGGTCAGCTGTAGTTAATCCTGATTGCATTACTCCACCCATCAGGGGCTAATTGAAAACAGGGGAGGGGAAACTCAGAGGGGGCAGCAAGCGAGGGGGCAGGGAATCTTTTTTCAGATGATCTATAAATACAGCGGCGCTTCACAGAGATAACCCCAAGGCCCCCTTTCACTTCGCTCGTTCAGTCACTGGTGAGACCGTGTGGCCTTTTAAGGTCACTCAGTTGCAAACTCGGTTGCTCACTTCAGTTTGTACTGCATCCATCTAATATTTTTGTTTCTCCCCACAACAGCCGTATCATATCATTCCTCCCTATCCCGCTTCAACTGCTGTTTTCTTAACTTGTGAGATATCTGTGGTTATCATTATCATAATATCGCATACACACACACATGCACACTGTTACATAATACAACAATCTTCCTTTGATACATGATGGAAAGGGTCAAATGTCAAAGATTGTTATCCGGTTACAGATTTGTTCCTATATGTGTCTCATCTGTCTCTACCTCCATATATTCCTCCTCACAGGAGACTACCCATTCAATCCCAAACCTCCCAACCTGTTGGGTACAGTATCCAGGCCCGGTACTGACAGACACCCGCATAGTTTCTAAGAAAATTATGGCACTATTTTCTGCAACCCAACACTCTCTTGTTCACACCGCTACACCTCCCTCCTGTCAACCGTCCAATGCTCTTCTCAGTTCTCCCTCTCTCTTTCTCTGAACCTGGTTTTCCTGACCCGGTGGTCCCTGGACGCTCACCAGCGAGAAAATGCGTCACTAGGTTCAAGGGTTCTATTTGTAGACCGCCATAAAGCGGTTGGTGCATCGCAAAGTGTTGTGTTTGGGCTGTGTCTATACATGTTGTTGTATCGTGTATAAAAAGAGATCTTTTTCAGCTAGCGGTCAGTCGATCACTCTGGACAAGACTGAAATATCTCAGCAAGTATTAGATGGATTGCCATGTAAGTTTGTCCAGATATTTTGAACACTCCCCAGATGACGAATCCCTGTTGACTTTGCTGATCCCTTAGCTGGTTCATATTTGTGGTTATGAGGGAAATACCTCAACAACTGCTGTTTGGATTCATGTTCTCTTTGGTGATCCCTGAACTTTTCATTGAGCGTGAGATCCTCAGGTAAAACTAATGACATCCCCACCATAGTGTGTTAATGGATAGATAGATCAATCTTGGAATCCTTTGGCTATCTTCTGATGACGATTCAGCCTCTGGGGACAAAGGCCAAGAAATTTGGGCTGTGTCACCAGCAGAAATCTGGAAAATGGATAATCCAGGCCTATACTTCCTCTGCAGTCTGATTAGCAACTTGATGTGCGAGAAAGGCTAATTTCAGGAGATAATTTCCAAGATTATATTTCGGCCACCTCTTTTGCTCTCCACTCGGACTGTTCTGCTCCAACAGTACAACGGAAATGGAAACCAAAATCTTGGTCCCTGGCCTACAGGTTCCACATTCAAATGCTGATGTCTGTTTACAGAGATTAATACAGGATAAACTTCAGCATGTTAATGTTGTCATTGTGAGCATGGTAGTATGTTGATGTTAGCATTTAGCCCAAAGCACTGCTATGTCCCTGGCACAGCTGTAGATTCGTTTTGTTCAATCAGCTACGGAACAGAGAGAAAAATAACACGGTGTAATTTTTGTTTTTATATCAAAAGAAGGTCCTCCATATGTCATCTGAAATGATTCAGTTTTCACATTTCAGTTTCTGTTTAAATGTAGATAGCTAATGCTATCAATAATGCCACTTTAAACGTGTTTGAATGGGCAGCTGCGACAAACAGGAAGCTCTTGTTTGGACAAGTAGGCAAAATTGAAGTCAGATGACAGTCCATCAGACAGAGGCGATGTACTATTGGTTCCGAGGACAAGACTGGAAAAAGATTTGATTTGATTACGTTGCCTAACAGGCATGTGGCATCTTTTTATCCGTGCCTTTAGTGTACTTTTAGTAAAACACCAGAGGAATTCCCCTCATCAGACTTGAGTGCAGATATGAGGCACGTATGTTCAACATGTTACTCTCATATTGGTAAATAAACACATTACAATAATACTTAAGTATTTAACCCAGGCAATCATTTCACTTCACTCACTTAACTTCAAACATGTGGTCTAATTAATACCTCAAGGCCCAATCTGTTTTAGACCTACCCAACTGAAACATTGCCCAGGTCTGGCCTTGCGCCCCAGCCATCAGCCTTTGCCTCCCCCACCACCTCCCACTCTGCGCTCTGGATCGAGGCCTCCAAACTCAGCTGCTAAGGCCAGGGGATAAAGATGCAGCTGTCTGGGCACTGCAAGGCTATCATGATGCTAAAGCCTCGGTGCTTACTTCTGCTGTAAATACAGCCATGTGGAAAGGTCAAGCTAGGCAGACCCCATCATCACCGGTGCACCGTTAATCATTAATGCCACATCAACCAATTGGACTGGAATTTCTCTGGGTCATCCAAGATCCAATATGATCCTCTGGAAGAACTTCACTGCACTGCAAACTGTCCAACGGGTTGAAATGGATCCCGGCAACTTACTTTGAAGAACGTGCAGCGTCATAATGAAGGTCTCAAATGGGCAATTAGAACTGATGAAGAAAGACAGAATAATTTTGGGCTCCCGCTGTGGGTATAGGGTATACTTGCAGCTTAGCAAGTGTACAGCAGGAATTTGTTTGAAACTACCATAGCCTTGATTTGATGTTGAAGACTCACAAGAGATTACCTTATGTAAAATGATACTTTGACATTTTAGGAAATACTCTTATTTGCTTTCTTGTAGTTAGCTTAGCTTAGCACAAAGACTTGAACAGGGGGAAGCAGCCTGGCTCTGTCCAGTTAAACCAAAATCCACCAACCAGCACCCAGTACGTTATATCTCACGTGTCAAACTCAAGGCCCGCAGGCCAAATGTGGCCCGCCACGTCATTTTATCTGGCGAGAACGTGATAGGTGCATGATTGTCTTAACATAGGTTCATTCCCATCTCATAAAATACAGACGATTTGTCACACTCCTGGGCGTCTGATACTGACGCAAAAGGTACCCTTCCACGTCTGTATGAAACACTCTGGGTCCTCAATTGACTCCAATGTAAACCCGTCCGCACTGGTAAGGGACGCTCAGAGCAGAGGCTACAGCCGTCCATTCACTCCAATAATAACCCGATCACGGCGATATATGACGCTGTGAGCATCAATCTGATTGGCAGAGGGTCCTCGGTTCTCCAATCAGATTGAAGCTCACATATTTTTCTTTATTTGCTTAAATAGTTTGAATACTGATTCAAGTAATGTGGGTTTCAAACTGAACATTTATTTTTACATATATGCAAATGCATATGTAGTATTTGTAAGTACAGAAACAGTTATTTAACAATATAATAAGTAATAATATTTTAAATTATATTGCATTTTGTTACATTCATACTGTTAATGTGGCCCATTGAGGGCAACCATTATGCTGATGTGGCCCTCTGTGAAAATGAGTTTGACACCCCTGTTATATCTGATAGGTTTTGTTTAATCCTTAAAGTTTTGGGGGTTATTTGACCAGGAGAAACTTCAGGTAGCCACTACTCCCAGCCAAGAAATGGTCCTGCAAATAAATCCCTGTAAAAACTATAATGTGTGTTTTTTACACTTCATTTTAGTACAGATTAAACAAACAAAATGTAATGCATTAATTAGGAAGCTTTAGAGATGCTTAAATGTGAATTTTGTGACTGCTGGACAGAGCCAGGCTAGCTGTTTCCCCTGTTTCCAGGGGCTAAGCTAAGCTAACAAGCTGCTGGCTGTAGCTTTTTATTTAATGCACAGATACTTTAATGTAATATATCATATTTACCAAAATGTCAAACTATTGCTTTAACAGGCCACAACATATTATGTTATCCTAAGTGGATATAATCAACGTCAGTGCAGAAAAAGTATACTGTCTAAATTAGAAGAGTTTGAAGAGAAGTCACCTTTGTATACCACAAACACAGTAGTCATTCATTTTTTTGCTATCTTCTGTGTTTCTAAACTACCAGACTTAATGTGCAGCTATAATAAGGTCACGCTTTATTTCTTTTGAATTCTGCTCTCGACTGGATATTCTTCTGATTCTTTTAATTCAATAAGATATGAAGAAATAGGCCCTGTGTTGCTGCGAATGTCCTGAGATCGAGCTGAGGGCAGGTCTTCATACTGAAACGAGGATTTTGTGTATGATTATTGCGAAAAATTACAGGAGAAAAAGTAAAATTAGTGAGAGTAAAATTTAATTTCACTCAGCCACAATTACTGCTTCAACTTGTTTCAACGGTTTTATTCAATAAACTTATGGAGGAATCTTTTTTGCAGTATGATTTGTCACGATGAAACTCAAATGATGGCAGCATGTGACTTTTTTTATGGATTCCTGCGAAACAAGTAAACTAAAATTTATGTGATTTAGCTAACTGATTAAATGATTTCCTGAATGGATTATGATCATATGGTCAGATTGGTATGCAGAATTATTAATTATATTATATAATTCATTTCTCCTCCTAAAACTGCACCACGGGGCCCTCGCTGTATCACTGCAGAGGTAAAATTAGACTCGACATCATGAATGGGCTGTAAGCCAAAGGAGGCTCCTGTACGTACTTAAATCCTTCCATAGATCCATATGTACCTGTCTTATCCCAACATGCATTAGGACAGACGGGCATGCCAACAGCCAATTACAAAAACAGGAACAAACCTTTTAAAATTTAAAGTTTTTAAACTCTTTCAATGGCCAAAAGATGTTTTAAAGGCTCTAAAACATCAAATTTATTACTGTTTTTTTTTCCACAGCGGTCTCCTGTGCCAGTTCTCTGATCAGTGTGGTCGCTTTGTCCCCTGACGTTGAATTTATGACGATGATTAAAAGCCTCCTGTACTCGTTTTCACTCTCTCTTCACTCGTTGCCATAACAGTGATGTGGGTCTATATATATGACACAGCAAATCTTCAGTCATTTAGCCTGGTGTTGTGTTCCCAGACTGCTAAATCCCTGCAGAGATTGGTGGGATGTTTCAAGCTCAGCAGTCACCAGACACTTTATTTAGATGCTGAAGTTTGTCTTCTCTCGTTGTTCCTTTTAGCTTTTACATATACAATGCCACAAACAGTCAACCTGATATCACGGATAGAAGTACTAAGAAACTACTCCTCATTAATCATCTTCAACATTTGAAAGCATACAGCAGTTTGACACAGTTTGTAGAGGTTCTGCAGTTATTATGGAGAGCCTTGAAAGTAGAGCAGAGAGGAAGCATTAATATTTAATGTGGAAAAATAATTTTAAATCTGTTAATGGCATCATCATGTTACTAAAGACCAGTGAGGTATGGTGATTTAATGATCAGTGTCATACGTAGACGTTTCAGGATTTGTTACTCAAGTTAAATGACCCTGATGATGCCTCACTATAAAATCCAGCTCTTCTAAATTACTTCAAGTCTCTCTCTCGCTTAAAAACTCGGTTGTTTCTTTCCTGTTCCTGTTCATTAAGAGTGTGCTGCAGTATCATCTGACCTCACTTATCTGAACAACAACTGGACCCCTCTGTCTCTGGCTGTGTTTATCTCACTAATTCTGTCAAAGCAATGGCAGCTGTCATGGTGGCACTCTGGCAGCCATAGCGCCAAGCCCCCATCATGTCCCAGAATACAGATCCAGGTCCAGAGAACTGGGGGAGGGGGGGGGTTGGTGGAAGATTGCGGCTGGTTGTGGTGGTGTGGTGGCAGCTGGGGGGCCAACCATCCCCGCTTTGTAATGCTGTTAGGCTTTTAGTTATTTGGCCAATCCCACAGCAAAGGCCTGGTTTGGTGACAGAGATGACTTACATTTGTTGTGTCAAAAAAAGGCAAATGGGTTTGGCATTAGAGCACTTGAGGTTGCTGATTTTAAGCATTTTATGCAGTTTGATCCAAAGATTCATGGTCACTGACTGCTAAGTGATCGCATCATTCATCATTCATCACACTTTGTGCATCATTAAGTGATCATAACGTCATGATAGACCTTTTTTCGTGTAAAGCACAGGCATCAATAATAAAATGAGTGATGGCTGAATTCCATTTAGCTCCCTCAGTTTCAGGGTCCTGATATGGATAAGAGGAAACCTCCGTGGCTGTGAAGTGAAGCCAACATAAAGTGGCAAAGAAACTGCAATTCCTCAAATGTCCACTTGAGGCTGGCTGCAGAGCGAGTCAGTCTCCATAAGTCCCCATGTTAAAATGTCCAACTTCACAGCAGAAATAAACATGTTTACAGCCTGGTACAAAAAACAGTTTTGGTCTCTATAGCTAATTTCCCCGTTCATGACAACTGTACTGAGGGTGAATTTTTATACAACTCACCTGTTCAAATTATATTAAGGCTTAAAGTTATGCAGGATTAACAGCATGGCTGCTTTAATTGACAGGTGGGTGCTGTTACAGGTGGCTTGTTTGAGTAACCAGACATCATTCAGCCCGCCTGAGGTCCACAGATGATCCACTTCGTTACCCGTTTTTGGATTAGCAAGGAGGTGGAGGAGGCAGCACTACAACAAGGCAACGGCCAGAGCCACCACTCTCTGAGCTTTACGACAGCTCTTCAGAAAGCTCTGGGTGACGTCACGGATACAATGTCACGGATACGATGTCTATATTTATACTGTCTATGAGTATGGACCATTTTTCATAGTGGACAATCGACTACATTTAGCTCCACTCACTTGCACTCTGCTGGTTTATTGACATGCTTTCTTGACTGGTTGCACAACAGACAATTTGTCATATTATAAAAGGAAACAATGTAATGTGTATTAATGATAGCTGAGTTCCGCTTAAGAGAATCATTACTGTTATGAAGTCCACCTGTGTTTTTCTGACTTCGACAAGTCAAAATGTTGTTTAACAAGTCCATTGGTACACTTAAGTGGAGCAGAGCCATCGTTAAGAATATTAATTACACTTTCTTTTGCTGAGAAATAGGTCTGCTGTGCATGCTGGCTCATTCTTACACTGTCACACTGTCATGGCTTACTGGGACACATGAATAGAGAGGATTCATCTTTTATTAGCAACACAACGAAATGTGTTGACAGGCAAAATGTCTGTTGTGAGAAATAGCCATTGTCACAAGCCTGGTAAACTGTGTGAGGACTCAAAAGCAGGATGCAGAGACAGAGCAGGTGAGGGTAAAAGGCGATTTATTTACGGAAAGCAAAAACAGACCAGCAGGTAGGAAGAATAAGGCCTGGAACCAACAACAACTATAACACAATAGGCAATGTAAGAATGCTTTACTAGCTAACCAAAGCTCAAAATCGATTGGGTCAATGCTTTAGTTTAGCTGGAGAATTTGGTGTCAAATATTTGTTTACATATGCTCTGAGGATTAAATAACCAAAATAACATCTTAATTAGTGAGCTCTTGCATTGCCGCCTTGTCCAGCTCCTGTTCTGGCACAACATTGGCTCCGTTCATCGTCAGCATCCACTCACTGACCTGAAAACCTCCAACCTCTTTCAGGTGGTCTAAAACTTTGTGGTACAATCACACTTCCTCTGTGCTCTGAGCTCACAGTCCAGGCAGCCCGACTAACAAACTGAGCTACAGTTGGCAGCAGTTTACTTTACTGTCCAACAGGAAACTGAGAGCTGAGGCTGAGAAGTTGGTGCACTTCAGAGAGAAACCAGAAAACATTTTTTACATAAAATATGATGAGTTACACCAAAATCAGTGAAATAGTTGGTGTTGTGTGACTTAGTGCCGTAAAGTGTTACGTACTTCTCATGGGTGACTGTACCCGGACCACAAAGTAACATAGTGCAGAAACAGGCATACAGGGCACATTCACCTTATTACAAGTCAGTATAGCATCAACATGATTCAAAATCTGTTATTTTATGGAAGAAAAGTTGCTTTAATTCAATCATTTCTCTGAGTATTATGGTAGACATGTATCCTGATGGTTCATTTTTATTTCCAAGGTGCAGTTTTGTGTCCTTTTTTTTTACACTGTAGGATAGTTTCATGATGACACAGCCTCAAAAAAAAAAACCCCACTAGATTTCATCATACACATTTTACAGTACATTTTATGTGATTCACATTTCACTGGATCTGAAGGCCGCAGAATAGCAAACATAACACAGGAGCCACTGGCTCATCACGTATATCATCACTTTCAATCAGGTGGACTTAAATACGGGCGCCTTTCTGCCAAAATAAACATCTAGTTTCATCAGCGCTGTAACTATAGCTCCGCTCAGCTTGCAGGGCTCTCAGCAGTCACTCAGTGGGATGATTTTGTGCGGCTGGTGAGAATATGAGGGGCGTGGATCTAAAATGGAAGACATCCTGATTATAGCAGTGGCAGAAAAAGTGTTGACAAGTGTTACTCAGCCTCGATTAATAAGCCAAGCTCTCCTTGGGCTTAAGAGAGGAGGGGTATGAAAGACTAACCATTCCAATAATTTTGCACTTTAACAGAAGCTTTGTATGCTGCAGTAAGTTATTATATAATGGTCTCACTCACAGACCAAGTCTAATATTGTTATGTAATAATGAAATTCAAACGTAAAATCTAATACCACCAACTGTAGGTCTGGTCTGCAGCTCAGCTCTTTCCAATTATCCTCGAGTCAGCTGTGGCAAAACAAACTTGACCTAACGTGAGTCTTCAGCAGATAAGCATGTGCTTGTACTTATTCCTCTACTTTCTAATCAGATTGATTTGTCAGCCTCTGAAAGTCATTGTTCGTG
The DNA here is from genome assembly GCA_033000465.1 of Sciaenops ocellatus. Classification (NCBI taxonomy): domain Eukaryota; kingdom Metazoa; phylum Chordata; class Actinopteri; family Sciaenidae; genus Sciaenops; species Sciaenops ocellatus. The sequence continues at coordinate 5,982,253 of CP136868.1, forward strand.
AGCATAGGGAGGGTGCGGGTGAAATGTTCACCAGTGAGTTTGTTATTTTAACATCCTGACACTGGAGTAATGACCAAATGAAGGCTGTGACGTGCACACTCGATGACAGATACAGTGTTTAGCTCTCCTGCCCCCTTGTGATAGGAAACTCAACACTGAGCCAAATATCTGTGTGAGAAACCTTTTGTTTTTAATTGATATGGTTTTGCCCACATTTTACCACAGAAATAAAAGTTTATAAAAGCCACCTTTAATTTTCAGCTTCACACCCCAAAACCTTTACAGGTGTACATTTCATTACTCCTCTTTCTGGTGTAGGAATAACGATTAGACACATGGAGGCACTGCAGAACAAGAAACAAGTGCATGAATTTGTATCAGTGTACCTGTCCGAACTGAAGCTTTAAATGGATGAATATTGTATATGAGAAATATTAATAAAATAAGAGGTTGTGGCCATGAGCGCTGTATGTTTAGAGTTTGTTTGGACTCATTTCATAGGTAAGGGAGGATGCATACTGTAACTGTAGGTCAGGTGACAAGGATATGAAGCATTCCTTCATTTAGATGTATTCTGTAATCTTTATTCTGTTTGAACTTTTATGTCATAAAAACTGTGGGAAATGAGTCAATATGAACTCAGAGACATCTCTTGGATCCAACTTTTATGTCATCTTTAATGACTGTCACTTTGTGTATTCATATCGATAAAACATCATGATAAAAACTGACTTAAAAGTCCAATGTGTAAGATTTATGCTGCATTCATGTGGCCTCAGGCAGACATTAGACGGCAGGCCTACGACACCTTTTGGACTGCACAGAAAAACAAACAGTCCAAAGGAATGGCAGGAAGGCAAAACCACGAGGTATGAGGGAGCTACATAACATCTGGAGCCGATGATGACAAACAGTTAAAACATTTTAACTTACTGTTGATGGTATTCTTTGCCAGCCTCAACTAATTTTACTGTCCTGCTCTGATGCCTCCTCCTGATCCAGTTTGCTGTTTACCGTCTGCCTGAATCTGTGTGAATGCAGCATTAGGAGGATCTATTCATATATTATTCATATGTATTTTCAGTGTATAATCGCCTGAAAATAGGAATAGTTCTGTGTTTGTTATCATAGAACGAGCCCTATATGTACAGAGGGAGTAGGTCCACCATGTTGCACCACCACGTTTCTACGGTAGCCCAGAACAGACAAACTGAACACTGGCTCTACAAAGGGCTAGTCTGGGTTTTTCCAAGTTTTATAGCCACTGTAGTTTCTCTGACACTTTTCGAAGGAGAGGGCTATTCAGTTGCAATGTGCAGCCTCACTGATAGCTGCCACTAAATCCTTCACACTGGTCCTTTAAAAAAACAGATCCAAGAAAATATATACAAAAAAGAAAAGACAAAAACCAAAAATAAAAGTAAATTATTGGCACATTGGATAATACTTTGGTCGAGATACCGTACTGAGTCAACAAGCCGATCGACATGATTTATGTTTCAGTATATTTTTGTCAGCCTTCCATACTAAAATAGGACTGAGTCATTTTTTTACCAAGTTATGAATTATTACCTATCCGCCTGTAACCTGTGACTCACTGGATGAGGTAAACCTTGCGCTGGTAGCTGGTTTACTCATCCAACGCTCATCTTTTCAGGACACATGTAGAACTAATCAATCAAACCACAATGTTTTACAGTGTGTGTGTTTCCGCTTGCATATCACTGACAAATGGAGGGGATCAAGGACTGATCCCACTCATGCTAAATTTAATTTCTCACTGATGATAGACCCTCAGTACTGTTAAATATGAAACCTGTTTATTTAATATATCTTCATTGTATAAAAGAATTACACAAACCTGCTGTACAGGTTTTGTTTTAACATTGTTTTGCTTTATTGTATGTCCTTTTATATAGCTATACTCTTTCATAGATATATCAAATAATATATAAAACCTCTGTTTTTATTCTCCCTGCTCTTTCTTGTTGTTTATATTATGAACTCATGTAGTATTCTAGTTTCACTTCCCTAATCTGAACTTATTTTTGTTCTTCATTTTTCATCTGTGATACTTAATTTCCCTGCATGGGAACAATGAAGTTGATCTTATCTTATCTGATTATTATTATATGATGTGGACTTGAGACTGTTTTAAGTTTTAAAGCTCATTGTTAAAGCCACACTGATGACTTAATATTTATATTTTTATATATTCATATATTTTGTACTGTAGAATTAATATAATATGAATGGTCATGTATACATAAACATTCATATTAACATTCAATATTTGTTTGAAGAATCTCAACATTTCTGCCATTTGCTGTAGAAAAAAGAAAGATAAAATAACTTTATGTGTCACTCTATTGAATTCATGAGTGCAAAGAGTTTGTTGATGCATGGTGAGTTCACAGGACTCCTAAAATAATAAATAATCACTTGTATTATAAAGATGTGGCAAAGATGAAGATAAAGAAATCAAACTTCCCTTCATCATCTGAGAGGGGTGACATAGGCGCTCACAGTTGGTCCCTTTTCCTCTGGCGTTGTCCTGTACTAGTCCCGGTGCTGGTGACGTCACCAACGAGACCGGCGATCAAGCTAACCGACGTCATCCTGATCACACCGGAAATCAAGGGATGTTCCTTCAAAATTAGAGTTTCCCTTCTGTTCAATCACTCTGTTGAACAGGGGAGGGTTTGAAAGGTAAAGAAGATAAATCCATTCTTAAATGCTAGACCTAACCCTTACCCTTCAATTTATTTATTTTTTATTATTATTATTTTTATTTTTTAAATCGCTTTATTGTTTTGTTAATAATCTGTCTTTTATTTCCTATGTTTAATATCTATGAATGGACATTAATATATTTTCATAATTTTTTTCTATATAGATGAAAATGACCACGGACATAATGATATTCGTATGATTGTCTGCGGCTCATTCAAAATATTTGAAAAAAATAACTCTGTTAACGGCAGAGAACATAGAAAGAAGGTTAAAATGATGAAAAATATAATATAATAATAATGATTATAGTGCAGTAAAAAAAGGATAAGTAAATAAATTTACAGTCATTACAGCTTTATGGAATGGATCACGCACACACACAGGTCCTAGCACGGATGTTGCACTTTAATAACACATATTGTTAGTTATTTATTGCTGTCGTTGCACAGGAACAGTGATACTGTTACCTTTTTTTGTCTGTCTTGTTGTATCTGTTGCTGCTGTAACAATATGAATTTCCCCTTCGGGGGATCAATAAAGTTTTATTCTATTCTATTCTATTCTTTAGTGCTAGATTTAAACTGGTCAAGAGCCCCCTAGACTCAATAGAGGAAGTGGAGGAGAGGAGGATGTTAGCAAAACTGTTTCCATAATCTTTTCTGTGTTAATTATATTTACTGTTTATGTTATGTACAGATACATATGTGTGCGTGATTCGTGCACATCTGTATATTTGAAAGGTGTACATAGTATATATATAACTTTTTATTTCATTTTATTTGTTATTTTTTCTATTTCAAGTATATCTTAGATTTTTTTATACATATTTCTTATTTATGAGTAGTTTCTTATCCACCTCGTGTGTACAAGCGTATCTTGTCTTATCTTATCGTAACGAAAAGTACATTATATAGAATAGAATAAAATATAATGCAATAATAATTTCAAAAATCAAATAAGCTATTATGTGTTAAAATAAACAAATAAAATATAGTATAACTAGAAAAATAAGACTCTGGGCTGACTCTGATATTTTAGATGTTTAGATATTATATTGTAATTAATACTACTACTACTACTACTACTACTACTACTAATAATAATAATAACTTTATTTATATAACACCTTTAAAAAACAAAAATAAATAAAAATAGATAAAAAAATAAAAAAATAGATTAAAAAAAATATTATAATATTATTTTATCCCACAATTATTACTGACTTGTGTTGACACAATGTTTTATGTTGTTGAGTATGGGAACTCAAGCAGTCAGTGACACTACTGATAGCTTTAGTTGAAAGCAGTGCTTTTATTTTGAAAAGCGACAACGGAAGTCGGCCGTTGAGCCGTTACTAGATGATGCGAGTGATCGATGTGGAGCCAGTCAGTCAGCCTGCGACAGAAAAACAAGCGAGGATAGGTCGAGCAGTCCACGTTTTAAAAGAAAGAAAAGCAGTGAAACCGACGGATATGTGGATTTAAACGTTATTTCTGTCGCTTTTAGTTACTTATTGTTTGGTTACGGGAGTCGGCGGCGGTTGGCGGTTGTTGGTGGTGGAGGTGTTCCCATTTGAGTGTGTCGCCGTTTGCCCATTCTCACTGGAGTGAACACTAAGGTAAGCCTGAAACCGCAGATGAACTGTGTGTAAGTTGGTGCAGTTGGACGGGGCTACTTCGCCCACTTGAGTGCTGTTTTAACGTCTTATTTTGATTTATTTTCTCATTCTTCTTTTGGCCAAGAACGGCCGTAAAAGTTGGGATTGAAAAAACATTTATTTTACTGGTCTCACTTTGTAGATTTGTCGCTGGCTCTTTGTCCACTCACTACAGATTGTGCTAGAAGCGCCGTGTAAGCGTTACGTTTACTCCTGTTGCCGTTAAAAAGCCTCAAATTTTCAGTTTTATAACTGAAAAAAGCTTGTTTAAATTCACCCACTCACCCTTTTTTAGCTTTATTTACAGGGTGCCACTTCTTAAAAGGCCTGCAAGCGACGGCTACAATAGCAAAGCAGGTCTTCAGACATCCCTTGCTCTCCAAGACATAATGTCATGTTTGACTTATCCCAACACTAACCTAATTTTGACTAATTTCGAAACACATTCAGTCATGTGTGTATTACTAGAGAGAGTGTGTGTGTCAGATACTCTGTTTAAAAACGCAGCAGCTTCACACAATGAACCACATTTGCCAAAACACACCACAAACAGATAGGCGACTGGTGCCTCACGCCGAGCTTGTCACCGTTTCTAGCGGCTCTTCGTGGTAACTACACCCCCGTCAGTCCCCATAAATGATGAGCTGCATTGTCTCTGTTAGTATCAGGAGTAGTTGCACGTTAATTGTGCATGAATCCGTTTTTTTTTCTTTCTCTAAGGTACATGCATGCAGGTACACTTCTCATGGCACACCTAATCTTGCAGACACACCCCACACTGTTAACGCCACCATGGTAACGCTTAAAAAAACAAAAAAAAAAACCCAGGACAAGGTTCACTCAGCAATGACAGGTATGTGGAAGGCAGGTGCAATAATAGTCTGCTTGGCTTGTGTCACAGAAACTTCTTATCTGACATCATACGTCATGAATTTACAAGGGGAAGAAAGTGTGTTTGCAAATGTCATATTTTAAGAATTATTTCATCAGGCATAGGCGTGGAAGTTTTTGTTATGCAGCCCTTAAAATCAGTGGGTGTACACTTACTCAATTACTGTGTTTCATGCCACTTTCTACTTGTATTCTACCACAGGGAAATATTGTACTTTCAATCCACTACATTACACGTTAATTTGCAAATTACGTTTTTGCATTTGCTGTTCAATTTTTGGAGTTGTATTGCTACTTTTACTTAAAGGACCAGTGTGTAGGATTTAGTCGTGTCCACCGACAGTATAAAGAATGGGCCGCGTATCTGAGACGTCACCCACAGGTTTCTGAAGAACAGACGTGAGTCATCAGTAGAGCTGAGGTGGGCTGAATGACGTCTGGTTTCTCAGACAAACCACCGGCACGGCAGGGGCACCCACCTGTCAATCAAAGCGCCAAAACTGTTAATTCTGCATAACATTAAGCCTTAATAAAATTTGAACAGGTATCTAGCAGTGTAGATGGTGGTTGCAGCACCCTCGCCTCACCCTCTCCAACACAAAACACAACAAAGGCCGTATCTAGAGTCAGTGTTTGGTTTGTCCGTTGTGTGCAACTGTAGAAACATGGTGGACTCTGTGGAAGAGGACCTGTGGCGTCTGCAGAAAAGAGGCTCATTCTAAGCAAACAAAAGCATTTTTTTATTTTGCACTCACTCAAAACAGAGTTGTAAATATTAAATTCCTTTGCGTCCATATTCTGTAAACGGAGCCTTAAATCTGACACAGTGGACCTTTTTTAAAGTAAAATATATGAGTACTTCTTCTACCACTGCCAGATAAAGCTGATTAGATGTTCCATTCAATTAAACCTTGATTCGTCGTCAGGAATTTAATCAGCAAAAATAGTCAATTAATCGTGTCAATGTGTCATTTTTTTTAAAGAAAAATTCAAAAGTAAGTTCTCTATGATTAGTAAGATGAAAATCTGTGGGGTCTTTATAGGACAAAATATGAATAAATGAATGTCGTTTTATACACCAACAATTAAACGATTAATCAAAGCAATCGGTAGATTAATGAATCATGAGAGTAATGTCTAGTTGCGGCTCTCCTCTGTTCTTTTGTATTTATTTTTGCTTCCTGCCTTATGTAACGTATTCATCAAGAGGTCAAAACTCAGTGCTGTCATCCATTTACTAGGTACTGCTCGTAAATATAAAGAATCCTGGAAGTCAAACACGTATTAAAGCATGAATCATTCACTGAGGAACGATGATTCATTCATTCAGGCAACAAAAACACTTCATGCTGTATGTGTCGGTTTGGCTGCATCAACTCCTGGTAGTATATAATATTGGAAGTCCCCTGCTATAGATGGTTAAAATAGTTGAAATGCATGATGAATGATTGCTTAATTGTTGCTATCTACATGCACAAGTAGTTCTAATAGTACTACTACTAATAGTATACTGAAAAGATTAGCCTCGTCGATCTCTTTTGAACGACTTTGTACATTGAATATTTTGTGTTTTTGGACTGTTTGACAAACTAATTTGTGAATTTCTGATTTTAAAAGCCAAGCAATTATAACTGGAAATAACTGACCACTGAATAAATAGCTAATAATAAACAGAATTGCAGTGTTTCGGGTTGATTTGTAATTAGTACACACAGCTTACAATGATGTAACCTTCAGAGAATACATTGAACCTGCCTGTTTTCTAAATCAGATGTTCTAGAGTCCACCATAAAATAATTGTGATTTCCTCCCTCAGCCTCAGAGATCAACCTCCAGGAAGTCAGTGTGAAATAACAGCGATAAACTCTGGCAGATTTTATAATATAAGGGATTAACAGCTTTTTATTTATTTCAAGACATAATGGAAAGCTGGCAAACAACACTCGAGGTTAATGATAAATATATTTATTATTTCATTTCTCTACAGCTAAGTAACTGTAACAGCGTAAGTGTAATAATTAACAACATAATCAGGCTGATAAAAAGAACAAACAGGTGCTTATGCTTGGCTTTCATTAGTTACACCTTGCAGTCGCCTTTTTATTGGTACAATTCCAGGTAATTAGAAGGTAATCATGATATTTCCTAATTCCCCGAGCTGATGAGGTCAATCTGACTGTACCGTCTAACAAGTGACCTGCTGTGAAAGATAAAGAGGTAGTCTTAGAAAACTCAGGACTTCAACCTCCTGAAGCCTCGTCTACCTGTGATTATGTTGAAGGAGGCCACTTCTGAATTATTTGACTCTCAGGGCAGATAAACTAGTTTGCATTGCAGGCTTGTTGTTACTTGTTGGTCGATGACGAAGTGAAGCATGAAAACTGAACGTGAAATTTATTCCACATTCATAATATCATACCTGTTTGTTTCTCTCGGTGTGTAAATATTGTCCCATTTCCATTATTTGCTGGATTCAGACATCGCTTGCATAACAAACTCCCTGAGTCAAACATTTAACTCACAAATGTGTAATTTGTGCCACATCACAGATGAAATAATAACCCAGATCCTCTTTTACTTTTTCTTCTTCTGTTTGATTGCATAGTTATGAGCTGAGACTAATTACTCTGCTCGTCTTCACACGCTGTAAGTGATTAAGTGTCACACAGTTCCCACACGACGCTTCGTTCATCTATTGTTTTGAGTAGGAGTCGGTGGAAAAAGACGTTATTCACCAGAAATCTTTTTTTTATTACCATCCTGTGTAATGTGAGCTTGACACTGTCTTTTTACTAGAACATACTATGAGTCTAGTGTGTGGTAATAATTATAAATTTAAGACTCTGTGATAATTTAACACTAAAAAATTCATACTTTCATAATGTAATTAGTAGTTAAATAATTCAAGTTAGTCATTTCAAGACCTGGTGAAGTATCCGCCTTTTTTATCCCAGCATGAGACATGGGTTTGAAGATGATTGCATCATCCTCTTACATTTTATGGGCCATATTAAATGCAGTTTCTCGAGCTCTAAATAGATTTATATGTCCCTTTAAAACATTTAATTACGCATGGTGTTTTAGACTAAAGCTATTAATGTTTTTAGACCATCCTCATGTCACTTTATCATTTTCATTTCTGTCTGGACATCTCAAATAAAAATAACCGAATGTTCCATGTATCTCTGACAGTCCGTCTCTCGTGTGTTTCATGATGCAATAGTTTACAGTTTACTCAAACTTTTGTGAGTTACTCGACACTTTGAGCGTCTCTAGTCGTCTTCCAGGAAAAAAAAAACATGCAGGAAATAGCGATCATTGTCAAAATTGGTGTTTTTGGCTTTGTGGAAAGTGAAACGTTTGCCTCCCTCAGGAAATCTCTCAGAGAGGAGGAGAAGGACTTAATAAGTGCAGGGACAGATGGGCGGTCAGGAGACGTACTCACAAAAGAGCATCATGTTGGTGGTGAGATAAAGGTCAAACCATTGTCATTGTAATTATCTGTAATCTGGGGAATGGGCAGCCATTAAACAGTTCATATAATTATGACAATAGACCCCCTTCCTGCGACCCCGTAATTTTTAAGAGAAGGAGGAGTTGTGCTACCATCGAGCAGACGGCACGCAGTGACCATTGAACTGTGTGTCCTTCTTAAGGACAAAATGAGGCTTGTTTTGTACACGTGTACTGTGTGTTTGTATTCAGAATTTATATAAAACTTGTAAAATATGTTCATTGTTAGGATTTTTAGGCATTTGAGACTCCAGGGATGGTCAGTGTCAGTTGGATTGCTGAAACCCTTGTACAGATATTTATGGTCTCCAGGGGATGAACCCCAATGATTTTGGTGTTCCTCTGACTTTTCCTTTAACGGCTAAATTGCACCGGGCACGGATGCAACACGTTCTGGATGTGCCGCAGCTACCAGAGCTGTGGTGACTGTTTTGTCAGTGTTTGCAACCCCACCAGAAGAGCCACGGTCTGTTTCGGCGCGCGTTCAGACAGGATCAGGTGCTGTGGTGAATCGCCGTAGGGTAATGTGGTGGTGTGGGTTGTGAGGGAGGTAAGGGGGGTTGCTGGGGTTGTGTCTTTTTGTTGTGAACGTAACCGCTGTGAAACAGTCAGGAAATAACTTTCTATTTCACTAATTAACCAGCTTTCTCGATGCTGGCGCTCGCTCAGTCTCATTCAGTGTCTATGTCGCTAGACCAATGCTCACTTTCTCCTTCTCTCTCTCTCAAACCATCGGGCACAAACCAAATGAAACTTCTTCATGTCACTATTTTGCAGCGTAAATAAACTAATAGTTTAGTCCATGAATCCACCTAGATTGTCTCAGTTTCAGAGACATTTCAGGCTGACTGTATGATACGAGGTTCTGATTGGCGGGCGGAGCGTAATGTCGGCCTGAATTTTTACCAAAAGTTGGGTATGGCTCAACTTCACCGCAGGTTGCTGTGTTTCTTTGGCCGACACCCCTGCAGCCTGCACTGCTGCAACCAAAATGTGCTACTCCCACTCAAATAATGAAAAAACCTGTGTTTTCAACACATGTACCCTAATGCCATCATGAGGTTGCCAACAGTTGGATGGATTTCCATGGAATTTGGATGCCTGTTGAGTGAATCCTGATGCTTTTCGTACTGTGCAAAGTATCTCAGCATCTACAGGGTGAATGGGCATCATATTCATTCAGTATTCTAATAACTTGGGTAGTTTCTTTTAGCACCATCATAACATTAACTCTGATTTTGGGTTAAATATATCAACAACTATTCAATCGACTGACATTTCATCGTTCGGTTTATGACAAAACAACTGCAAGGACTCAGCTGTACTTTTCGTTTATCTTCACATGCTAACATGCTAAAAGATGTTGACCATGGCAAACTTTATCTGCTTAACATCAGCAACATTTTCATTGAGAGTAAGTGTGCTGATGTAAGCATTTAGCTCAAAGCACCACGGTGCCAGCCTCACAGTGCAGCTAGCGAGTGGACTCTTGTTAAAAACACAGTTGATATCGTGAGCGCCCGTCTCTTTTGCCTGTAATTTACACCTTAGCTTTGTCACAACTTCATTTTCTGCTTCTTATCAGTAGTTTAGAGTTTCATCTGTCTGTCCCGAGTGTTCTCTTCTGTTCCTTTTTAGTTTGCTCCTCCTCGTCCTTCATCTCTATCATCACCTTCCTCCCTTGCCACCCGGCTTGAGTTCCTAATTCATGCCCAACAACTGAACTAACAGTCTGTTGGCTCCAGTGTCCTTGTGTCACCACTGGGCACTGGGCCTAATCCTACACTGTGACACTGAGGAGGGGCGGCGGAGAGAGCATGAAGGGGAGGAAGGGAGGCAACTGGGAGTGAGTAAAGCTTGTTATAGGACGGTGGTACAGTATCTCAGCCTCACACTCACTTGATCCACAAAGCCACACCCGTGGACTTTGTAATCTGTGGATGACGTATGATGTCAAGGGCCTGAGGTGGCCGTGGAGGTAATCATAGAGGTTAAATAAGGTTCAATAATTTAAAGCATCATAATGATGGAGCACAGGAAGGTGAGATTAACGGGTATATTATTTTAAAAACAGAAAATTGTGGAGTACGATCTCTGATGCTGGTGGCGTTTCTTAATTAATGAAATGATGCAAAATATATGAGATTTGGGGGAGTAGGGGGTTGTAAACCTCCCGAGGTCTTCATGGAGATCACTGGAGATTGTAAATTCAACTCCCCCTCACTCAACAGAAAAACGTGGCCATAAATTCATAAACAGAGCGAGAACTGCTCGTTAAATCGTAATCAAGGGTCAACGGCTCCCACACACTTTACTTGAGTGTGTGTGTGGTTCATATTACATGGCAGAAAATTGGTACTTAGAGCCATGAAGAGAGACAGAGCGAGGAGTGAAATTCAACACTTCTTAGCAGGAGAGTGTCAACTTTGGACAGAAGTTCAGGACCTTAGTTGCTTGCACGCACACAGATACACAAGTAAGGATATTAAAGTTGAAACGATTAGCTGATTTAATGGAGAAAATTAGAAATCAGCAGGAAATTATTCAATAATTTTGACTACTGCCTCATTTCTCATGCAAAAATTGGCCCAATCCAACTTCCCAGTGCAAAGATTAGTAAACAGTTTCAATACTTTGGGTGCAGAGATCCAACTGTTTCTCTCCAGATACAGATTCTGATACCTAAACTCAAGCGGCAACCTCCAGAAGTGAGTCAGTCTCCGTAAGTCCCCATGTTAAAATGTCCAACTTCACAGCAGAAATAAACATGTTTACAGCCTGGTACAAAAAACAGTTTTGGTCTCTATAGCTAATTTCCCCGTTCATGACAACTGTACTGAGGGTGAATTTTTATACAACTCACCTGTTCAAATTATATTAAGGCTTAAAGTTGTGCATGATTAACAGCTTGACCGCTTTGATTGACAGGAAAGTCCCATTACAGATGGCTTATTAGAACACCCAAGCATCATTTGGCCCGCCTCAGGTCCGCTGATGTCTTTGCCGATATGTAGATTAGCCAGGAGGCGAAAGAAGCAATACAGACAACATGGTGGGGGCCAGCATTGCATATTTTCGGCTTCAAAACAGCACTTTAGAGACCTTCTTTATACTGTCATTATGAAATACTAAATACTTTCTACAACAGTATACTGTTAACTTCTCTGCATAATCATATCTCCTAGAAATTCTGTTATTATATCTAACTAATTTGCATCAGCAAATATGTGTTAAAGGAAACATGGTGCCAACTGGATCATGTTTTCTATTCACATAATAAGGAAATGTTGTTAACATACTTGGCAAGTCACAAAAATGATCAGTAAAACGTCACTGGCAGTGTAATTAATTTGTTTTCTACCAAAACGTCTGAGTGACTGCAGCATTATTAAACTTTTTATAGGTTTGCTAGGTTGGGGAAAGATCTTACTCTGATTTAATATCCACAGTGACTTCAGACACATGTTTATAACATTTAACTGAAACCACGCTTTTCCCTGAACCTTAACCAAAGCGCTTTTGTTGTCTAAATGTAAGCACAGATCGGAGTCTGGATGCAAACCCTCGTCTCTGCTGTCACATCCCAGGCATGTTTTTGTGTTAATACGTATAACACACACACACACACACACACACACACACACACAGTTTGTCCGGTGGGCGTATTGCTGAACAGATACTGACCTGACAGCTGCTGTGATAAATGGTGATCAGGGTCGATGTTGTTCTCAGAAAAGGCTTCCCTCAGTTTGATTATACGTCTCTTCAACAAACCACTTCACCGGTGTGCCGCTCCGTCAAAACTGCTAATGAGATGTAACATCAGGCCGTGTTTCCTGAGAAGCTTCCCTTTATAAATCTACGAGAAACTTGTAATGAATAATAATAAAATGTCAAGATGACTGCAGAGGTCATTGTCAACACTTCTGCTATCAATGCCTTATTGTGAAACACATGCAGGCCGTGGCAAAGTATCAATGTTAGTTTACCCAAGTACATGAAAAGAGTGAGAAAGAAAACTTTAACATTAACATAGATCGATGAACGTGATCTGTTTGATTAAGTTAGTGCTGGATTAGTCGTGGTGCATCCCTATAAAATAACTGGCAGATGAATCAAAAATATAATAATTATAAGTTGCATCAAAAATCTCTGTAAGAACAGATGAAGACATAATGGCTAAATTCCGCTGGGCATGGATGCGATGTGTTCCTTATGTGCCGTGATCTAGTCAATATGTCAAACCCCACCGACCCTTTCAGAAGCTTCCCAGATGCAAGCAGCAACCTCCGTGGCTGAGATGTGAAGCCAGTGCGGAAGTGCCAAAAACTGCAGTTCCTCAAACAACCACTTGAGGCTGGTTCCAAAACAAGTCAATCTCCATAAGTCCCCATGTTAAAATGTCCAACTTCACAGCAGAAATAAACATGTTTACAGCCTGGTACAAAAAACAGTTTTGGTCTCTATAGCTAATTTCCCCGTTCATGACAACTGTACTGAGGGTGAATTTTTATACAACTCACCTGTTCAAATTATATTAAGGCTTAAAGTTATGCAGAATTAACAGCGTGGCTGCTTTAATTGACAGGTAGGTGCTGTTACAGATGGCTTGTTTGAGTAACCAGACATCATTCAGCCCGCCATAGATCCACTGATGATCCACATCTTTGAATATACAAGAAACAGTACAGAGAATCTGGTTGATTTTGATCCTGTGCAAACATAACATAAAAACAGCCAAAAGGGAAACAATATTTACGTACTTAGAAGCACATAAACCAGGAAAAATTACCAAATTTGAGCAAGTTAACAAAGTCTGGTGTGAAACGCTTCTGAAACGCTCTAGGTGTAGTTTGAAGTCGTGTGGAGAACAGACCAAAACAGTGCTGCAGCGGTGACATGACAAATACTTTCCTGGTGGGGTTCTGCCTTAACATGTACCCCTCACCTACCTGCTTAGCAAGTCTTTGGGTTATTAACACTTGAATTATCTTGTTTATTATAATAATGTGTAAAAGTTGTGCAATGAAGACAACGCTTATGCATCATCACTGGAGTTTCTGTGACTCGTGAAAAGAGTTGAGCTATTGTTCGAGTTTGTTCCATCATGTTGTTTTCAGTGGAGGCGTCAGCAGGCCCTTCATGCTCTAATTGATTTAATTAAGTGGACATTTTCCCCTTTGGCTGTCCTGATGCGCAAAGCGGCAGTGTGCAGACAGACATTGAGTTATCTCACCCAGAGCACGAGGGCTTTGCTTATCTGTATTTCACAGAATGATCCACGTTCCAAGTTCCCCTTAGAGCATCGCAGCCCACGTTGACACGCAGCGTCCCTCTAAAGGATCAGCATCTGTAACACCATGCTCCGACGCTCTCGTAACATACTGATTTACATTTGTTAAGGTCTTCCCTCATGAGGGACGAAGAATCGCTGCTCACATTTTGTGATGGGCAGGTGTAAACTCAGACAAACTTCAGTTATAGTTATTTACATTTCAATTAAAACTCAGTCTTCCCCTGCAATTGATCTTAATAAATAATCATATTTTGTTCCTCCTTGTTTACTCCCGATTTGGAATGCCCAATTACCATATGCACTATTAACTCCAGCGTTTGTTCTCCACGACGCCAGCTGTTCTTTTCACCCCACAGCAATGAACTTCACCGAGAAGCAGTAGTGTGTAGGCGTTTCACGATGTCCCAAGAGTTCCTCCCCCAGAGTGCAGCTGCCGTAGCCACCCAGTAGGATTCACTAGTGCTGTAGCTGTTTCTAAAAATGTAAGCATGCTCCTTATTTACACAATAGAGTGACTTGACAACAAGCCAGAATTAAAAATGATGTGATTAAACATAACTTTGGAGTGGATCGTAACATCGCACCAGCCTCAAGTTTAACTTTAATTCACTTGATATACTCAATATTTTAAGTTGATCAACTTCTGTATTTGTGTCTCCAATATAAAGTAAGATAGTAAAAGGGCAGATAGTTATTGAAAAATAAGGCTGTGCAAAGTTACACTTGATGCGGGTCACCATCTTTCTATTCGGAGCTCGTGCCACTGCTATGGCAGTGTTTACAGGATCTGTCTGTGGACTGTGGTTCCATGTTTTCTATCAGCACAATGAGGAAATGTTGTTAACATATCTGCAACACTAAACCGTATCAGTAAAATGCCGCTGGCGAAGTTAAACTTGTTATTTCAGTGTGTCAGATGTTTAATCAGCATTGTACGTCTCCTGCTGTTCGTTTGGTCTTAGTTTGTAGCCACAGGTTTCAAACGATCGAACCCCCCAAACCCTACGTACACCCCCTTTTTAAAAAATCCTTCTGCAAATAAACAAATAGCGGAGGCTCCTTGTAGTCACTGCTACAAACACTACACTCACACAGATAAGTGTATTTTTCAATGTGAGAAATTGAGCAGAGCACAATCTTCCAGCAACTTGATGAGTTTTAGTGATCTGAAATTAGATCTGTGTGACTGTGTCGTTGCTGATGGTGTTGGTTGTGAGGACTCTGCAGGTATCACAGCTGCTGATTTCATGATTGGCACACCTTCAGCCGGACATGGATCAGTGAAATAAGCTTGTTTTGCAATTTGTTGGATTTAAAATATTGCACACTCTCAGCGCTCTGCGCCGCCACAGTGTGTGAAAACCTCTGGGCTGACGGGATTTGTAAGCACGCATCGGATGGCCGGTTACTTATCTTAAATTAAAAGCATTGTACTTTCATCATGATGACAGTCCCTCGAGAGGAAACACATTGATGACTTGTGACTTGCAGACAGACTCGGGGATGGGTTTCTAAGTCATTTCACACAGGATAATTGAGAAATCTCTGTGATTAAGTGAAGGTGCCTTCACTCCACAAACACACAGAGAATAAGAAAGTGAGGGGAGTATTAATAGTGTTTGCTGGGACATGCATTATGGGAGGGATTATACGGATGGAATTCAGCTCTCATGAAAACCTGCCACCAGCTCTGCCGCCTCTACAATGCAGGAGCTAAACAATGTTGTCAGAATTGCACAATGAGCAAGCCAAGACACAACACAACGTGATAATAGCTACATGTCGGACAACTGATAGTGTGCAGAGAGCTCTGAACTGCTGACTAGACTGCTGAAATATTTCTTGATCTGAGGCCACTGTATTGACACAGCAGGCTCAACTCGGCTCAACATACACGTAAGTGCACATTCCTGGTACGTTACTTTGTAACCTGAACTCTGTATTTCTACAATCGTTGCGACAAAAGCTGAAATATTTGTCACGGTGATGACTTTACAGCTGTAAAATGCTGTCTCATGGTGTTATGAGTTGTTGTGCAGCGTTTGGCCACCTGACAAGCTTTAAAGCTCGTGGATCTATTACTAAAAGTGGACCTCCTGGATCATATTTTATCTGCTCACAAGTACCTGAAGCAACACGCCCCCACCAGTGCAGTCATCTTTCTGAAAGCTGGGTTGTTTTCTGACTGACTGAACAGCCACAAAGGAGGAGTAGCATTTTTTTTTTTAGTCTTTAATCTGCAGCTGTAGTGCATTTTACAAAGAAGTCCCCAGATGAATGTCCCTCGCCTGATGCGTCCCACATTCTGGGTCCTTTTTTTTTTTTTCTTCTTTTCATCAAAATTCACCTGAACTGTCCTCTTTATCTTTGGGTACTCTCTGATTTCCTGCCGTGTTCCTGTTGTGTTTTGATCCTCAGCTGGCTCGTAACCGTGCTGATTGTGTTGTACGTACTCGACCTGTGAAATAATTAGGTTACAACTGTATTCTACTAGTTATTGTAAGTGTCATGCACAAAAGGTGGCCAGCCCACGAGGACTTACAAAACACTACGCACATAACAAACAAAGGCAGTAAAGAATTATAAGGACAAATGAACAAGTGATACACCGCCGAAAGTGAAACAGGAACTTTAGTCCATATTCATCCAACATAGAAAATAAATTAGGACATTCAGTCTGTATCTAATGTTGTGATATATTGGACAATAACACAAAAAGTACATTTCATTTTCAAACCTCTCCCTGATCACACAGGAGACACTTTCTATCCTCCTCTGGAGTCGAGTGGAAGCGTCCAGTTTCCACTGCCAGAGGCAAGATACCACATCGCAGCTGTGGAGCACAGACAAACCTCTGTGCTCAGCATAGGTAAAAAAACCTCAAACTTTATTTATTTATATATTTTTATACAGCACCTTTCATGCAAACATGCAGCCCAAAGTGCTTCACAGAGCAAATAAAACCAGAAATAAACAACTATGAATAGAATCCAGCAGAACAAATAATACATGAATAAAATTCTAAAATGTTTTAATAAATAAAAACCAGTAAGAAAAATGAAAAAGATGTTTAAGAACAGTTGCATAAAAATTGAGGACCAATTCAGCAAATTACAAAAAAACTATGAGAATAAAACCAATGAAATGTGCAAAGTAAATTAAAACCTGTACGGTGAATAAACCCAGGATAAAAGGTAGAAGATAGGATGATTAAGACTTAAAGTCTCACCAGTGAATGAAGAGGCACCTTCGATAAAAGCCAGGCTACAAACATATGACTTAAGATGTCTACAGTCTTTAGATCCACAGGCGGACTTCCCATATGTTTTTGCGGAGGATCTGAGGAACCTGCTCGATACATACCTGTGTAGTATGTCTAACAGATCAGTGATTTAGAAACTAATGAGAATCTTCAAATCAGTTCTAAAACTATTGGGCAACCAGTGCAAAGATGTTAAAATGGGATTATACAGTCACTGCCAAAAATATTGGCCCCTGCATGTCTGTCACAAAATGTCTTTCCCAAACAAATGCTGCAGAACTGCGTAAGTAAGAGCACACTTAGTGTGATCTTACTGATCTTAGTGTGGGTTATGAAACTGAAACGTACAGATTGTTCAACAACAATCGTGGTCGATAATTCAGCGCTCATGAAATGTGCATGAGGACAGATTAACGCTTCGGAAACAGTTTTGATGTTTCCGCTTTAAAGATGTTTAAATATTTTAAGATTATGAAGTGGAATCACCAGTTCACGTCATCTGTAAAGATGACATGTCTTCATTTATTTGTCCTGAAATGTGCTGCTGCTGCTGCTGCTGCTGCTGCTGCTGCTGCTGCTGCGTGCTTGGGAGTTGATTCAGTTGCTGAATGGAGCAATATGATCGGCCTCCTGTAATCCATTTGTGCACTTTCCCTCCTCCCTCTCTCTTTCTCTCTCTCTCTCTCTTTCTTATTCTCTCTCGCACATACACATGGATGCAGCTGAAGGAAATCCTGCTTTATTTATGAGATGTATAGCTCAGAGAGCCACAGGGTTCTCCTGAGAATTCAAGACTGCACACACACAGCATTTCGCCTGTGGAGTCTCTCCCTTTTTTTTTTTTTGCACTCACACACACACCATCGTATGCAAGCTCAAGCTGCGGGGCATCTATTTACCCTATCTGCTGTTTTGGCTGGGCTGAACCACAGATGTTTGAGCGTGACCTCTGTCTTCCTCAGCAGCGCACGGAGAGAGCTGCCAGCAAATGCTCGCTGAATGTGGTGTTTTAGTGTTTCATGTGGCGACGCTTCAGTGAAAGGAGCGATATCATCTGCATGTCAGAGAAGCAGAAATGCCGCCTTAAATCACTGTGGTGGCATTTGAGGGTGTTGTAAAATGTCAAGCGATGGCGCAGAAAACAATAATAGGAACAGGGTGAGCTCAGAAGTATTTAAACTATTTAAATTATTTGCCAAAGCACTGAACAGGGTGAGGTGAGCACAATAGCATGGAGATAACATCATTTTTTTGGCCTTCAGCTGAAAGGCAAGAAAGCAAATGTTCATATGATTTAGAGGTGTCAGGAAAATGGTTTTGTCCACAGTGAGGAGCATTTAGCCAGGTGTTACATACCTCATGTTGGCATTTAACACTCGGGGCTAAACTAATAAGAAATATTCAACATTTTTAGACAAAAGCAAAGACAAACATGGTCTTAGAAGATGCTGCAAATGCAGATTCATAGTCAGTATTTCCATAATAACAATGGATCAAATGACATTGTGACAATTCGAAAGGGAGTGTGTGACAGAGAATTATCACCTGAATCTGCACTTGTCATCATCTTGACGGCCCTTTAGCAAGTTTTAGCTTCTTGTTTGCAGCTGTAGTCCTAAAAAAAAAGTTCATAACCCAGAGTATTTAATCAGTGTTTATTTTATTAATTAAAAACAACGAATCAGATTTAAAAAATAGGCATGTTGAGTCCTGACTTTGAAGATATAATTTGCAGCGGGAAATTTCTTGCCGAACGTTAGACGAGAAGATTGTGGGGTCTTGTTGTCCCTGTGAGGTTGCCAGGCAACCATTGTAAGCTCCAGGATGTGAATGCACCGTGCCAAGACATGGTCTGACACATAACACACATGCCACTTGTAGAATTGTCTTTTTTTTATGGATTAGCCAAATAGGATGTGTTAACAATGAGTATGGTGGAAAGATTTTGTTGCCTTTGCGCAGAGCCAGGCTAGCTGCTTCCCTCTGTTTCCAGTCTTTATGCTAAGCTAAACTAGTCAGCTGCTGGGTGTAGCTCTGTGTTCACCGTGCAGACACGAGAGCGATATCCTTTATCTCCTCTAACTGTTTCTGTCCTTATTGAAGAGCGATCATAGTTCAGAGACTTTGCTCTAAGGGCAGACACTTGCAGCTGAAACAGTTAATCATTTGTTGATAATCATATTTCCTGCCTGAATTTAAAATGTGCCTTCATGAAGAGGTGAAAAGGACAGTATAGAAATGAAAGAAGTTCTGTCCTCCCCTCGTTCTTGTTGGGTCGTCGCTTCCTATACTCGTTCCCATAACTATTTTTGCAGAATGTCATTACAGAGGTCAATGTCTTCTCCAGAGGTTTGGCAAAGCCAGTTCTGATGTTGTTATGAGCAGAGGCACACAGCGATGATATGCAGTGTCCTGTTTGGCTGATATTGAAAAATAGCTCCCCAGAACTGACATGAACTGTATATGTGGTCCCTTTTTACATCCGCTGTTCCTGTTTTCAACATACTGTTCTGCTCTCGCTGTGACTCTGTGACATCAACACGAGTTTATGTAACACAGACAAACAAACATGCGCAAAGAGAGACAAGCAGGATACCAGTAACAACCCTCTGCTCCTTAGGAAGAGAGTTCCCATGTGTCTTGGAAAGCCTGGATAAATTTAGACTGTTTTCAGGCACTCATGGAAAATAACAGTCACCCATGGAAAATAAATAGCAAAGTAAAATATCCCAGAAAATGTTTCTCTTTCCTGAAAATATCTGGCAAATTCTCACATGCTCCATCTGCAGAAAACGACTGTCTTGTCTTCTTACAGGTTCTTCAACAGTTGCTGATGTTGTGTAACACTGATTGACTCACGTTTGACTTTTATGTAATTTAAAAAAAAAAAAAAAAAACCCACAAAGAAAAAACAACAACAAAAAAAGTACAAGAACCATGAAGAAATGGCCGTCGCTTTATTTTGGTAAAGAAGAAATAAATAGTAATAATTTGAAGCTTTGCTTTGTCATGATTTGTCAAACTAAACAGTTTTTGTTTTTTTGGACTGTTGGCTGGAAAAACGAGTGATTTAATGACATCACCCTGGGCTCTGGTAAACTACAATTACTCCGGTTTCAAACATTTTACAAGCAAAACATTTCCTCATTTAATTGGAGCTAGTTGATATATAGACATGGGGACACCTAATTAAAGGTCCGGTGTGTAGGATTTAGTGCCACCTAGCGGTGATGTTGCAAATTGCAACCAAGTGAATACTCTCCCACGCCTCACCCTCTCCTTCCAAGCATGTAGGAAAAACTCTGGCTGGGAAATTCACATAAAAAGCAAGAGCCAGTGTTTGGTTTGTCTGCTCTGGGCTACTGTAGAAAAATGGTGGTTCTCCGTGGAAGAGGACCCGCTCTCACTGTAGATATATATAATTTAAGCTCATTCTTATTTTCAGGTGATTATACACTAATAAAGGCATACGTATGAATGTTATATTCCATTCCTGCTGATAGATCCCCCAAAATTTGCACACTGGACCTTTTTAAAACCAAAACATAAATATATATTTTAGCAAATAATATGCATTTTTTGTCACAATTAAACTCTTGTATTTCCACGCTACACTTTCCATAGACACTCGATGATCGATGGTGTTAAAACCTTTTTGCAGGACAGCTTTGTGCAACTCTCAAGAGGTGTGAAAAAAAAAAAAGCATGAATGAAATGAATTACTGCTCTCGGAGTCATGATAAAGATATGTGACTGTGGCATATCCGGATTGTTATCACCTTCAGCAGGAAATAAAGACATGATTTAGTTATTGATTTAATCCGCTTTAAGCCTTTTTTCATATCTCGTTTGTAACACCGGCTCTTGAAATATCCAACGTGACTGTCCGCTCAGCAGGTGACCATAAGTAAATGTCCTGAGAAAATTACCCATATCTAGTACGAGTATCCAAAAAGTGGTTCAACAGGTCTGCGTTGCGTTGCACCAGTCTTTCTGCATTGCTCTTCTCTACATCAGTCTGTTCTCTCTTGGGAGCCTCAAAGTAGCACCTGATCAAAGAGAATAATTCAGATCCATAGCCAAGGGAGGAGTAGAAAGAAGGCCGATGGAGCAGACGGTACAAAGAGAAGGTAAAGCTCAAGCTGGGGTAGAGTCAACAGTGGTTTGTGTTACACAGGGAAGAAGAAAAAAGGGGTAAGAGAGTTTTGGAGGACTATTTCTGTACCCGTGTTTCTGCATGAGCTAACCTAATTTTACAGCACATTCTCTCAGAATGTATCCAGAGAATAGATACGGTACTTTCTAATTAAGTTGGCAGCCCCATTGGGTGATTGCGAGTTTATTTCCTCGTACAGTAGTAGGGTCAACTGCGGTGGTATTGCCTGCATGCTCATCACAAATAAAGCTCACAGTGAATTAGCCTGAGATGCAAATTGTGCACACAACGCAATTGCACACAGGAGACACAGCTTGTTTAGTTTCCCTCCCATGTTACCTCATTAAGTGAAAATCTCTTCCCGCCATTTGTTGCTTGCGGGGATCCTCGCAGATGCACGGTCATGTATAGGATTACCTGCATGAGAGCGTAGAGTTTGATGTTTGAGAGTAAAACCCCCTTAATCCATCCCTTAAGCAAAGTTTTTTTTCCCTCACTAATGCTTTGTTTTTCCTATTTCAGTCATCTTTTTATCCACACTGAGGTCTGTGGATTATCAAAACTTAACTGGGGCATCATTTCTGGAAGGAGACGCTGCTGTTGAGTTCTTCAAATGTAATTTTGCACCGCCGCAAGGACCACAAACAAAACTGTGTTCCATTACGTCCATTGTGTTGTTGTTTTGGTGGTGGCAGACTTTTCTGCATGGATTGATACGACAAAGGCGAAGTCAAGGGAAATGTATTTTATTGTGGTTTGAGCGCCAACTGACCCTTAAATACAATCAGGCTGACTTTTTTCGGTTCGTGCACTGTGTGTTTGCTTTCTGCTATAACTCAGGATCCATCATTTAGGAATAAAACTGTCAGGGCTGCGAAGACAGGGAGGGTAAAGGGAGGCTCAGACACTTTAAAAAGTAAAAACACTCCAACGTTGCTGCCTCTGCATCCCTGAGATGGGAGGTGTAAACAACACAGCATTTTATGAACAGAAGCAAAACAGCACTAACCGTCTCTCAGAGGTATTTTCAGGGGTGTTTTTTTTTTTATCGTTTGCACTTCCAAATGATGAGTTACATACTCCTTTTATTGAAGTGCCGCGTCTTGAGTTCAAACTTTGCGTTGACACACTCAGGAAGTTGCAGGGAGACTAAACGTTTGCAGGAGAGGAAGCTGTAGGTAGCAGGAAAATTTATCATCAGATATTTTCAGATTAATACGTGGGAGTGTATCAAGAAGTGACAGTTGATTTCTTATACTGCTAAAAAGAACTGTTATGTTCTATAAACTTGCACTGACATCATGGATAGGCATTGTTTGGTTGGTTATATCACACCAGCTAATATTCTTTATGAAAAAACGATCTCTCCACTCTTGGTGTGTGAGTTTGTTGCATACCTGTGCGTGTGATGCCATCAGACATCATGTCATTCGACAGATAGATGGGTGAAGTAACGGGCTATAAATCTTAAAATAGAGGACAGTCGTGTGCACGTCCAATCCAAACTGAGTAAACAGGAAATGTACCAGGTTTTCATCAGGTGTAGCTGATGCTGTGGTTTGGGTGGGAGGCTCTCGTAGAGCATCTGCCCTACATGGCTAAATTTAGACCACTTTAAAAATGATAAAGCCGGCACGCCAAGGTGACCAAACCAGTAGGAGATCTTGGTTTGCGTAGCAACACAAGCCACATTTTAGAATAATAAAATAAGCTGAACTTCCCAAATACTTGTTTAATTTCAACATTAAACTTTGCCTCATAAAATATAGTTTAGTTCGTTACCCAGCCCGACTTCAGCCTCGTCTGATTGTCACTGTGGTGTAGCACAACAAGCAACATGGCTCTCATTGCCAAATGCATAATTAGCACATTGTTTATTTATACTGTGGCTAATTATCTGTTGCTGATTTCATGTGACCGCTTCATGATTTCCTCTGCAAAAACAAACAAAATGAAGAATTATCGACATTAATTACTTTAATTACAAGTAAAAAAACTTCACGGCAGCTGCAGCTCTCGTCAGATTCATCCACAAGTGTTTCAGACAGCTGTGGAGATTTTTGCCTCTTCTTCTTAAATGTGTGTGTTTCTCTTCATATCTCTGCTTGTAGATGTAAAATGAGTGTAGTTTCATTACGTCTCACTTGCCTGACTCTCGTGGGCAATGAGCACAGAACATCTTTATACTCTGGATGTTTAGAACATCCGAGCACTCCTTATATTTACGCCAAGTGTATCCTCTTACTGCTGAGTGCTCCTGTTAGATTGTCTTTGGTTTGCTAATTGACTCTATTGACTGTACGAGGTGTAAGAAAAGCTGGAATGCAGGACTCGTTTCGCCCGGGGCATTTTGTCTTATTTGATTTTATAAGCGGCTCATCTTCAACAAAGTAAAGTTTCCAAGTCAATAAGACGTTGCAGTGTGGGAATGTTTCTTGCCTCCAGTCTAAAAATGCTCAATATGGCATAAAGCATCTCTTGTTCTCTGCACACCCTGCAGCCCTTTTTATTTTTTTTTTGGACGGTGGTTAAATTCGTTCCTGCTTCAGGTGAGTGTGTTGAAGAAAACGACCGGCAAACCATTGTGTTTGTGTGAGAGAAAACACCAAGCTGAGCTCAGAATATTTAAAAAAGATTGTGAAGATGTTTGCATAAAGATTTCAGTCCACATTCAAACATTTGAACAAAAGAAAAATATCTTGTTGTACATCGGTTTTGTTCAGCTACGTTCTGTGACGGCTTGTTTGCAGAAATTTCAATTTTTAGGTGAGGAAGTGTTAGAAAAATAAATCAAAACTCAGTGCAGTGCATTTGAAAGTAATAGCTCCTAACCACCGCCACATCTTTGTTGTTTGACCGGGAAGTGACCCGTTTCTCACAGATACTTTATTTCTCTCTCTATCACCCTCTCTGTCAGACGCAAACACAGCATCACCTCGAGGTTTTCCACGTCGAAAGGCAAACAAGCGGCGTCGTACATCAAAGCTGTGTTCGCTACATCTGCCCCCGCTGTGTTTTACAGCACTCGTCTTTTGTTGTTGTGCCGGGGGGACAGGGATACCAGACTGTCACACACACAGTTAAAATAGAGACAGTCCCTCCCACCTTACTTATGAACCCAAAGCTGCAAAAATGGGATAAAAAAGACACGAGGAAACCTGTGCTAATAGATAATGGCCTCGTGGCAGAGAGGAGTGTTCTCATCATGTGTTAGAGTGCAGGGAGCTGTGCAAAGTGAACAAGCACTGCACTGTTATGGAAGGAAGGAGGGAGGTAAAGCGGGCATCAAGAAGCAGAGAAAACAAGTTTGAAGTCGGCTATTTATGGCTAAAAAAAAGGAAGAGAGGAAGAAGAGCTGAATGCAGCAGGGACTCAACGTTGTTTATCATCTTTCAGCACCATCATGGTGATGATGGAATAAAGATATCAAATTAACATGATGCGTTACCCTGATGATGCCTAAACTAAACATGCTAATTAAAACAGCAGTTGACAGAGTGTGATTTCTCACAAATGAGGGACTGAAGGTTGATTCCCCAGTAAAAAAAAAAAAAGAAAACATCAATACCTCCCATCTGTCTGCACAGATTAAGTGTGATGGAGGGATTAAATAACAGCGGTGATGCACAATTATGCCGTCATCCTGCTGTCAAAATATGGTGTTAATGGATATACTCATAAATACATGAAACATGTGGTAGCACCTTTTTTTTTTTTTATATACCTTCACCATCTTATCAAGGAGCTCCTGGGACACTCCTGGAGATGTAGTGCTCTCTAATCTCCCTCTAGTCCTTTCCTTTTCTTCTTTGACTCAAATGTGGGTAAGCAGAGCCTTTGTTTAATCCACCACCCTCTGGGTGCAGCGCCTACACGCACCTTTGTGTAGACTGAAAGTTGATCCGCCGTATAGAAATATCGATAATCGAGGAGCAAAAAGGGCAAAACGTCAGATTCTTTGGGGGAACGCCCATGTCAGTGGAAATGGGACCACCCAGCGACTGTTGTCATGGAGACTCACTCAACAATGTCGCCTCCACCGAGGAGAGGAGGGCTGAAGCCATGACAGAAAATGGAAGTGACATGTGAAAAATTGCTCGTAAAGAGAGGTTGTGGGGGGGACGGTGACGGTCCAGTTAAAGAAAGAAGGGAATTCCACATTTCTGTCATCGGCCATTTAGGCATGTTGAGATTTAAGACAAGGACGTGTGTGAAAGTGCAACGTTACTACTTCAGTGGCAGATGTGAGTGAACTAGTAACACTTAATTTCTCTATACGTGATGGGCAAAGATTGATACAGAAGAACAGGGCTGCAATTTACGATGTTTCCATTATCGATTTATTTGGCAATTATTTTCTTAATTAATCGTTTGGTCGATAAAATGGCAGACAATAGTCATAGATGTCCATTACAATTTCCTAAAGGCAAAAGTGATTGGAAAAAAGTGATTGAATTGGAATTTTGTGGCCTAAAAATAATCCAGATTACAAAATTGGACTCAAACAATCCATAAATTGATTGATCAAAATTTTAAAAAGCATTGCACAAGTTTGGATTGGCTGCTTGGCTCTATGGCTTAGTATTGTTTGATATGTTTTTTTTTTTCATGTTTATTGACTGTTAAATGTCCATATGCAAGTAGCTGTACAAGTAATTTGCAATAGAAAATTGAATGTAGACAAGACGATGAATTTGAACAGACATTTGAGCACGTTTTTAGCACTTGTGATATTTTCGTATTTGGTGCGTTGGACATAATTTGGTCTTTAAAGACCTTTTAAAGGTATTGGGGTTCGATATCCAGCCGTAGCCAATGACAGTATAGAGAATGAACGTCGTATCTGTGACGTCACCCGCTGTTTTGAAGCTCAGAGTGTGGTGGCTCTGGCCGCCACCATGTTTGTAGTCCTGCTTCTTCTGCCTCCCGGCGTGGACGTGGATCATCGGCAGACCTGAGGTGGCCTGAATGATGCCTGGGTGCTCAAACAAGTCATCTGTAACAGCACCTACCTGTCAATCAAAGCATCCACGCTGTTAATTCTGCATAACTTAAAGCCTAATATAATTTGAACAGTTGAGTTCTATAAAAATTCACCCTCAGTACAGTTGTCATGAACGGGGAAATTAGCTGTAGAGACCAAAACTGTTTTTTGTACCAGGCTGTAAACATGTTTATTTCTGCTGTGAAGTTGGACATTTTAACATGGGGACTTATGGAGACCGACTCACTTCTGGAGCCAGCCTCAAGTGGACTCAAGGAATTGCAGTTAGCCGCATTGGGTTCACTTCACAGCCATGGTGGTTGCTGCTTGCCCGTACCTAACACTTTTGAATGAGACCTTTAGATACTTTTGTAGGCATTCAGTGCATTCACTCAATAATACACAGACTACAAGCTTGTAATGTGAGCGAACATGCCAGATATAATTTGGTGTTTTGAGAAGTGCTGTCCTCTGTGAAGTCGGTGCCATCTGTGTGCTGAATGTTCGGCATCCAGCTCATGAGACTCACGAGAACAATCAGGTGTTTTTGTGCAAGAGCAGCAAGAATTGAAGTGAGGCTAAACTAAGAATAACTGAATCCTCTCTGCTTTGAGATAGATGTGCGCAAGCTGCACGGGGACATGCGCGCTCAACAATGACTTTATTAGGACGGCAACTAACAAAAGGGGTCGTTTGTAGTGATGAGTAAGGTTGGACGATAAATTTCCCAGCAACCGGCGATTGCCAATATATTCTCGCAGGTGTGTGTGTGTGTGTGTGTGTGTGTCGTTCTTCGGCTCAGTGGGTGTTTACAGTGCTGCTGAACAAATCTGTCAATGAGCAGCTGCTCTCGCTCGTTCTTTGATTAAATTAGCAAAATGAAATGACAGAAATCAACTGAAAAAAACAACAACCGGCGATGGTATCAGCCCAGTCACCTGATAGCCCATGACCTTACAGATATTTATCGCCAAATTTGGGGTTTATGGAGCTTTACAGAGCTAAAAGCAATAAATGGTGGACTTGCATTCATCAGGTGGACACAAACATAAATCTAAATGAATGATAATGTTGCTCACTAACTGCTGCATGTGTAAATAAGCTTGTTTCTGCTACTGCTAAGGCCCCAAAACATCAGTAACTGCATGTTTAAGTTGATATTTTAGTGTAAATGTTTGCAGATCAGACTGTGCACAGTCATCGTAATGAAATATTTGACTTTTACGGATTATATCTCTGTCTTAGGTTGTTGTTTTTTCTCTTGTTTGGACACTTGGAATAGTTGAGTTTGATGAAGAAGCCTCTTCTGTCTTCCCATGTGCAGTCACATAGTGTGGCGATAGCAGCCCCGGCTCTATTTGTGTGTGGTCTTGAGTGTGTGTGTGTGTGCTGCCTTCTTCTCCGTCCTATTTTAAGCCGACCGCGAGAAACCCTCTCGGTGTTGTGTTTGAGATGTCCTTGTGTGGTGGTTTTTTTGGAAATATCTTTCTGATGGCATCCACATGTACGGCACTCGTTTCCTCCTCCTGAATCTGAAGAAGAGCAACCGCCAACCTCATCACAGAGAGAGGCAGATGAGCTCATGTCATACACCACGCCCTCACGTTGAAGGCCTGTGCTGTATATGTACGCGTTTCAGTACAGCTGTCACTCTGGTGTTTTCGCATCAGCAGCAGCTGTACATGTGGAAAACATTGTTAACACTGACTGCATGTGAAAGGCATCTAATGATGCGCTGGCCTGGTTTTGTTGTTGTTGGAGACAAATTATTGTGTGAGGAAGAATCATTAGATCCGCAGTGGCCGTCCTCGAGTTTCAGTCTGTTCGGTTCAGACGCTGATTGCCAGTTGTCCGTCCTCTGAGAAGCAACTTCTGCAAACGTTGTGGAGTGAAGGGCGAGCGAGCGAGCGGGGGTGGAAAATGTCTCCCATTGGCTGAATCCTGCATGTCTTTGACCTGAATGCCAAACACAGAAAAGCTCTGCCAGACTTTTTCTTTCTTTAAACATCCCCTCTCTCTCTCTCTCTGTGTCTCTTTTTTTTTATAATCCTCTTTTACTTTCCCTTTCTCTTTGTGCGCTGTTGAAAGAGCCTCGGAGCGTTTCCCCCCCTTCAGTGAAGGGAGTTGTTGAAGAGCGGGTGAAGCCCAGCTCAGCAGTCTGTCGCTCATCTTTCCTCTTTTAACTCTCTCAGCAGAGGAATGAGGAGGTCACGGGGAGCATGAGCTCTCAGGCTTTCTCTTTTTCAAATCCGGTCTCTCTCCTCAAACTGTTTGTTTTCTTTTGTGTGTGTGTTTTTGTGCATGCTCTTTCTCTCTCTCATGCAGGAAATTTATTTTTTTGTGTGTTCAACCACCTGTCTATGAACCGTAAAAAAGGAAACCAAATTAGCAGCTGTAATTAAATGATGAATGGATCGTAATATTTTGTGTTTAGTGGATCCAGCTTCCACGCACAGCTGACTGAAACACAAATGAGACTTCCTTCCCAGATTGATGTCAAGAGTGACGGCACGTTAGCCGGAACCAGAATGAGCGACGGTATGGCTGCCACTCTGACATACACCGCCGCCTATGGAGGAGGATGGATTTGGAGTGGGATTCCCATCACTGCCTAATGAGCAAGGTTGTCAAGGAGACGGGGGAAATTGGTATCATGGATGAGGGGAGGCAAAGTACTCACGGATGGAAGGGTGTCACGTGTTATTCTGCCAGTTTACTGGAAAGAAATTACACGAGTAAGATGATAGGAGGGTTCGTTGAGCTCACTTCACATCTAACCTGTTGGTTCGGTTTAAGTCTGCCGTGTTTGCCCGTTGGCTTTTCTTTGTTTAGGCTGGTGCAGATGCTGTCAGTCAAATAACAGAGCCTGCAGGTCTTTGGTGCAGTTCCTTTGTGGTTTAAAAGTGAAGCCAACAATTTTGCAGGTATGTGGTTTCAGCTTTCTTTTGTTAAAAAGCTAAACTACTAATAAATAAAACTTCTGGTGATTTTCTGAGATTTTCCCTGATCTGGTGAAGGTGAAAAAGAGTTTAAACACACGTGTGTCGAGCTAAACACAGCCTTTTCTGCGTGTGATCAAGACGCATACTGATATCATGTTTCTGTCTGGTTTCATAAAATAATGTTGAGTTGTAGAAGACAAATAATTCTCATCATTACTTTGTATGCTGTTTGTGAACATTCGAGGCTGGCTGCAGAAGTGAGTCAGTCTCCATAAGTCCCCATGTTAAAATGTCCACCTTCACAGCAGAAATAAACATGTTTACAGCCTGGTACAAGGCGCTTTGATTGACAGGTGGGTGCCATTACAGATGGCTTGTTTGAGCAGCCAGGCGTCATTCGGCCCGCCTCAGGTCCGCCGATGATCCACATCTTCCACGCCGATATTTAGGTGGAATAAGCAGTACAGCCAACATGGCGGCGGCCAGCGCTGCATATTTTCAGCTTGAAAACAGCGCTTCATGAAACCTGCGGGTGATGTCGCTCATGAGCTGTCCATTCTTTATACTTTTAGAGGGAGAAAATGAAGAAGTAAAGAACCCCAAACAAACCCAGAAGTTAATCCCATTTATCACTTCTCTGATCAGCTTTGTATTCCAGTGTTTCAAATGTAGCGGCAGTGATACCAGGAAGCATTTCATCAGATACTATCAGTTTTGCTCATCCATCCATCCACACCAGGAGTAATGAATGCAATAAAATAAAAGGAAAGTAGTAGCCTGGTATAATCCGGCAGCTATAGCCCGAGGCGGATAGAGGCCGCAGCACGTTCACATACCTCCTGTCTCCTGGAAGAGTTGACGTCACCGTCCCTCATCTTGTCATAAATCTGCCCTTGTGCTTCTATTTCCTGCGCCCTCCAAAGAATCACAGCTGCTGCGCTTTTTTATCTCGTCCTTTATGTCGAGCCTGACCCTTCCGCCATGTTCCTCCTGCTGCCTCTGTAGCTGCAGTTTAAGTTGTCACATC
The DNA here is from genome assembly GCA_033000465.1 of Sciaenops ocellatus. NCBI lineage: Eukaryota > Metazoa > Chordata > Actinopteri > Sciaenidae > Sciaenops > Sciaenops ocellatus. The sequence goes on from CP136868.1 coordinate 6,012,714, forward strand.
CAGGAAAGTTGTGCAACTTAACTTATGGTGAGCTTGACATAAATTCTCCCAGTGGCATGTTGCACAATCATCACCACCACCTCCTCCTCTGCTTGTCCCTGTCCCAGCCTGTGAAGAAATCCAGTTTGACAGCTTTAGTGGCGGCAAGCAGAGGCACATTCACGAGTGCAAAGCTCTACCGTACAAACTGTTGCACTTTTACTGCTTGTTGTAGAGGTAGGAGGCAGCTACGAGACGCTCTCTCATGCAGCGACAACACACACTTTGACTGTAACTCTTTAAGAATGTATCCGGTAATGGCTGCTCTGTCTCTGTGGTCGTGGCCTAATTGAAGTGGAATTGAATATCTCTGGTTGAAAAAACAGCCGCGTTTTAGAGTGCTCCCATTTGCATTTCATCAAATGTATCCCCCCCCACAGAAGATATTAATCTTTCTTCCACCAGTAATGGAATCTTTTATACTGCCTAATTTGTGCAGCTACACTTCTCATGAGTCATAATTCGCTTTTGTGGTTACGCTTTATCTCTGCTCTGCCCTCTCATTACAGAATAAAATGTAAATGACAACACGAATAAGGGAGTATACAATCCCCCTGCATCCTTAACGTGCTTTGTTGCATTTCGCCTGTTCTATCTCCGAGTAAATATGCATGAATGTGCTCACCCACATGCTTCCTCGCACGCACATTTATCCGTTTTTTTCCATTTTCATCAGAAAACAATGAAATATATGTCATGAAACATTATTTTAAGCTCCGTATCTATTAAATGTAATTGTGTTGTCAGTCGAGGAGTTTCGCTGCCATAAATCACAGCGTGCCACATACAGCTACCGAGCCTCACAAAAGAGATCAGATATGAAATAGACAGTTTTATTTAATTATTCGGGGGCTGAATTGCTGACTCAAAAAGATTTACAGCATGACTATTCATTCTTTATCTTTGATTCTGCCCCTTATCTCCACACAGCTTCTTTTCATCAGAACCATTTTTACTTCCTTTATTCATTTCAGCGATCTTGTTTCCAACCGCAGACTGTTAACTCAGTGCTGAGCTAAATATAAACCAGATTGCTCGGATGGTTCTCATACCGCGAGACGCCTTTTCATCACGGGGGAAAGAAAGTTTGCACCGGACAAACAAAAATCAAACTTTTTCCCTGGTGTGTGTGTGTGTGTGTGTGTGTGTGTGTGTGTGTGTGTGTGTGTGTGTGTGTGTGTGTGTGTGTGTGTGTTCACAAATAGACAATTTATTTCTCGTTGGGCGTCTCTCATGAGCAGATGCGTGTAATTCCAGAGCAGTTTAAGGTGGCGCTGCCAAACCCCATGTAAAATCACTTGACCTCAGGCCGGTGAAATAGAGCATGTAATCGCTCACTGTCTGTCTGGAAACTAATAGGCAAGGCTTTGTGCGTGTGTGTGAGCGACAGCATGCAGAATGAGCACATAAATTCATTTTGTGTGTTTGCGCTGAGGTGCTTTTTTTTTTTTTTGGCCTGTTGCACCTGTTCCGTCCTCAACCCTGTGTGCTTTAGTGTGATCTCAGCATGTTTTAAGGTGGACGGGCAATCACAAAGTCAGCAATTTGAGATATTGCCATAATCTTCATCTATGGAATTATCTGTTTTAGTGCCAGTCTAGGCTCTGAGTATTACCAACAACTTTAAACTCACGCGGTTATGACTTTAGTTATGTAATTTAGCCTTGTAATAGACTGGCAACCTGTCCGCGGTGTATCCTGTCCAATGTCCTATGTGAGCAGGGATAAGCGGTTTAAAAAATGGTGTGCATGGATGGATATGGATTATTTTGTAATGACTTGTCACGGCAAAACTCAGCCACACACACACACGCACACGCGCACACACACACACACACATACACACACGATGTAATAATAAAT